>JAMXBD010001332.1:0-399647 GCA_024138025.1 Combretum micranthum
AGATTTAAGTACCGAATGTTCTATATTTATAGGTTCCGCGATTTCCATTGCTTTCCAATTGATAGTTATGTTTGAATTTTACGTCCTCATAAAGAATTGGCAGTAGGTATGACTTTCATAATGGTAAATTCTAGGAAGCTCTCTTCAATGAAAGGGAGATTAACCAGTATCCCCCAAACGGGATAGGTGACATTGATATCGACACAAGTGAATAGTGCTGCAATTAGCAAATAAGCTCCGGTCGCTCTGGCATGGAGGAATATTATTGATCAAACCAATCAATATGCAAGATAAGAGAACCTGACAACTTATAAATGATCATGTGATGAAGTTTGACCAAAAGCAAGAGGCACAGCTATTAATCTCCATAACAATACGCAGCCGAGAAGACCTTGACATAAAGGGAAGATTGAAAAATCAAAGTTCATATGTTTGACTGATTCTACTTCCTTTTTTTTAAATTAAATTTATAGAAAAAACAGCAATTGAAATTAGAACTATGTGTATGATTCATAATTTGAGGGAAAAAAATATGAACGTGTAGTTTTAAATTGCATAAAGAAAAAAAATTACAATAAGTGTATTTGGCTAAAAAAAAAGAACAAAAAGTATGATCACACCAATTTCTCTTTTTTAATGGAATAAGGATAGGTTGAAGAAAACTAGAAAGGAAAAAAAAGAAAAAAAGACCAGTCTGTTAATGGGAGAAAGAAAAGAGGTCAGAGGGCTTTTCTATAAGAGATGTTGAGCAATTTGTTAAGCAAGCTCTTAAGCAAAGATTTAATACCTATTAATTCCTAGTAAATAAGATTATTATTTAAGGATAATTAACGAAAAATAATGACAAAAAAGTTTCTAAAAATTGGTAGAAACCAAATAAAATGGTATTAGTTAGGAGAGCTTTTATTGTCCCATCATGGAATCATCCTGTCAACATTTCTAACTATTATAATAAATATAGCAAATGAAATATTAACTATTTTAGAGATTCAATTACGTTTGGGTATGGTATGATTTGTTGAATAATGACGGGATCAGTTCCGTCAAAATTAGTTACGAGACTATAGAATTTTCCTTAGCTTAGTATAAAACATATATGAAATCGTGTTTATTAAAAAAAGTCAACTATAAAGCAAGCTTCTTCCTAAACATGTCCTCATATGATCATAGCAAAGTAATTCCTATTTACCTACCTCATATTCAGCACAACTCTTTCCTCTACCTTTTTTATCCATCTACCCCCGCGGGCTGATTAATTTAATTATAATATGCAACACTAAAAATCTTATTGGCCTAGAAATTATAGATAAGATACATTTATGCTTTGTGTTTAACAATAATACAAACTATAAAACATGACTACATAAAATTAGATTGTTAAATGACGATGGAGAATATTTTGTCTACATAAAATTAAAAAAAAAAAGAGAAAGAGTTGCTTCCAAGATTTTTTTTATTCAATTTGTAGAGGAATTAAAAAAATAAAAGAATTTCGGACTTTAGGCCAAATATATAACAAGAATGCAATTTTTTGGATATTAGAACCACTAATCAAGTACAACAATAAAAATATCACTGTTAGAGGTAGAAACAGGGTGAAACACACATTTACTAATAACCCTAGAAAAAAAATTACATCGTACTGCTAAAATTACGACTTAAAAAATGAAATAGTTGTGTGCAATGAAGAGCACACTTCATTTCATCAATGTCGACCATGGATTTTGATTTCCGGTTCAGTTTTCTTTAATCTAATTTACATCAAACCCTAACCCATTTGACATAAATCATCGACTAAGAATTAAAGGAAATATAAGTTTTGAAAATTATTTTGGAGTCGCCACCTAGTAGAGTTAGGAAAAAAAAGAAAACCAAAATCCATTGGTAGGTTGATCTCAGTTATGCTACTGATCCGCAAAAAAATCGTTTTAAAAAAAAATGAAAACCAGAAATTAACTTGAATCTGGAGGCTAACCTATTAAAACTTAAACGGTTACCACTTATATTTTTCCAATTAAAATTGCTTTCTTTCATGTCCTAAATCCAAATTATAAATATTTATGAGGATCTAACTAACTAATCCTATAGCTAATATTTACAAATATGTACAAATTTACTAATTTAATCAACCAATCAATTTCCATTAACAATCACATATAATCTAAGAACTCAATATAGTCTAATTAATCAAATCCTATCAAATTCTATCAATATTCACATATCCTAAACTAAACTAAGAGAATAAATAAAATAAAATCAAACAAATTCACAAAAAATTTTTTTTACATATTTTGAGTCTCCCATTTAGGTTTCTAAGTACCCGTTAATCGAGATCAGACAATACAGTTCTTTAATGAAAACTTTAATTTGTTGATCAATTTTAGAGTTTTTAATTCTTTCGCTTTAAATTTGTTAAATTTTGAAGTTTTGACAAAATTAGCTTTTTGATGGTATGGATCCTAAGATTTATCAATTTAAGTTCTTGCTATTTCATAAAAATCAATTTTTTTCTAAGTGACAAAATCTTTAAGGAAACATAGCATATCAATCCACATGTTATCATTAATTAAATTATCACAAGAAATCAAATTTCACACATACAGGAGAAAAAAAATATTATTACAAACATATAAAAGATGAAATATTTATAACATCAAATGGTATTTCGCGACATCATGGTTATCATATAATAACTTATTATTTGAATACATCATGGCAAAGTTCAATCTATGTCATTAAACTATTTAAAAAAAAATTGAATTTATTAGTCAAGGGATTATAGTGAAAGTTAAAATCAAAGCTATGATAATATTAATAAATCAAATTTATGAAAATCAATTGGCAAAGCCATAATAAATCTTGTCAAGATAAAAATTAATTTAGGAATTTCAATAGCAATTTTATACAATATAAACCTAAGAATTTAATCTATAAACAATATTACAAAGCAATCACTCAAAAAGACATATTAATTAACCTCATGTTTTGAATGCCTAAACAATTAATAAGAATATGTAATATTTATTATGTCAGAATCTTATTATTGTTTATTATTTTTATTGTTACAATGCTACAATAATTCATTAACTTATAATATTATATTACTAGTATGATTTATTAAGTAAAAAAAAAAAAAAGGCTTACTTGAGGATTGAACACGAGGGAATTGATAGTCGGAGCTTCGGCTGGTCGACTTAAGATAAACGAATGTGGAGTTGGGTTAGAGTGATCATAGGGTGATGCGGTGGCCGAATAGGGGGTTTTGAAGCCCTCGATTTGCCAAACACTGTAGCTTCCAATTGCTCCGATTTTCCTTTTTTTTTATGAAGAATTTAAAATTAGAATGTTGAAACCTAAATTTGAGAACACCAAGACAAAATAAAAAATTGAGAATAAAATTAAAAGTATTGGGAGAGAGTAGACCTTTTTTTTTTTTTAAAACAGAAGATGGGGAGACTATTTATATTTTAATTTGGCTCAAAACTTTCCTAAACAATCGATTGAGAATCTAGGGTTTTAAGACACGGTTTTCACAAATTCGAAAAATCGGAGCCAAAACGGTTGTAACTTTCCAATTAAATGTCTGTTAATATGTCTTTCCCATATTATAATGACCCAAATCTTCAATCTTGCCTAAAAAACGAATTTCACACTTTTTTGAGTTTTTGAGGAAACTAACAAAAACGCATTTTTCCTAATTTTCAAGCCTAATTTGAAACAGTTATTATTGATGAAAACACATAATCTACATACCAAATTAAAATACTCCATACTAGTTTCCATATGTGCATTTGATTCGTGAAATCGGGTCTAGAAATAGGTCAAAAATGGGCCCATCGGCTGCCCAAGGTTGAAGATGAACAATACTTTTTTTTTTTTTACTTATTATACTATATTATATATGTATATAAATTACATCCATTATATTTATATCCCTTAATTTGATTTATTTTCCTAATTCATTTATAATCCTAATGCTTATAATTGCAAATATTCCTTTAATTATCGATAATTTGACAAAAGTAAATTTGAAAATGAGGTGTCTACAGCTGCCCTTCTTTGTGGTGAGGTTTGTCAAAACCTTATCACAAAGATAAAGTAGACCTCATTTTGCCTTTAACTTATTGGAACTCCCACTTCTTGAGCGGGTAAAAGCTTTTTTATTTCTGATATGCTCCTTGAACTGCTTCTTGACAAGTATGCTTCATGTTCTAAACCATCCCTTGATCTAGGTCTCCTGTATTGAGTCCGTACTTGAAAGGAGGTCGCTTTCTAAGTGAAGATAGGATTGCTTCTAGAGATGAAGTTGTTTCTTGAGCAGAGACGATTCATGTATTGAACCGTTGCTTTGAGCTGACTGCTTCTTGAGCGAAGGTGATTCATGTTCTGAAACTTCTCTTGAGCTAGGTTGCTTCTTGAGCAGAGACGATTCATCTTTTGAACTGTTTCTTTGAGCTAGATCGCTTCTTGAGCGGAGGTGATTCATGTTCTAAAACTCCTCTTGAACTGTATTGCTTCATGAGCGGAGGTGATTCATGTTCT
Source organism: Combretum micranthum (assembly GCA_024138025.1). Lineage (NCBI taxonomy): Eukaryota > Viridiplantae > Streptophyta > Magnoliopsida > Myrtales > Combretaceae > Combretum > Combretum micranthum. The sequence goes on from JAMXBD010001332.1 coordinate 4,543, forward strand.
GAAATGCCTCTTGAACAGTGTTGAACGCCTCTTGAACTATGTTGCTTCTTGAGCGGAGGTGATTCATATTCTGAAACGCCTCTTGAACTGTGTTGCTTCTTGAGCGGAGTTGATTCATGTTCCGAAACTCCTCTTGAATTGTGTTGCTTCATGAGCAGAGGTGATTCATGTTTTGAAACTCATCTTGAATTGGGTTGCTTCTTGAGGGGAGGTGATTCATGTTCTGAAACGCCTCTTAAATTAGGTCTCATGTTTTGATCCCTAAGTAACAAATCTCATGTCCTGAGATCTTGATTTCCTCATTCTTTGCATGGCTTATAGAGCTAATTTCTTGAAAAACTTAATCCTAGCAATATATTTACTTAAAAAAAAAAACTTACCAGATTCTTATAGAAGCTTTTAAACTTGTCAGACCACTTGGTGAAATCCGCTCATAACTAGGTTTACTCCATCAGGCTAGAGCACATTCATAGTGGCTATCCTTTGAATTAAGTATCCTTGTTTTGTCTCTTGGTGAAAATTGGATTCTTTTGATGGTCTTGATCACGGACGATACAAGAGATGGTTCTTAGAGTCTCCCTTACTTTGCAACTTGAACTTATCGACTTCTTATGTTATTCCCTGAAATAAAAATTTCTTTAAGAAAAGATCAAATCACAAAGTATTAGAATGTTTTTATAACTTTATCAATTGCTCAAATCTCTCACTCTCACAGTACGCTCGTGTTTTAAGTGTTTGGGAGATATAAGGATGAAAAAGAACTTATTAATTAAAGTAGATAGTCAATGACCGATCTAATGATTGGAGACCACTAGAGATATCTTTTTATCGATAGATAACAAAAATTAAATCACACATAGACAAAGTAGTCAACATGTTTCTGAACTTGATAGAATTCTCATTAATCTCTCAAGAGTAGTACAACTTGACCGCATTAGAATTTACAGGGTCTTTCAAATATGGACCATCCATTCTAGTCAAAATCAATGCACCACCAAGCAACACTCTCTTTACAACATATGGTCCTTCATAATTAGAAGTAAACTTTCCTCTAGGATCTTGAACATTCGGGAGCACTTTTCGCAAGACTAAGTCTCCTTATTTGAAATTTCTTGGGTGAACTTTCTTATTAAATGCTCGAGCCATTCTTTACTGGTAAAGCTGACCATGGTATAGAGCGGTCATCCTCTTTCATCAATCCTTTTTCTCACCTATTCAGCTTATCCAATTCGATTTCTGCCAATATTCTGAGTGACGAGATTTCAACTTCAACTAGCAAAACTGCTTCCGCACCATAGACTAATGAATAGGGGGTTGCTCCTGTTGATACTCTGATGGATGTTCGGTAGGCCATGAGTGCAAAGGGCAATATCATGCCAGTCTTTATAAGTGATAGCCATCTTCTCTATTATTTTCCTGATGTTCTTATTGGCTGCTTCAACTGCCCCATTCATCTGAGGTCGATATGGGGTAGAGTTTTGATGTTTGATCCCAAAATTTTGGCACAATTTAGACATTAATTTGTTGTTTAAATTGGTACCGTTGTCTATAATGATTGCATCAAGGACTCCATATCTGGCTATGATATCTCTCTTAATGAACTTGGCAACTACTTCTTTGGTAACATTAGCGTACGAGAATGCTTCAACCCACTTGGTAAAGTAGTCGATCGCCACTAATATAAATCGGTGACCATTTAAGGCTTTTGGCAAAATTAGCCCTATCATATCCATACCCCACATCGAGAAGGGCCAAGGTGAAGACAACGACTGCAATTCTTTGGGAGGAGCATTTATCTTATTGGAGTATATCTGGCATAAGTGACAATGTCTCACGTGTTTGATACAATCTAATTCCATAGTTATCCAAAAATAACCCATCATCATAATCTTCTTGGCTAGCATGTATCCATTCAGTGAGGTCCACATATCCCTTCATGGACTTCCTTCATCAATATATCTGCTTCCCTCATCTACGCATCTCAAGAGAGTAGTATCAAATGATTTTTTATAATGTATTACCACTGAGCATGAAATGAGCTGCTAAGCGTCTTAGCATTCTTTGCTCCTTTGTTGAGGCATTTTCAAGGTACTTGCCATCTTGGAGGAATTCTTTGATATTAGCATACCAGGGATCTTTCTTTGGGACTTCCTCGGTATTCAAGCAAAATGCCAATTCCTTCTCAATGCAAACCTTTAAAGGTGGATCTCAACTCCATCAGTGATCTGAATCATAGATGCTAATGTGGCTAATGCATCCGCGAACTGGTTCTGGTTTCTTGGCATATAGTAAATGATATTTCTTTGAATTTCTATGCCAATTCTAGTAAATGTTCGTGATAAGGCACCAATTTTACATCCTTCGTCTTGTATTCTCCTCGCGTTTGAAAGATGATGAGAGAGGAGTCTCCATATACTGCAAGATCATCTATCTCCATGTCAAGTGCCATCTTGAGACCTATGATGCAAGCCTTGTATTCTACCACATTATTAGTATAAGGGAACGTCAATCTTGCTGAAGCGGGATATTGATTACCATCTGGTGATATTAAGACTGCCCCAATTCCACATCCACATACATTAGCTGCTCCATCAAAGTACAACTTCCATTTAGGGGTGGATTGTTCTAATTCTTTATCCAAATCTGCCAGCAATATGCTTCCATAAAAATTGAGCTTCTCCATCAATCACATTATCTTTAACCAGGTTTTTAGCCAGTTGATCTATAAGTGCTTGACCTTTAACTGGTTTTGATTCACATAAGTGATGTTAAATTATGATAACAACATCTGCCACTTGGAAATTCTCCTAATTAGCCCGGTTTCTGAGCCAAATACTTCAAAGGATCGTGTTTCGTGTAAAGCTTAATAGAATAATACAATGTATATTGTCTAAATCTGTGCATGATCCACAACATGGCATAACAAGTTCTTTCCACTTCAGTATACTTATGTTCACCTTCAGTGAATTTCTTACTCAAATAGTAAATAGCCGTTCTTTCCCATCTTCATCTTTTTATCCAAGCATACCTCCCATTGATTCAGGAAGTACTGTCAAATACAGGAAAAGAGAGCGACCAGGTGTTAGTGCTACTAACACTGGTGGATTCATTAGATATTGCTTGATCTCATCAAATGCTTCTTGACAATCTTTATCCCAATGGATAGCTGCATTTTTCCTCAACAACTTGAATAGAGGGCGACATTTGTCGATTAATTGAGATATGAACCGAGCAATGTAGTTCAAGTATCCCAATATGCCCTTGGCTTCTTTGATCGTCTTCGAAGGAGGCAATTCAAGTTGGCTTTAACTTTATCCGGATAACTTCTATTCCTTGCTGACTGACTACGAATCCCAACAACTTCCCTGAGGTCGCCCCAAATGTACACTACTCGGATTCAGCTTAAGATGGAACTTTCGTAATCTATCAAATAATCTCCTTAATATTTCCACATGATCCTTACCTTCCTTAGACTCAGCAATCATATCATCCACATATACTTCGACTTCTTGATGCATCATGTCATGAAACAAGGTAACCATCACCCTTTGATATGTTACTCTAGCGTTTTTAAGGCTGAAAGGCATGACTTTGTAGCAGAATGTTCCCCAAGTAGTAATAAAGGTTATCTTGGTTTTATCCTCTTCTGCCATCTTAACCTGATTGTATCCCGAAAAGCCATCCATGAATGAAAATAGATGGTTTCCAGCCGTGTTATCCACCAAGACATCTATGTGAGGTAAGGGAAATTATCTTTGGTGTGGCTTGTTTAGATCGCGAAAGTCTACACAAACTCTAACCTTTCCATTCTTTTTAAGTACCAGACCACATTGGCACCCATTCAGATAATCGATACCTCTATAAAACCAACTTCTAATAATTTCTTCACTTCTTCTCTAATCTTAAGCAAGAAATCTAGTCTAAATCGCCTTAATTTTTGCTTCTTTGGTTTGATATCTGCTTTAGTCGATAATTTATGAACCACTATAGAGGTATCTAAACCAGGCGTATCTTCATAGGACATGCAAACAATCTAAGTAATCAGTCAATAATTTTATCAATCTTTCTCGTTGTTCAGCGGATAAGGTGGTGCCTATTTTCAAAATTTTAGGCTCATCTTCAGTTCCAACATTTACTACTTATGTAGGCTCATTGATCTCAATTCTACCTTGTTCATATTTTTGCCAACTTTTCTATATCCTAGTGTGATCACTAATATCACCTTCGACGACTAACCCAGTAGGGCCGGTAGTGAAATCAGTATTTTCGTTATCTATCACCGCAAGATATCCCTACTTTCACCATTATCATCAGATCTGAATAAAGGTAAGATAAAGAAAGAGAAAAAGGAAGAAATGTGAGGGGAAAAGAGAAAGTGATGATATAGACAAAAGAGATAATATAGAAAAGAAACAAAGAAATTTTATTAATGAATATGACTCATGCAGTACATTTTATTTGAGCAACTGATAAAAGAAACGAAACATAAACACTTCATGAATTCAATCCTTACTCAGAAGTAACCCTAGAGTTATTAAGGGGAATAGTAAACCAATTATTTAACTCTAGAGCTGGATGGGAGCTGCAAGAGGGCTCCATAACTGATGTAATGTCTGGCTTCGAGACATGAGTTAGCTGTGGGAATATGACTCTGATGTCTAGAGACTCAATAGGGGTATCATACCATTCTTCTCCTCTCTTCTTCTAGGATTTTCTTTTCATCTCTTGTATCTCAATCGAAGTAGGGACATATCCCAATCCAAATGTCCCTAAATGTCCTTCTTCTTGAATCATATTGGCTTCTTCAAAAATTTGTAAACCAAAGTCTTTGAATCCTTCTTCGCCAATATAAGGTATAGCAGTGTCTTTGAAGATAGCATGATCTTGTCTACCTAGTACCATAACGATTTAGCCATTTGTTATAAACTTGACCATCTGATGCAAACTAGATGGTATTGTCCCAGCTGGGTGGATCCAAGGCCTTCCAAGTAACAATTTGAACGATCTCGGTATGTCTAGAACTTGGAATGGGATAGTAAAATCTTGTGGCCCAATAGTAATTTCCAAGTCTATTTCTCTTGATATGCCTCTCTTGGATCCATCAAAAGCTCTAACAATTGTGGAACTAGACCGGAGATTAGATGCATCGATACCGAGTAGGTTCAAAGTGGTCAATGGACAAACAATTTAGACGACCCATTGTCGATGAGGACTCGGGCTACAATCAATCCATAATGCTTGGCCATTATGAATAGGGGCTTCATGTGTTGAGTGCCTTTAGCTCCCAATTCATCAGGTGAGAAAGAGATTTGGTCCAAAGCAAATACCGAATTCACCACATGTTCTATCGTTTCAGTAGCAACACCTTCGGGAACCTTGATTTGTTGGAGTATCTTAAAGAAGGCCTCCCGTGTTTTCAGAAGTCACCAATAAACCCATCAAGGATATTTGAGCCAGGACCTTAGCAAGTTGATCGATACTCTTATAATCACTCATCTTCATGATCTTAGTCAAGGCCGTTTTCTCATCAGATTCCTCCTCCCTTTTCTTATCTTTTCTCCGTAGGAAGAACTCCTCCACCAATGTCTTCTTTCAGGCTCTAGGGATTTTCCAAGTTTCCCGAACAGGGGTCCGTGAACTCGATTAACAGCTTGATAGTTAAACGGGGCGACTTTTATAGGCACTTAGTGCAATGGGCACATGGAATTGATATCTCATTGATTTCACCTCATATGGGGCCTCTTTCTACTCTTCTTAATATTGGATAACTACCCTCTTCGGATCGAACTGGATCATTCCAATAAAAGGCTCAGGTTCTTCGATCGTGATCATGTTGATCGTGGGCCTATGATTCGGGAGAGGATTGGTGTTGACATTAAGGGTCAGGGTTTCAATGAAATCCAATTAGACCAATTTAGCATCAATGAGGTCGAATCTTGTTCCAAAGCCTCCAACAATAGTCAGTAGAATGACCCACTTGCTCTAAATGAATATCACATTTCAGCTCAGGGTTATAGTATCTAGGTTTGTAGTCTTCTTTAGGTGTTTCAAAGGTGATCAGGTTATCGCTCTAAGCCGGGCTAGAACTTAGCTAAGTGTAGGAATTTTGGTGATTTATCTTTTGGATCTATTGAATGGTCGTTTTGGGATTGTCGTTGTTGTGATGGGTGAAGGGTTGAAAGTGTTTAGGGTTGGTTGGTAGGCGTTGGATTGACTAGGTTTATTGTATAGGGTTGAGCTTGACTACACTGACAGTGGTATCTTTCCCTTTGTTATTGTTGGAGTACTTAGGGTTTGTAGCTTTTTTTCTCCACATGGATCTTCTCGGTAGTAATGGCATTTTCAATTCTGCATCCAGCCAATACTATCTCAGAGAAATTAGCAGTAGTGTGTCCAATGAGATGGGTAAAGAATGGTTCTTCCAAGTATTGATGAAAGTGAATGTCAAATCCTTCTCCGAGATAGGGGTAGATACCATAGATGCCATTGATCTCCACCTTTGAGCATATTTCTTAAAGGATTCATCTTTCCTCTTCCTCATATTGCCTAAATCCCATACAGACGAGGCCACTTCATTATTGAACTTGTATTGATTGTAGAAAGCCCTAGCCAATTTGTCCCAAGTATCAATCTCATCAAGATCCAATTGAGCATATAATGTTAAAGCTGGACCGGTAAAGCTATCCTGGAAAGTCTGGACCATAAATTGCTCATATTGAGTGTACCATCTCATCTTCCTCATATAGAGCCTAGTATGAAACTTTGGGCAACCAATACCATCATACTTTTCAAAGTCAGGAATCTTGAACTTCTCGGGGAAAGCCCCAGCTTCGATTGTAGGAAAGTTTGTGATTCTGGATTGATCGAATCCTTCCATTTTCTCAAAAGCTTTGAGTTTCTTGTTGAATTGAGAGAAAAGCCTTTTCTCCATCTCTTTGTTTTAAGCCTGAATTTCCTTCTTAAGCCCGAAAGAATCGGTTTGATAGTGGTTTGTGGCTCATATTAACTACTTGTTCCTTAATGGCTTGACCATCAGTCCCTTTCTTTACCCCAAAATGTCCTTCGGTAGTAACTTAAGGGGCCTCAAAGTTTGTGCAAGAAGATTCATTTGCTTGGCCATTTGAAACACCATTTGTTCCAAAGTGGTGAACCTTTGCTTGGAAGTTGCATTAAATTGCCAGAATTATTGTCATTGTTGCTCGCCATTCTGGATTTAAACCTAATGATGATTAGACTTCGAATCGGTCGGACCGTTTAGTAGCTATCTTTTAGAAACTGAATAATTCAAAAACAAGATTCCATAGTTTGGAGAAGTATATGTATTTATTATTGTGTGTAAATAATATATTTGGCAAAAATCTTATTATTTATTTACAATTCTCAATAAAACGAGTAAACGGTTAGTGGTTAAGAAATATATACACAAAAATAAGTAAAAAATGGTTAGTAAACAAAATATACATAAAAGCTATACAAGAACATGTAGAGACAATAATATATATATATATATATATATGGAAAAGAAAAGCGCATACGCATGCGCATGCAAATTGAGATGATGAAGAAGCTTTGTGGCAAAAAACCATTTTAGTTCGTTAAAGCTGAATTTACTCAATGAGTCAAAACATGACAAAATCGAAAAGATAAATAAAGAGACTTTAATCCTAAACCAAACGCCTAATCTTGCTAGGACACACTAAATGGTCATTCAGCTCCTCAATAGTCCTCTTCGCCGTACGTAGTTGAGTTTAAGTGCTTGAACCTTGCTTGAAAACTTTGCACTTCCTCTTCCTCTCGCTCCCTCTTCTTCATTTCTTGAAGCGAACCTCACCCAGCTTTTGTCAATTCCATATACGCTTGTGCTTCTGGGTCTGGAGTAGGTAAGTGGTCGACTCAATACCTCGATAGCTAAATTCCAACTCGTCTACCTTTGCCCTTTGGTTGAGGATATATTCTTTAGTAGCTCGGTATTTCGCCGTCTCAGATTAATAGGTCTATCATGTAGATCGGCTTGATTTCTCTTGTCTGTATTCTGATCTTAGCTTTCAACCCTAGTTTTCCTTCTCTTGTGCCAAAGGAACGTCTGAGTCATCATATTCCATAGTAACCTCCTTTAATGATGGCTTAGTTATACTTGAAGTGCTCCATATTGTCTTATCATGCGAGCCGGATAATATTCCGTGGACTCAATCGAACCAATCAAAGGAACTGCCGCATACTCCATGCATCCAGTTATTGCCGCATGAGAATGGAACCACTTAGTAATCCAAGGAATGTGTAAGCCTCTTGAGTAAATGCACCTACTCATCGGTTCTTGGAAGATCTTGAATGAGGACTCTTTCACTAAAGCTCAAAATAAGATGTGTGGCAAGTCGGACTCAAATTTCTCCCATAATCTCTAGTGTGGCTAGCAAACAAAAGTATCAAGAGTGTCATACTAGACTTGAACTTCCCATAGGCTCTATTTTTCAAGTGGTTGAGAGATATATTTTGTTCAGCGAACAAGGCTGGGATACAAGACTTTCCTGCCAACAACTGGTCCACTAATTCTACACCCAATAGTGGATGAATAGATCCCCATTCGGGAAGAGGATAGTATCGAATACTGCGGCTATAAAGGCGTTGATGCGATTATGTTCCCATGCTTCTACACCTCCACAGAAGATGGGCTTATTGTCCTTGTAACTATTTGGAGATCCAAACTACTTGAACAAGTCAGAAAGCTAAATGGAGACCAAATTGCAACTTTTGAGAGCTCTAGACACATCGGTCCTCTTAATCCCTAAAAAGGAGTTAAACAAGTTGATCGGCCCTTTACTAAGTTGAGGAGCATATATTCCCGCATGAGTTGGTGGCTTGAGAAGCCTTGTGTATTCCTCAATAGTAGGACTCAAAGTGTGCTCACCAAGGCAAAAGGCGGCCTCATAAATATTCCATAAGTAAACCAAAGCCCTAAAAAATGAACAAGGACCTGGACCTTTGGTAGAGAAAGAATAGGGCCCAAACGGTCTTCAATGAATCATCTTTTCTAGCTGAAAGTTTGTAACCACTTATTCAAAATGGGTATCGGACTAGTAAGCTCATGAACATGGATCTCGGGAATAAGATGGGCCCACATGTTGCTACTTCATAAATTGCTTGCCATTTCTTAGTCTACAAATTACAAAAAAAAAAAAAATGTTACAACACGTATATACATTTACAAAGCACATACATGGACAAAGTTACAAGAATTTACAAGACACATCTACATGAACATGTTACAAGGAAATTAACTCATGTAAATTCAGCTTTGTTTTGTAAAAAAAAAATTGAAAAATATTTTGATGGGCTATAATGCTCGATATCATCTCTTCATGTAGTGAATGCAAAAAGGGTAGGTTCTAAAGGTCCCTCGATTAATGGGCCATGGCCACATTAAACAGAGGGGCCTAATTCGTGTCTCGAATGGTAGCTAACCATAAGACTTGAGACCTACTGGTGCTTCCCATCCTAAGTAACCTAAGGTGCCCAACCACATCTAGCACACATTTTTTTACTCAAAACTAAAAAATCCTCCCAATATAATCCCCCATAAATATATTTATAATATCTGCACAAAAGCATCCAATTAGTACAACTATTTACAAATATACAAAAATATTTTTAAAGAAGAAAGCAATTTATATATGAAAAGCAAAAAGTGGCTAGCTCTCTAAAAATAGTTCCTCAGTGGAGTCGCCAATCTATCGAGCATGGATTTTGATTTCCAGCTCTATTTACTTTAATTCGATTTGCATCAAACCCTAACCCATTTGACATAAATCCTCGACTAAGAATTAAAGGATATATCATTTTGAAAATTATTTTGGAGTCGCCACCTAACTAGAATCAGGAAGAAAAAGAAAACCAAGATCAATGGGTAGGTTGATCTCGGTTATGCTACTTATCCGCAAAAAAAATTGTTCTTTTTTTTTTAAAAGAAAACCAGAAATTAACTTGAGTCCGGAGGCAAACCTATTAAAACCTAAACGATTACCACTTATAGCTTTCCAATTAAAATTACTTTCTTTCATGTCCTAAATCCAAATTATAAAATATTTACGAGGGTCTAACTAACTAATCCTATAGCTAATATTTACAAATATGTACAAATCTACTAATTTAATCAACTAATCGATTTTCATCAACAATCATATATAATCTAAGAACTCAATATAGTCTAATTAATCAAATCTTATCAAATTCTATCAATATTCACATATCCTAAACTAAACTAAGAGAATCAATAAAATCAAATCAAACAAATTCACAAAAATAATGTTTTTACACATTTTGAGTCGCCCATTTAGATGCCTACGTACCCGTTAATCGGGATCAGGCAATACGTAGTTCTTTAATGAAAACTTTAATTTGTTGACCAGTTTTAGAGTTTTTAATTCTTTTCGCTTTAAATTTGTTAAATTTTGATAGTTTTGACAACGTTAGCTTTTTGATAATATGGATCCTAAGATTTAACAATTAAAGTTCTTGCTATTTCTTTCTATTTCATAAAAATCAAATTTTTTTTCTAAGTGACAAAACTCTTTAAGGAAACATAACATATCAATCCACATGTTATCATTAATTAAGTTATCTTAAGAAATCAAATTTCACACATACAGGAGAAAAAAAATGTTATTACAAACATATAAAAGATTAAATATTCATAACATCAAATGGTATTCACGACATCATGGTTATCATATAATAACTTATTATTTGAATAATCATGGCAAAGGTTCAATCTATGTCATTAAACTATTCATAAAAAAAAAAAACTTGAATTTATTAGTTAAGGGATTATAGTGAAAGTTAAAATCAAAGTGCTATGATAATATTAATAAATCAAATTTATGAAAATCAATTGGCAAAGCCATAATAAATCTTGTCAAGATAAAAATTAATTAAGGAATTTCAATAGCAATTTTATACAATATAAACCTAAGAATTTAATCTATAAACAATATTACAAAGCAATCACTTAAAAAGACATATTAATTAATCTCATGTTTTGAATGCCTAAACAACTAATAATAATATGTAATATTTATTATGTCATAATCTTATTATTGTTTATTATTTTTCATTGTTACAAAGCTACAAAATTCATTAACTTATAATATTATATTACTAGTATGCTTTTTAAGTAAAAAAAAAAAAAAAAGGCTTACCTGAGGATTGAATGTGCGCAGGGAATTGATAGCGGAGCTCCAGCTGTTGACTTGATATAAGAATGTGGAATTGGGTTGGGGTGATCACAGGGTGATGTGGTGGCCGAATAGGGGAGTTTTGAAACCCTCGATCTGCTAAACACTTCGGTAGCTTCCAATTGCTCCAATTTTCTTTTTTTTTTTTTTACGAAGAATTTAAAATTAGAATGTTGAAACCTAAATTTGAGAACACCAAGATGAAATCAAAAATTGGGAATAAAATTAAAAGTATTGGGAGAGAGTAGACCTTTTTTTTTTTAAACATAAGATGGGGAGACTATTTATATGTTTTAATTCGGCTTAAAACTTTCATAAACAATCGATTGAGAATCTAAGTTCTAAGATACAGTTTTCACAAATTCGAAAAAATCAAAGCCAAAATGATTGTAACTTTCCAATAAATGTCCTGTCAGATATGTCTTTCCCATATTATAATGGCCTAAATCTTCAATCTTGCCTAAAAAACGAATTTCAACATTTTTGAGTTTTTGAGGAAACTAACAAAGATGCGTTTTTCCCAATTTTCAAGCCCGAATTTGAAACAATTATTGTTGATGAAAACGCATAATCTACATACCAAATTAAACTACTCTATACTTAGTTTCCATATGCATTTGGTTCATGGAGATCGGTCTGGAAATGGGCCTAAAAGCAGGCCCATCGAGCTGCCCATCAAGCTGCCCAAGGTTGAAGATGAATAATACTTTTTTTTTTTTTTTTGCATATTATACTATATTATATATGTATATAGATTACATCCATTATATTTATTTCCCTTAATTTGATTTATTTTCCTAATTCATTTCTAATCCTAATGCTTATAATTGCAAAAATTCCTTTAATTTAGCCATATATATACTAATATTAACATCTAATTATCAATAATTTGACAAAATAAATTGTCAAAATGAGATGTCTATAATCAATTATAGTGAGGATTAATAGTTTGTCACTTCTCAATAGTCGTGAGAACTTTGAGTCTAATAAAATTGCCTACTCTTCCTTTTCTCCTGTTTTCTCTTAATCATCTTCTTATACATCATTACTTACAAGTTGTGTATGCAACGCGATACACACAAGGCCACTTCCACTTGAGCTCATACACATACATGATAATAAAGATATCACAATCCAAACTATCCCTTTCATTAGTCATTGGTTATTGATTGGTTAAGATGACAAACTGGAGGTACAAGTAGCATGAGTATTGCTACCAAGCTTGGTTCATTATGAAATGAGTAAAGTGGAATGGATATCAATAATACTACCATTAGTCTTAGATTATGATAATAAGGTGGAGGCAACAATAGCAAGGATACTATTGTTGAAACTTGTTTGGCCAGCATTATTGTTTCGGATAGAGTTATAAACGAGTTGAGCTTCTTGTGAGTTACATGAACATCACTTATTTTAGACTTGGCTATGCTCAAGCTTAATTAATAAAGGAGATAAGTTTGAGTTTAACTAGTAAACAAGTTGAGCTCGAGCTTTCATTAAGCTCATGAGTTGGCTCATTAATAGACTTACGAGTAGACCCATTAATAGAATCGTAAGCAAGCTCATTAGTAGATTTGTGAGATTAATACTTATGATATATTATATAAAAATATATAAGTAAAGCAAAAAGAGGATTATTTAATATGTATGTATATATATTGAACAACTCTTATATATTATTTTTTAGGTTAAAAAAATGATAAATGCTATTTATAAGTCAAGCTTTAGCTTAAATTTTTGGCTTGCTAAAAGTTTGACTTGACTTAAGCCTCAATTTGTAAATAAGCTAACATCGAGCCTAAATTTTATATTTCATAAAAGGTTAGGCTCAAGCTCAATAAATTTTAATAAGTCAAGTCTATGGTTTCAAGTGTTTGGCTTGATCGACTTCGTTTGCAGTACTATTGGGGAAAGGTTGCTATCCCCGTGATTGTTAAAAGAGAAAAGAAAGTCTAGTCATACTTGTGAAAACTATCATGAAATCGACGGCTGATAATAGTTGACTACGTACTCTACTTAAGTTACAAAGACAGAAAGGCTTATTAAGTAATGCGGTAGGGTTATATTCAAATTTCACACGTAAAATCTTTTTTTTTTTTAATTCAATAAACATTGTGATGTTTAATAATACATCTACAAAAAGCTTATCATCGTATAAGAGATTAAAAGTCTATAAAGAGTTCAGGGCTTGCAATTCCAACAACAAATAATTGAAAGTTCATGGTAGCAACAGCCTGTAAATAACGGAATTGTTAAAAACCATAAGTTTGAAAGTCCATTAGCTAGAAATGTAGGATAATTGGATTACACTCGATGGTAAAGCTAAGTATGACCAAGACGATGAACGCGTATCTACATATCGTTACTAAAGTATCCCTCCCAAGACTCGGATACAACATGAAGTCCATAACCATGTGAATCATATGTATAATCATCATAGAGATTGCCACCAAAATAAATTAAAGAAAAATGATTCACAGAGAACTTAGCATAGGATAATAATTTATATTATTTAGTTAATTTAATTTTTTTATACTAATCAACTCTTGCCACATGGAACTTGTAAAGTTAAATAATTAATGGTGTTTAAAATCATTTCTCGTTCGCAAACCCTTGTATATGTTGAGAATTAAAATGAAAAAGAGAGAAAAAAAAAAAAAGGTGCATGCCTCAGATAGAGAAACTTAAAAAGATTATTCACTAAAAATATACTTTTGCCAAAGAAATCTAATACTGGAAAGTATGTTTTCCTAAGTTGGCAATAGATTGATATTCGAACTAGCCATATGCTTGACCGCTATCAAGTATTGCATAATTTCCTAGCCATCTAGGTCATAAAATATTGGGAAATTTTATTTTTTCCCAAAATAAGGTAGGGCAGGGGTGGGCTTAGGGGGCGGCGAAGGGGCCTTGCCCTTCAAGATAATTATTAAAAGCATATCACAAATAATAATTACATTATCCATATTATAATTGAGTCTTATTGGACAATAATTATATAATTTGATTTAGTAATATTTTTTCTATGATTAATGTTAATAAAATAACATAAATTATTGAATAGATATTCTATCTAGATATATTTTATATTAAGCCAAAAAAAGAACAGATATATTTTATGATTTATTTTTTAAAGAAAAGCTTATATAGATATTATTTCTATATATTTTATTAATAATTAATTTTCAAGTAACATATATATAGATATGTATATACACAATATCATTAGTGAATAAACAATTCTAAAATCAACTTAATTAAGGTCCATTACTCTGTATTCATGAAAAAAGGATGGACGTGTTGAGTAATGTGCATGTTTCTTTCTTTCTGCGACATCAACTCCCCCCCCCACAAACAACAAACCCGCGCCCCACAACCCCACACCCACCAACCCGCCCCACCCACCCCCCCCCCCCCCCGTGTAATTCCGAGATGGGTTCACACGATGAAATCCTCTATAGTGAGCAGTGGCCTTGATTTTATAGGAAAGTACAAGGAAGGTTTGTGTGGGGCTTGATTTTATAATATAAGACTATAAGGCATTCATGGTTTATTTCACAAATGAAGGAGCTATAGGAAACTTGATACAGACGAAGCTTTCGGTAAACGGTGGTTTTGGAATTGATAATAATAATAAAAAAAAAAAAACACAAAGATGGGGCATGAGTGCAAGCATGCAAGGATATACTGATCCAAATATTAAATATATGTTTCTTGTTTAATTAATACCGTATATTAGGTAAAATGCCAAAATAAAGGGACATGAAAGAGTAAAAACAATTGTTCAAAAAAAAAATGAAAAAGGAGTAAAAACAAGATTTTATAACTTTTAGTTTCCTTTTCTTTCAATTTATTTATTTTCTAAATTTAATCAAAGTGAAAATATATGATTTATTAAGCATTCGTAGAAACATTACGGCTTTTCATTACAATATAATTTTTATTTAAGAACCTCGCAGCATTTGATGCCTTCTTCTTTGGTCAGCTAAGGTCCTAAGGAGGTATTCTTCCAACATGTTGACGAAGTACCTATTGTGAAAATGTGGAAATTGAATGGTGATGATCTGACTCTATATTTAGTATTTCATTTAACAAGAGTAACAAGAACAGCTATGTTTCTAACGAAGAATATTAGAACTTGCATTCTGACACTTCTTAAAGTTTTAAGGCTTCTCTGTGAAGAACCCTTCATGAATTTATGCAACAAAATGGACATAAAAAATATATAAAAGATAATGGTACTAACAAAGGAGAGCAAAATATGTCTATATATTTTAGTTTCTTCTCTTACCATTAATCTTCTTAAAAAAAAAAAAAAAAACCCTTTATTGTAATAGCCTCAACCCTCCAATCTTAAGCCTACTAACATAAACCTAACACACATTTCCTCTATACACTTTACTACTCACCGTAGATAAGTCTCTACACTTCTTCTCTCTAGATCTAGGGTTTTGCCTATCTTCTTACCCTTCTCACTCATGTGTTTAACTTTGTGATTGTAGGTAATCAAGATGCATGCTAATATTTGAAAATTAGCCAACTCCTTAGGTTTTTTATAACCCTTTTCTACTTTTGATTCATGTATTAATATGATGTTTTTAGTAACTCAATTAGTTATGTTTTCTACTACTAGTATGTTAGATCTACTAAATTTATTACATCTACTAGTTATTTTGTTACAATGAGTTAAAAATGCATGAATCTATATAGTGATGTAATCTTTAAACCATGTTGGTTGTTTCCTCGTGCGAGTTGTAACATATGACTCCTCCTATTGAAAATCAATGTTGTCCTCAAGGTCATAAGTAAGATAGATTTGGTGAAATGTGTCACAATCTTCCCAAGTTAGGTCTTCTTGAACAAGCCCATACCACTAAAATAAGACTCATTTCAGTAGCCTTCCATGATGAAAAATAGCCCGACCACTTAAAAGTTGGGAAGGTCGAATGATAGGTTTGTTCTTTACAAATTCTATAGGTAGAGTTAAAGAAACAACATCCTATGCTAGAGCCTTCTTTAGCTGAGAAACATGAAAAATATTGTGTATTCTCGCACCAGCTAGTAATTCCACCTTGTAAGCACACGACCCAATTTTGTTTAAGATCTTATAAGGTCCATAGAAATGTCAAGGCAATTTGCGAAATTTATCCTTGAAACATATATCTATTTATAAGGTTGTAGTTTAATGAAAACTAAGTCCCCAACTTGTAACTCCACCTCTCTTCTATGCTAATGAACATAGTGCTTCAATCGATTCTAGGCTCTAGATAAATTGTCTCTCAAATTCATCAACATCTCCTTATAGTCTTTTACTCCATATCCATAGCCTCGTGAAACTCCTTAATAAGAAGGAATAGTAGGTCGAGACCTCCCTTGAACCAATTCAAATGCAGTAGAATTAGCACCTTCATGGAATGAAGAATTGTAGGTAAATTTAGGTAACGGCAAATACTTATTCCATTGAGTGCGAAAATCATGAAAAATGCTCTCAAATATTGCTAAATTATACAATTCAATACCTTAGTTTGCCTATTCGATTGCCGATGATAGACACTACTCATCTTCAATATTGTGCCACTGAGTGTAAATAACTCCTACAAAAATCTGCGTATAAAAATTGGATCTCTATCAGACATAATTATCTTAGGAAACCCATGAGGTTTTACTTCTATGTCAACAAACAAAGATGTAACCTTTGCAGCATTGAAATTAGCTTCTAAAGATCCCAAGCATGAATACTTAGTGAGTCTGTCCTAGTATAACCAAAAACATTGTATGGCCATTCGACTTGGATAAGCATATGATAAAATCCATGCTAATATCTATCCACACTTGATTCGAAATCAGAAGGGGATGTAATAACCTAGCTGGTGATTTTGCTTCATATTTAACCTAATAGCATACAATACAATTGTATACATATAATGCAATTTTTGACCTCATTTTCTCCCCAAAGAACTCAGCTACAATCTTATAAGTTTTCAAAAACCCAAAATGGCTAGATAAAGGAGAGTCATGAAATTTTTTTAGAACAATAGGAATTAATGATGACTATGGAACTAGAAATACTTTTCATGACAGATCAAAAGATCATCTTTCGATTGCAATGGCCATTTTTGAGGAATACCTTGCCGAAATTCATTATTCATTTGCTTAAATTCTAGCAAAGGTTGGTATTTTTTTTAAAGTATCAATCAAATGAAAACAAGGGACTACATAGCTTCAATATTGCATCTCAACCATCTCTCTTCTACATAATGCGTCTACTACCTGATTCTCATTCCCAGCCTTATAAATAATAGAGTAGGTCAACCCATCAATTTGACTAGATATTTTATGTTGTTTAGGTGTGTGAATAATTTGATAGAGCATTTCTTTTAAGCCCATATGGTTTATCTAAATAGTAATGTAAGGACTTGGAGTTACCCCTATATTTAAAATAGGTAAAGCCAGTTCCCTAACCATATATAATCTATAGTATTATATGTAAGGTTGTAATCCAGGATCAGTTTGTATAGTTATTTGCCTAAATGTTTTATAAGAATAAACTTTATTACTAATAGTATATATAACATTCCATAAAATATAACTTTTAACTTTGTTACTTAATAAAAGATCCAAATATAATACAACCATATATATATACATACATTACAAACAAGGCTTGTAAACAAGTCATTTACAAAATATATCAAAAGATAACAAAAATCCTATTAATTAATACATAGGTTTTCAGAACATATATGTACATATAGCTATTCTATTACATAAGGGTTCCATCAAAGTCAAGGCTATCTTTAGTCCTCCCAATTATCTAAGAACTCAAAATTCAATCCATATCCCTTGCTTGTGTAGAACTCGTCTTCCACACCTAAAAAGATAAAAAGTGAGCCAGAAGCCCAGTACATAGTAACCAAAGCAAAAGTAGAATGATTCACACGATCCTAACTATAGTGCAATGCAACATCCATTCAATTATTGGATATTCTTTTAATTAGTCAATCAACACTAAAGTATTCAAACTCCAGACAATAAAGGTAATTGGGGTCCTAAGTAATGACCTCGATGCTCAGGGGGTTGATATAAGCAGCTCGGATACTTATATCTCCTAGATGATATATCAGATAAAGAGAAAATAACTTCATAAAGGGTTGACAGCCTTTACACAACTTCACTTATCTTAGTCCATAGTATCACCTAGTCCAACTATTCCCATAAACATTTGAACTAAATCATATTATTTCATTCTAAGCCTAAGCAAACATTATGCTGATACCGTCTTCCCCATCGGTTACCAGCCGTACCACTTAGGAATTCTTATCAAAGACAGAGGTGGCCTAAGCACCTAATCTACCATGCCCCCAGTTTGAGCAAGGTGCTGCTCCCTTAACGGGATACCGATCTGCTATACCAGGCCAAATTTGGATTTAAACAGCATAAGAGACACCCAACTAAACAAGGTTTAAGTTTTTCTATATTAACGTTGATTAAAGATATGTCTATCCTAAGTATAGAACAAACACGTTACTGCGTACGTTATGTAGGAAATCCAAATAGAACCTCAAGAATTCTTCAGAAGATAATCCAAATTCAAATCAACATTATATACTTAGAATTACACTTAAAGCATATCAAATCTTAAACTTAATACTTAAGACTTCAAATATAACTTATACATAGTCATAACATATCATTTATACATTTATCAAGATCATACAAGCTCACAAAATCATCATTTTAACTTTAACCCTATATACAATATAACTGTATTTATCTTAACATCTATGGAAATTCAATTATATGTTAAACCTGCAAATATAATTAAATTATGCTTAATTATATGACTCAATCATCATCATACCTCAAATATCATTAATCTATCTCATTTTAGTCCAAAAATACCCATTTCCTAAGCAAACACATATTCAACAAACAAAACAAGTTTTAAACTTTGTTTGGGAAAACTATAGCATCTAGAAAGAAGTGGAATTTAAGCATTTATACTTTTAAAATTTGTAAAAACTTAAAACATAAAAGTTGTAGATATCTTTTTAAGTTTTCCAACGCAACTTGAATCACCTCAATCGGAGGTTATATGAAAAAGTTATGATTAAAATACGAAATAGTATTGCATTAGGGAAAACATGAGTCATGGCAGTGATTTTTGAAAGCCATCTAAAATGGTTTTTGAGCTAAGAATCAAGACTGTGATTTATGAAATTTGCCCAACCCGAGCCTACCTAGGCTTGAATCATGCCCGTGCTTTGCTTCCTAATAACCTATACGAACTCCCCTATTTTTCATACTCTTTTTTATCAAACTTTTGGACATTCTACTTAACTTCAACACAAACTAAACACTTCTAACATTACTCCCACACTTCAAAACTCATAAAACAACATTCAATACAACTTTCAATAAGCTCAACTTCACTTAAACCTTACTACACCACTCATACATATTCCATTTATATCAACACACTTTAACTACTAAACATGCATATATTATACTTCATTGGCCGCCCAAACCTTCATCAACACATCACCAATACATATATACATATCCAAATCACATTTAACAAACTCTATACTATGAAACTTGCATCAAATGTAACTTAAACTTACCTCAAATCTTTAGGCTTGGTTTGCAAGGCTTTAGAAGGGTCTTTTGGTAGCCAACTTGTAGAAATTTGGATGTGGTTCTTGGTCTTGAAGTTGGGGTAGCTTTGGAAGAGAAAGTAATAAGTTTTGTGTTTGCTTAGTAGGCTTTTTTATGGTAGTCTGATTTTGGATGAAAATGGAGATATTTTTGGCTTAATATTTATCCAAATTTGACTTTTAAGGCAGCTCAAAATAAATTCATTAAGTGACTTTTAGTTAGGCTTAATTGAGGTTATTAATTTAAGTAAAACAAAAGGCATTTGGCTAGCTTTTTGGGTTCCAAAAATGAAAATCTGCTACCCACAACACTTGAAATATATATTTAAGTCTAATATTACTCATTTCATATATAACATCAATATGTAAATCAATATTAAGTATTTATTATACTAATGCAAACATAATTATTCTACACTACTCAAACACATACATTAAATTACACTAGCTTAATCTATATGTAAACATGTTATTTATTTATTTTAATATACAACTATAATCACTCATATATAATATGATATCAGGAATAAAAGCATGGCTATTACAAGTAAAGTGATTACCTAATAAGTATTGCCTCCACTTTTTCATAGCTTTAACTAAAGCAAATAATTCTCGATCATAGGCTGAAGCCTTTTATAAATGTTGGGGAAGTTTCTTGCTAAAATAAGAAAGGATGATTCTCCTATAATAATACTGGTACAATCTCCACTTTAGTAAATCATATAATATCTCTATGAATTCATTATCTATAAGTGGAACATCAACGCACTATTCTTCACAGTTCAATTTATCTCCTTTCCCTATCATCACATTGAACTAAGGGTTTAGGAAAATAGTAAGATTCAAGTGTTTAACAATTCTAATCTATATAAAGTTGTGGGTACTAACACTATTAATCAAAACACTAACAATTTTCCCATTAATAAACCCCTAAAAACATAATGTCTTAGGAGTTAATGCCCCTACTAAAGCATGATAAGTAATAATCAATGATGTTTCATTAGTATCGTTCACATCCTTTTCCACTTGGATGCTCTCATGCACATTCATATCATTCTCACTCATCAGTAGCAAAGATTTGAGTTTACATTTGTGATTCTTTGAAAACTTTTCATCATAGTTGAAACAAAGGCCTTATTCTCTTCTTAATTGCAACTCTTGAGGGCAAAGGCATTTGACAGGTAAAGTTGGTTTATCATTTTAATGGGAAGTTGAAGAAGAAATGTTCGTGTTTGAAAGGGTGGGTTTGGAAAATTGTATGGTAGGTTTTGAAAAAGAAGATAAGGGTCTAGGGGTTTTTGTTTGGTTTATGTGTTTGGTTCAAACAGTTTAGCAAGTGAAATGGCTTGAGCAAGGGTTTAGGGTCTATGTAATTGAACATCACACTTCAAATATGGCTTAAGGCTAGAGATGAAGCAACCAATATGGAAACTTTCATTAAATTCAATTACTCTATTGCATAGTGATTCAAAAGAACTTTTATATTCTACTATTAACTATATTCGAGTAAGTCTAGCTAAGTTACCTTATGGATCATCAAATTTTAAAGGTCTAAAACATGTCGTCAAATCTTCTAAGAATTGAGGTCATATAGTGAGCAAGTTAATCAATTCCATCCACTACATCCATTCCAATGCTTAATCCTCTAAGGCAAATGAGGCAATCACCAATCTTTGCACTATAAGTATGTCATGAAAGTTAAAGAACTTCTTAGTTTTATTAATCCATTTTATTGGATCTCCTCCTTAAAATTTCGAAATTTCAAGCTTAACATTCTTCATTAAAGATTCCAATAAACCAAAATAAGATGGATTTGAATAATTGCCATTGACTACATTCTAATGATCCACTTACAATTTTTTATTTTGATTTCTTAGTGCATTATCAATTTTTTTAGCTAATGACTTAACCAAAATTTGCAAAGAATTACTTAAAGATTGAACTAAGACATTCATTTGCACTTACATAACTCATATAGCCTTGGCTACAGAAGTCACCATAGCTTGCATATTATCTAATTTTGATTGCTTCATTGTTTTTCCTATTCTTGGCATGAATCAATGAAAGCACCAATAAATAGCATCGGTTCTTTAGTCTTAAGCCTACCAAGACAAACCTAATAGTCACATACCATATATACACCTCACTACTTGCCTCAGATAAGTCTCTACACTTCTTCTCTCTAAATCTAGGGTTTTGCCTCTCTTCTTACCCTTCTTACTCGTATATTTAACTTTGTGATTGTAGGTAATCAAGATGCATGCTAATATTCAAGAATTATTCAACTCTTCAGGTTCTTTCTCAAACAAAGGTTTGATAACCCTTTTCTACTTTTGATTCATGTGTTTATATGATGTTTATAGTAGCTCAATCAAAAATTTTTTTTTTTTGTTACATTTTTGTTAGATCTACTTAAGTTGTTAGATCTGCTAGTTTTTTCGTTACAATGAGCTAAAAATACATAAATCTACATAGTGATGTAATCTTTAAACCATGTTGGTTATTTCCTCATACGACTTGTAACAGATTGCCATGAGAAATTATTTTGTAAATTTTGCTCTTAAAAAATTGGATCCTCTAAATTTACTTTCTTTAAAGCTGTCTAAAGATAATTCGATACAATATTGTAAATGATGTCATAATAATCACAAGAGATACTTTAAAAATCTAAATAATTTCAACAATTGATTTACAAATATGAAAAAAAAAAAAAATTTAAATTTCTATGTTCTAAATCCATTGTCTTTGAGAGTAAAGTTCCCCCAGAAGACTATACTTACCATATTTTGCACACTTTTTGCCTACACAAATCTTGAATAGGAAGTCTAATTTTCTACTAAAATGTAAATTATTTTATAAATCAATCAAGCATTCTAAGTCCACTCCACTTTAAATTAGTTATACACTAACTTTTTTTTGTGTGTGTGAGAGAGAGAGGGATAAAAGAAATAAGTTCTACTATAAAATTAAAAAAGAAAATGCCATGGGAAAGATGCATGTTCATTTGGAGTAAATAACTATTTCATTTTCTTCTCATTTTATGTGAAATTGCTATTATAGTGTGTAGTTGCATTTTAAACATTAAATAGAAATTATGCATAAATTGCTATTAGGAAAAATACTAAATAGCAATTCATATCTCCACAACTATTATTCAAAGAGCTCATGCACTCAAAAAGGCCTCTTACGAGATAGAGTACCCATGGGGAAATCTATTATTAGGAGAACTCATCTCATTTTTTGATGATCATTACTATCCAACAGACAAAATTAAGAGCCAAGCTCTATAAATACCTAGAGCTTCATTTGGGGAATCTAAAAATTGACAAAAATGCCATCGTGTTGCAGAATACTCTTATAAGAGATCAAATAGAGCTCGAACTGAGGAACATACAACCTCTCTCTAGAACGGTGGGATTGATGTTATATAGCTCTGTCACATGTCACTAGTGTATTTGAGTTTTATAGAATTACTTGCTCCTTCTCCCTACCTTATCACTCCTACTCATTCGTTGCATGTGTTCCCACACCACTCCTTTAAGGTCATGAGTAACGTAAGACACATGTTGCATGCACATGACCACTGTAACCAGATCTACCCTACTACAATATCTTTATTATGTTTCTATTAAATTACAATTAAATTTTCCCCATTGTTCCATAGGGCAAAATGAATAGTTTCTAAGCATATCAACTAGAATAAACAATGGTAATTCTAATAATTTTTCTTTTTCTTTAAGTTTTGATTTTTAAAATATTTTATTTATTTATTTTTGCAATTTTTTTTACCTTTTCCCCGATGATTTATTTAGTGTGTTTTTAAATCTTTTTCTTTTTTTTTTTGTTAAGTTCAAATCATTATTATCTTTTTAATGATAATATATTTAAGAGGTCATTATATTTTTGAAAGTGTTAATAATGTGTTTGCTTATTATTATTATTATTATTATTATTAATCAAAGACTTGTTTAACTATATTATTTTGATAACTTAATGTCAAAATCATGAGGTCTTCAAAGGAAAATTTATGTAATAATGTTAAAGAGTTGTCTTCCCGTCTTAGTTATATCTATTTCATCAACAATATTAGAGAAAACTCTTTTTAATTCTTATCTTTTCTAATATTGATAACAAATTTTTTAAGTTTACACACTTAAAATTGCTAGAATTGAAAATATTATTTTGAAGACTAATATTGGTTGCAGACTCATCCTCAAAGATGTTGGAAATGTTCCAAATATTCACTTGAGCCTGACATCTACAGAAAAAATTGGATGATGATGGATACAGTAGCTATTTTGGTGAAGGTATATAAATAGAAGCTCACCAATGGCTCTCTCATAGTGGCTAAAGGGAAGAAAACAATATTATATACTTAATGTCCGCAAAACTAAGTAGAGAAGAGATGAACATGATTGATGAGTTATCAATAGAACTTTGGCACAAATGGATTGGTCATATGAGTGAGAAATGACTATAGATACCTAATAAGAAGCAACTTTTACCTGATGTAAAAGGTATGTCTCTAAAACCTGCACTTATTATCTTACTGGAAAACAACATAGAGTTGCATTTCATAGAAATCCACCTGCTAGAAGATCTCATGTGCTTGATCTAGTCCATACAGATGTGTGTTACATGAAAGATAGAACATTAGGTGGTGCTCTTTGTTTTGTGACATTTATTGATAATCACTCTAGAAAGTTGTGGACTTGTTTGATAAAAGTTAAAAGATCCTTAGTTCTAGTACTTATTGTATATAAATTTGTATAGATTTGATGTGAATTTACTAAGAAAAGGATACTTAATTAATTAATATTTGATTTCAGGATTTAAAGGAGACATTTTAAAGATATAAAGATAATTCAAGCAAAAACAATATGAAATTTAGCAAAGTGTACAAAATGTTGATTTTCACATGCGCACAACCTTCAGCATGGCCATGCAGACACTATTGCTAGACCGTAAAAAGTAACCAAAACTATCCTAATTTGTGCCATAGTTGTTGCCTAAGTAGTGTAGAAAGCCATGTTGAAGGAGAGAACCCGATTAGAGAAAGAATTGAAGAAGTCCTAGAGTGCACGGGCATGAGCACAAAGTATTTATAGATTTGTAGCCAATGGAAATTTTGAACGGCAATGCAGGAGATTGTGCAAAACTTCCATCGATTACAAATCTATAAATACTCGCCTTAATCTTTCAGTTACTCATCCAGATACATTTTTCTAAAGTTTAGGAAAGAAAAAGACATTCCATAGGAGGCCATGCAGAATTTCAATAGTTTCATAACCGTTTTATATCTATTTATAAGTGCTTGTCTTCTACACTAGAGAGAGAAAAACACAATCTTTGAAGAGAAAAGGGTCGTACCAACATCAAAGATCACAAAGCATCAAGGGTTTTATTATTTTATCATGATTAATTTTTACTTCTCTAATTCTTGTGCATTCATTATAAATTCTATGGAGGAGTAAATTTTTCATGCCCTAGTCTTATGAAACCCTAAACATTATGCTGAAATTAATGTTTGATTAATAGTATTGATACTCTTGAATCTATTAATGTACTTTAATTGTCTTGTAATAAGTTGTGGCTAGATTTGTTACATGTTTGATTTTTATTAGATAGAAAGAGGTTTCATCTAATAAGATAGATTCTCATGAATAGAGAATTTGCATGTTTTACCTAGAGGTAGGAAAACTTCATATTCTATAGTAAAGATTGGATCTTTAATTAGGGTTTTTGTTCTTTTATGCAATCTTATAAGACATTAGTGAGAGAGAGGTCTCCACTATCTCATATAAGATTAGGAATCGATTAACTCAAGGGAGTAGTTGATTTAATTTTGAATCCTTGCAGTTCAAGAACCTAATACTTGTTAATCAAACCATTACCATGAGATATTAAAGTTTAAGGTGGATCAAGATTAGGGTATGGTTTTGTGATTGAATTAGTCTTCTAAAAAAGCACTCAAAATCAGTTTTAGGAATTAGTAGTCTAGTTTATTTAGTTGATTAGTGATTTTAGTTAATACTCACATAAGGAAATTTAGGCTAAATAGTAGAAAAAGGATAATATTAGCACTTGTTTCTTAGATCCATATGGGCGACACCCATTTTTAATCTTATACTACTCTAGATAAGTATACTTGCTTATCTTGATCGTAGGAGTTAATTTGAGTGTATAGATTTTACAATTTGATACGATTAGTAGTAGCGCATCAAGTTTTTGGTGCCATCGCTAGGGATCTAGCAAGGCAATAGTAGGAAAAACCTCAGCATCTACTACTTTAGTCATTTATTTTATTTTGCAATTTAATTCTTTCTCTTCTGGACATATCATATTAATTCTGATCCAATTGATCTCTCTTGCAGTTGATGATAAGAAGTTCTTCATCAAAATCTTGATTTTGATCTGGAGATTGATAGGACATTGTATAGGAGGTTAAGAGAAAGAAAAGTCAATCTTGTGAATTCAGGAGCCATGGATAGAAATGAAAATGGAAATGACCCTAATCAAGCTACTGATGGAAGCCAAAACAATCCTAATCAACTTGCTGGTAATGAAATCAATCCAATTCAAGCTCATGGAAATGAGAATAATCGCATTCAAGTTGTTGGGAATGAGAATGACCAAATCAAGTTGTTCATGAAAATCGTAGATTGATGCGAGAATACTTTATGCCTACAGTTGATGGAGTTGCACCATCCAAGCATGGCCTACAATACAAGCAAATGATTTTGAGTTGAAGCCTGCTTTAATTCAAATGGTGCAAGTAAATCAATTTGGTAGGGGAGCTTCAGAAGATCTGCTGATCATTTGAAAAACTTCTTACAGATTTGTGCTACTATCAAAAGCAATGGGGTATCAGATGATGTGATACACCTTAGATTATTCCCTTTTTCTCTCAGGGATAAGGCAAGGAGCTGGTTGAATTCACTACCCCCTCATTCCTTAACAAATTGGGATCAAGTGGCATGAAAGTTTTTAGAGCAGTTCTTTCGACCTAACAAGACAATCCAATTAGGAAATGAGATATTCTTCTTTCGCCAGTATGAGGGTGAATCACTTTATGAAGTTTGGAAAAGGTTCAAAGAACTCTTTAGGCATTGTCCTCACCATGGGATTTCCTTGCATAATTTTGCTAAGATCTTCTGTACTTCCCTTAGTGATCAATTGAAGACAATGATTGATGTTGTGGCTAGTGGCGATTTGATGAAGAAAAGTGCTCCATATGCTTATGAATTGATTGAAGAAATGGCACTGAACACATTCAAATGGCATAGTGAAAGGAACAGACTACGGCAAGTAGCTGCCATGTATGAGTCATATATGGTTTATCAACTTTAAGCACAAGTGGCATCACTTGTAGCTCAAATGAGTAGAACGCAATCAAGCATGGATGGTTTGGCTCAAAGTGGTGTCCCTAAGAGTTCTTCAAATTGCCTAATGGGAGATTCCTATGTTCCTAGTGTTAGTCCAAGCATGGAGGAAGCGATTTTTATGAACAAGTTTAATAAAGAACTAAGGATTATAATCCATACAACAACACATATAATCTAAGTTGGAAAAATCATCTCAATTTTTCATGGAGCAATCAAAATGCACAAAGATCAATTTTTTCACCTGGGTTCCATAAGCCACAACCACTATAATTACTAGTACCCCAACAATCCCATGCTTTACCACCACTTGAGAAAAAGACGAATGCAAAAGAGCTTCTGTCATAGTTTATCGAACATTCTTATGCAAGGTATAGAAATCAAGAGGCATCCATTTACAATCTTGAACAACAAATTAGCCAGCTAGGGAAGATGATGTCTGAACGAAAACAAGGCTCCCTTTGTAGTAACACAGAGTCTAATCCAAGAGAGCAAGTGAATGCAATTAGCTTGAGAAGTGGGAGGAGCTACAATCTAGGAGTGAAAAAGAGCTTAAGAAGGAGGAGAATCTGGTTTTTGAAAAGAAAATGCAAGTTTCAGAAAAAAAAAAGAAGAACAAGAACAAGAACAAGAAGAGAGAATGGATTATCTTAGAAGGAGAAGGTGGACCATGAGAAGAAAGAACTGAGAAGAGACGACCTCCAGCAGGAAAAGAATATGTACCTAGGATTCCTTATCCAGCTCACCTCAATCAAAGCAAGGACAAAGAGTTGTTTGGTAAGTTCCTTAATCTATTTAAGTAGCTATATATTAATATTCCCTTTGTTGAGGCAATTTCCCAAATGCCCAAGTATGTTAAGTTTCTAAGGGAACTCTTATATAAAAAGTGGAAATTAGAGAATGTAGCAGTCGAAGGAGTTGGAGCTAGTTTCTCATTGATTATTCAGAATAAGCTACCTCCAAAACTAAAGGATCCATGAAGTTTTACAATCCCAAGTAAGGTAGGTGATATCATTGCTGATAAGGCTTTGGCTAATCTAGGGGCAAGTACCAATGTCATTCCATATTCATTCTTTAAGAAGCTAGGACCATCTGAACTTAAATCAATTTGGATGATTTTACAACTCGTTGATCGCTCTGTAACATGCCCAATGGGAATCATTGAAGATGTTCTGGTGAAAGTTGAGAATTTTATATATAGTAGATTTTATGGTCCTAGACATGGAAGAAGGGGATACACCTTTGATTCTTGGTAGGCCATTCCTTGCCACAGCTAGAGCACTCATTGATGTTAAAGGTGTCCAATTAGTGTTGCAAGTTGGAGATGAGGAGATGGTTATAAAAATTGCAACACCGAGTTATGAAAACTTGTCCTTAAAAGTTTAGAGGTGGTTGAACCAGTTACAAGTCACTTCAATAATCCTTATTTAGAAAGTGTTGTTGAACCACTAGATATACACCAGTTGATGCCAAAGGTGAAAACATCATGCCAGCCGAGTTCTCTAAAGTCGAAAGGTAAGGAAAGGAAGGATAAAGCTGCAAACTTTGCAGCTATGACAGGATCAGCTCAACTGTGGGCTATCACTTGTGATAAATGTGGAAGATGGGTCAAGAAAACTGATATAATCGTTGTTGATAGCTTGAATCTTATGGTGAAAAGCTCCCATAAAGCTCAATTTTACCCTCCTTAAGTTGCAAAAGAATGAAGGATGTCGAGCCAACAACATTAAAAAAGTGCGCTTCTTGGGAGGCAACCCATGACTAACCTAGGTAAGTTAAGTTCCATTTTGTTTTCTTTTGTTTTCACTATCCTAAGTATTTTGGCTATCAAAATTGCAGATTTTTGAGAAGGAGATCAAGCTTAATTGAAGGAGGTGAGAGTGTATTTTTAAGTTTGGGGAAGCATGAAACTTAAGTAAGAAACTCCCAGCTATCAATTCTAAGTGTGCTAGGTCTTTATCTTTTAATCTTGATCAAGTTAAATAACTTGGAGAGTATTGTTAATTTTTAAGCACCCACACTACCGTGAGCATAAGTAATGTTTAAGGTGAGGCACTGAAGTGAAAAGGCTTATGGATATTATTTTTGAAACTGCCTAACATCGAGTCTAGTAATGTACAAAGTAGTGCAGTGTGATTTTTAAGAAAAGAAGCTTTCGGGTCACTTTTTCTACCCATACATGACCCCAAACACGCTCATGTAAAAACTAAGGCACAATATTTTAGAGATGATTTGCTCATGAGTCACTTTTTTTTACCCTATACGACCACGAATGGCCGTGTACTCGCTGGGGCTGACCAAAATTTGCTCTTATATATATTTCTTCTTTCTCTCTCTTCTTATTTCTTCCCTGCTACTTTTACATGCTACACCAAGATCCCCTCCATGCAAATTAGACTCCATTACACTCACACTTACCACACACTTCCATATCCATTTCTACTTTTTTCCATTGTAATTCAAGACTCAAGTAAGTATTTTTCCTCTTTTTTTGCACTTTGGAATTAAAAAATATGTTGCATTCCTCATTATTTTAAATGGGTTTCATGTACATGTCTTGAGATATCATGTTGTTAATTGCTGTTGAAGTTCTAACAATTTTAGATTGTTTTTCTCTATGTTATTATGATTTTAACTCAAGTTATGTGCAGAATATGATATGAAAACATAGATTTTTATCCAACACAAGGGTTCATTTGATTTTTGAAAGATTGAATTTCAAGAGGAAAGAAAGTTGAACAGTCATTTAAGGAAGAGCTTGATGATGAAGAAGATGAAGAAGAAGAGGTTGATGATAATGAAGAAGTAGAGAATACTTCTAATGGAAAGAGTGAAGACGAGGATGAAGATGATGATGATGCCGAGACTGATTGATCCTTTTTTTTATTTTGTTTTATCATCATCTTCTTTTATTCTATCATGATTTGTACTTTTGAGTTCCCTCTTGATGGGAAAACTCTTATTTTGCTCGATCTATTTAGACATATTTTGCTAAACTTTAGGATATGCTAACTTTTCTTTTTTGCTTTCTTTTGCTGCTTTTATTTTGCTTCGTTTTCATGCCTAAACTTTGATGGGTTCATAACCTTTGATGATGCGCTTTATTTTGACATGACTGGATGTGAAAACTCTTGCTGATATCTTGAAAATTTGGGGAAGTTCTAGTATCCTTTTCTTTTTAATTTTTTTCTTTCCCTTTTTCCTTATTTATACTTGATTTAGGAAGACATTGGTGACAATGTCTACAATAAGTGTAGGGAAGGGATTTACAGAAAGAAGAATTTGGATCTTGATGTGTTCATATTTTCTATACACTTGTTGATCGAAATTCCCTTACTTAAAACTTAGCAATTAAGCTTAAATGATAATTTTGAGTTATTGAAAGATTATAATCTTGAAATTATTCTCATTCATTTGTGATTAGCATTCAAAAGATAACAATATAGTGACTTTGTGTGCCTTACTCACATATATTGAACTTAGTATACTTAGTTAAAGTTTTAGGATGAAATCTAAGTGGGGCAAATTTACTTGCTATTTAATGATTGAATCTAAGGTTGTCGAAGATGTCGAAGTCCTTAGTTTAAAGTTAAATAGTTTTGTTTCTAAGATTGTTGATTAGTATATTTACTTTTCAACCACTATAAGAGCCTTTCTAATCTTTAGTGAAAGGTGCATGTGAAGTTGATCACTTAGAGATTCTTTTTGAGTAATCTCTCTGAAATCAATCAATTGTTGTGCTTAATTGCATATTAAAAAAATAGTTAATATGAGCAGGCTTTAGTCCATTAGAAGAGTGAAGTCGGACTCCGCTATTGACTAAATAAAGCTTTTTATATCAAGTTGGTTTGATAGAAAAAATGAGCTGAAAAGAAGTAGGCAAAAACCCATCCAGAGGAAAAGAAAAGAAATGGACTAAAACCCATCACTCTGAAGGCTATTAAAGATTTAGAGAGATTTCAATCAAAGAGGAAGAAAAATCTAGGAAATAATGGATACCATATACTTCCATACTAGGTCGCTATGCTTAGAGAGGTGGCTGAATGGTTTATATGCTTTCTAGTAAGTGGTGAGATGTGACTAAGCAGCTTTTGGTTTGTTTGACTTTGTTTTTTTTTTTTTTATAACTTTGGAAGTAGTTATTAAATAATGAGGATAATAATTTGATTTACTTGGATTAATCTTAAAATTTAACTGTATTGTACGAAGTACAAGTACAATTTGGTAGGTTTGAGCAGTAGGAACTGATAAGCTACTTTGGTTTAACCGAATTGAAGAATGCTACTTGTGATATGATATCTGTTATTGAGTATAATTGATGAAAGATTGTTTTGTTTATTTTTTTTTTCTATTTGCTTAAGGATAAGAAAATGATTAAGTGTGGGGAAGTTTGATACGTGTTAAAAGATCCTTATCTCTGGTACTCATTGCATATAATTTTGTATAGATTTGAAGTGAATTTACTGAGAAAACAATACTTAATTGATTAATATTTGGTTTCAGGATTTAAAGGAGACATTTTAAAAATATAAGGATGATTCAAGTAAAAACAAGATGAAATTTGGCAAAGTATACAAAATGTTGATTTTCACATGTGCACAACCTTCAACTTGGCCATGTAGACACTAGTGTTAGACTGTAAAAAGTGACAAAAAACTATCCTAATTTGTGCCTCAGCTACTACCCATGTAGTGTAGAAAGTTGTGTTAAAGGAGACAACATGATCAAAGAAGGAATTGAAGAAGTTCTAGGGTGCATGAGCACAAGCATGGCCGTGTAGGAGGCCATGCAAAACTTCCATCGATTACAAATCTATAAATACTCACCCTAACATTTTAGTTACTCATCCAAATACATTTCTTTAAACCCTAAGAGAGAAAAAGACACATTCTAAAGGAGGCCATACATAATTTCAACAATTTCATAACCATTTTATATCTATTTATAATTGCTTGTCTTCTTATATTTTAAACCCAAGACATATTCCAAACCCTAGAGAAAAAGAAAAACACAAGGTTTGAGGAGAAAAGGGTCGTACCAACATCGAAGATAAAAAATCATCAAGAGTTTTATTGTTTTATCATGCTTAATTGTTACTTCTCTAATTCTTGTGCATTCATTGTAAATTATATGGAGTAGTAAATTTTTCATGCCCTAGTCTTGTGAAACCCTAAACATTGTGCTAAAATTAATGTTCGGTTAATAGTATTGATGTTCTTGAATCTATTAATGTATTTTAATTGTCTTGTAATAAGTTGTGGCCAGATTTGTTACATGTTTGATTCTTATTAGATAGAAAGAGCTTTCATCTTACAAGATAGATTCTCATGAATAGAGAATTTGCATGTTTTAACTAAAGGTAGGAAAACTTCATATTCTATAGTAAAGATTGATCTTTAATTAGGGTTTTTTTTCTTTTATGCAATCTTATAAGACATTAAGAGAGAGGTCTCCACTATCTCATATATTAGGAATCGATTAACTCAAGGAGTAGTTGATTTAATTTGAATCCTTGCAGTTCAAGAACCAAATACTTGATTCAAAACACCATTACATGAGATAAATAAAGTTTAAGTAGATCAAGATTAGGGTATGGTTTTGTGATTGAATTAGTCTTCTAAAAAGCACTCAAAATCAGTTTCAAGGAATAGTAGTCTATTTATTTAGTTGATTAAGTGATTTTAGTAATACTCACATAAGGAAATTTAGGCTAAAGTAGAAAAAGGGTAATATTAGTACTTATTCTTTAGATCCTTGTGGGCAACACTCGTTTTTAATCCTATACTACTCTAGATAGGTATAATTGCCTAGCTTGATTGTAGGAGTTAATTTAGGTTTATACATTTTGTAATTTGATACGATCAGTAGTAGCGCATCAACCTTTGCTTTGAAATCCAAAGATCAAGTTTTTGATGTGTTTAAGCAATTTCATTCTAGAGTTTATAGGGAAATAGGATGATAGTTGAAATATGTTCGAGCAGATAATGGTGGTAAATATAAAGGTCCTTTTGAAGAATATTATAGAGCCTTATGGAATTAAACTTGAGAAGACAATTCCAAAGACCCCATTGCAAAACGACATTATAGAAAGGATGAAGTGCATTATTATAGAGAGAGCAATGTGCATGTTATCTCAAACTAAGTTACCTAAATCAATTTGGAGAGAAGCAATATGGACAACAGTTGATTTGATTAATTTATCTCCCTCTTATGCTCTAGATGTTAATATCCTAGAGAGAGTATGATAAAAATATTTCCTATGATTACTTACGAATGTTTGGTTGCAGGGCATTTGCAACATTCTTAAGGATGAAAGAGCAAAACTTGATGCAAATTCAAAGCAATGT
The DNA here is from genome assembly GCA_024138025.1 of Combretum micranthum. Taxonomy (NCBI): domain Eukaryota; kingdom Viridiplantae; phylum Streptophyta; class Magnoliopsida; order Myrtales; family Combretaceae; genus Combretum; species Combretum micranthum. Next base: position 38,157 of record JAMXBD010001332.1, read on the forward strand.
ATTTTTCTAGGTTATGCACATTATGAGTATGTGTACAAGTTATGGGATCTAAGAGAAAAGAAAATTGTGAGAAGTAGAAATGTGGTCTTTCTAGAAGATCGGACTATTGAAGACATAGAAAAGCTAGAGAAGGTCAAATCCTCAAGCGAGATCCCAATCAATGTAGATCTAGTGCCCTTACCTAAATATTTTAGTATGATGGGAGAGATATGCAAGACTTCAGTTGAAGATGATGGAACATCACAAGAACCTTATTAGCAGATTGAGTTGAGAATTTCTACAAGAGAGAGAAGACCATCTACGAGATATAATGTAGATGAGTATGTGATGCTGATAAATGGAAGAAAGGTAGAATGTTATCAAGAGGCTATGTTACATGAGTAGAAAAAGGAATAGGTAAAATCCATGCAAGATGAGATGAAATCCTTGCATAAGAACCATACATATGATTTAGTGGAACTACCAAAGGACAAGCATATTTGTTGCAGACAGATGACTAGTGTAATAGTACCTCTTGTATGAGTTGAAGGGAGGGTTTGTTGAGCTTTGAGTTTAACCCATATGGGCCCATATCATCTAATAATAAAATCCAAATATATCTTTTGTAAGATATATGATATCTTTAATATATATTTATATATATATATTGAAAAGAAAGAAAAAATATACAAGAGCATCTCACATAATATATGAGAAAGAAATTAGCAGTCATGGTATGAGATTAATATAATATCATGTGGCTATGGATGAATGCTTGCGGCTCAAAGTTTCAAAGTGCCAAAATGTGAGTGGTTTGTTGGCATTCTCTTGAGAGGAGGAAACACACAGGGCATATCCCAAAAGTTGTTTTTTTTTTTTTTAATTCTTATTTTTGTTTTCAATTTCACAATAATAAGCCAATCCATCCTAATGACATTGGATCCACATTCAGATGGTCTATTAAATCTCGATTGTAACAAAACTTCTTCTATTGAATTTGTGACATGGAGTACTGCACGGTGTTTATTTTCGTTTCTTGTTACTTCTTCTTAGTTGTCCAAATTGAATAGGTGTTTTTACTTTTTGCTAATTAAATAGTTTTAAAGATTTTATTGATATTCATCGTTGTAGTGAAAGATTAGTTATCCACTAGTATAACTAGTGAAGAAAAACATTATAAACTCATTACTTGTTGATAGTGGAAGTTTTTGCATTGCGGTCCAATGGTTTTTCCTTAGTTGAGGTTTTTCATATTAAATCTTGGTGTTTATTGTTATTTTATATTCAGTTTATTATATTAGTGATCGTTATAAGCAAGAGGAAAATTATCTTATCATTATAGGACATTAATTTTTTCTAACATATCATAACCACAAACTCTCTTTGTTTAAATACAAGTATCACATGATGTAATATCCACCTTCAACCTCATCTTCCAATATTTGTTGATGCTAAGGTCAAAACTTTATGAAACCAAAAAGCTTGCAAATTAACAGGCTAAAGGAATATTGGCTCTTACCATTATGTAGCTACCTGTAATAGAAGTACAACTTATAAGGCAAGTAAAGTGTCTTGGAAAACCAACAATAGTACTATCAGGGCTATTTTGGACTAAACTAAAATTGATATAGCCATTAACCAACTCAAATATCACAAGTTCAAAAGCTAAGATTAGGCGGAAGCAATGATGAATAGGTATATGGTAAAATGGAACAAAGGCTGATCAGAGACAATTATGTAATTTTAGGTCCCTACTTCGATGTTGAACAAACTAACAAATAAAAACCACTATCTTTGGTGGTGACTAACATCGGTTTTTAGGGCAAATTCCATTGTTTTGGCTCTCAAAATGACATTTTTTTTTAACATTTACATGTGTTATAACTTTTAGTAGATATATCTATTTTATTTGCCATCTATAGTATTTTATTTGTCCTTTTATTTATTTTATGCTTGTAAGTTTTAGAGATTTTTTATATTTTTGATAGCTTTTTTCTTTTTTATGAAGTGGAAGCAGTAATAAATAATTACTTGGTAAAATGGGACAAAAACTGGTTGGTGTCAGTTTTGTGATCTTATGACCCTATCTCGAAGGAAATGAGCCAACAAGAAGAAATCACCACCTTTGGTGGTGAGCTACATTAGTTTTGTAACAAATTCCTTCATTTAAGCTCTCAAACGAGGAGGTTTTATATTTTCTATAGGTTTTAGTTTCATTATAACTTATTATAGACATCTTTGTTTTTAATGTCGTTTATGGTGTTATATTTGTCCTTTTATGTACTTTTCATCCTTAAGTTTTAGAAATTTTCTATTCTTTATAGTTTTATGGTTTTATTTTTTGTTGCTTTGAGCTTGCTTATATTTGTATGCCCTAGGGCAAATGAACAAACAGTTATTCAATACTACACACTTGTGAGCTGTCTTGCTTTTTCTTTTCCCCATAAATTCAAATTTATTTATTATCTTTGATTTTTAGATATCATTTACTTAGGTATTCTTATAATCAATAGGTATTTTTTGATATTTCTGTGTGATTCAATTGACCGTGATAAACCCTAATTAACCCACTATGTCATTTTACGAGTTTATTTTAACATCTTTCAAGATTGTGCATAAATGTATGCCACAGTGCAAAAAACAACACATTTTATTAGTAATATTACTTTTAAGTTGCCTCTCACTCAATTTTCCAGAATTTTGAATTCCTATTTGTTTTTTTTTTTTTTTAATTATAAATTCCCAATGTCTTGATATTCATAAAATAAACAGACCAATATGTTGGGTTCCCTCAATATTGGTTTTGATGATAACAAAAAGGATTAAGTGATTAGTAACAAAATTATTAAGTGTGCAGTGCTTAATTAATTAAGTGTGATGAAAGTTTTGTGGAAAGTATCAAAGTTAATGAAAATGTTTTTCAAAAGAGATTCAACTCAGAAAGTAATTTAGAAAGTGTTTGAAAAGATTTTCAAGAATAGAAAAATACTCAGAAGGTAGACATGATGAATATCAAGTAGACAAGAATACTCAGAAGATAACTCAAAGAGTAAATCGACTACACAAACAAATTTTACAAATTTATGTACAACAAGATGAAGATGAATTTTCTTTGATTCTTTATGGATTTGAAGACCTAGCTCCAAAGTTCAATGTATTTGGGTAATACATTCAAATATGTTCCATAAAGTTGGTTCAATTATCTAGGGGATTCAAGCTTAAAAAAGATTAAAGTTTTAAGTTTCAACAGCAAGTTCAAGTTCGTATGTACAAGTTCAAGTTTGTTTAGACATGTCCAAAATTGACTCGGACCTATCATAAGAAGTTGATCTAATTAAGTTATCTATACAAAACATATATAGATCATGTTTCAACAAAATCAAGGAATTCAAAATCACGAGAAATTTAAGGACAACAAGATATGGGAATGCAAAATTTGTTTCAAGATTAAACAGTATGAAAGGATATTTATCTTTAAGATATCGCCAATAACGTTCAAGTAACAAAACCTTATCCTTAGTGTGATGTGTATTTAGCTTTATCAGATTTACATGAAGTTTAATATCACAACAAGCACAATAATAGGATTGAGATCTTCATCAATGTTCTTTATCCACTGAAGATTTAAAATAACTCAATAGACGTTATCAACAGCAAGGAGAAATATCAAGAACAAAATCCTTTCTTAGCCATTGGAAGTTGAGAATATATATAAGAAACAAAGATTCAAAATAAAGAAGACACACGTGAAAAAAGAACAAGTTCTCTAAGTCTGCGAATTTCCTCAATTTACTTGAGCAAAATACTGTTACTCTATATTGTCATCCTCGTACTGAAATTTGAGAGGATCTTTAATTCTTTATTCTTAATTTGATTTTGATTAGTTGTGTGAGATTATAAAGAAGTGAGAGTGACATTTCTTTCCCTATAGATCAGTAAATAGCTTGAGGGAAGCTAGATAGGCTGAGCAGAGTGATTGAACTTCATTGTATTTAAATAAGCTTGTACTCTCATTTCTTGACTGAATATAGTGGAACATATCGATGTGGAATACCGGGTCCCTAACTTAGAGCTGGAAGAGAGGACTGATGCTCAAGGTAGAATCTCTATAAATCAGTTTTGCACTCTTCTCTTAGTTTATCTTTTTAATTCCGTACATATTTACTTATTTGTTTTAGTTATACATTAAACATAAGACTAAGTAGAGAGTAACTGGTAGCTCAATTTTTAAACAATTGCTTAACTCTTTAAGAATTTAAGTGATCCTGATTTTATCTGAATTACAATTAATATTATCTATATTTGTGATCAAGTTTGATTGTTTACAAGTGAGTTTATAAGGCATCATAGTTTGATTAATTAAGTGGTGTGACTTTGGTTGTTTTCGTTTGATTTTTCAAAAAGATAAATTTTTATAAAATAACCAATTCACAACCCCCCTTCTCCCTTCTTGTTTATTCTAGACCAACACATTCTGGATTCATGCGCAAATCAATAGAACATGATATTTTCCATTCTTTATCGATGCACCAAGTTGTAATGGTGTAATTGAAAGAACATATTCCACTAATAGAATAATATCAGGCAATCTATCTGCATAACCTCAGTAAGAGGATAAAATGAACACTTTTGGTTTGATTGGGGTGTAGGAATCGACTGGAATAGAATTGTGATTCCAAGCTTCTATTCCCTTTTCTACATTTGGAAGCGTCATAAGAAGTCATAATCGTGATCTCTTGGAATTAACGATTTCAGCTTTAAGGTGGAATTCAATTCGTGATTCCTTTCCACCTTCCATTAAAGATTTTTAATTAAATTACCTTTTATCTCATATGAAATTATTATCTTATTTTTTGTGAAGGATATTTTTGGTAAATTGCAACATAAACTAATTCATTTCCATTCCATTCCGTATTCGTATCCAAATAAAGAAATGTATTTGAAATTCTTTTATTGATTTCATTCCATTTTTTTAATTCTAATCCATTTTATTCCAGATGATTCTGCCAACTAAACATGACATATTATAAATAATGAGTGTTGGGATCTCATTGTGAAGTGTAAAAGTGAACGGTACCATTCATGAGTGAATGCAAAAGTTTGTGTCAAGGCCCAAGAGGCACATATGTTATTAACTTCTTGTTCACATTATTGGAAGACGTTGACTCAAAAGAAATACATAGGGGAAGACCAAAATACACATATACGGACTCGTATCACTCGCATTTCTTGCCTTTCATCTTGCATTAGAAAATTTCGAGTACTCATGTCTTATTCAATGAGAGGCTATATCATCAACACCATGAAATTTGCAGTATATCACACTAATGTAATATACTATGATATAAATACATCTAGAGAGTTGGCATTGATTAAATTTTCTCTGTTTAATACGTCATGTTATGATGGAATAGAGTAAACCAAAAGCAAATGTTTGTACACTTGTATGCTAGGGTGCGGTTCAATTCGGTATGGTCTGTCCTGTCATTCAAATCAAATTACATATTATGGTTGGATTTTTTTCTCTCTTGTTTTTTTTTTTTTTTTTGTGGAAATGATTTGTAATATTTGAAATGGAAATGATTTGCAATATTTGAAAGTTCAAAATGTTTGGATTAAAATAAAAGTTTAAAGACTTATCGGTGGTTTTCCAATAATATGAATATCACACTAATTTAAGTTTTGACTAAAATTTAGTTAAGTTTTGGAATAAAATTACTAATTAACTTGTAGTTAATGTGTCATTGAAGGTGCCATTATTCATAGTGTTGACATGGTAAACTTGGAAAACAAAATTTTAATTGGATATCAAATGTCCCACTAATAAATTTAAGTAGGTAATTATAATTGATCTGGGTACTAAATATGACATTTTTCCTTATCTTTTTACTATTTTAATTTTGGTGATTCATGGTATTAAGTTCATAATATAAATCATTTATGTTTTTTCTTTCTGTTTTTACATGTGAGAAGATATAGAAAACTTTCTAGATGCCAAACAAAAGTTCCAGTAATATGAGAATGAAATTGATAAAAATTATAATAGATAGCCAGAGTGCTAAAGTATATATGCTTTTTACTTCGTCAATGCAGTTTCTTAGATGATTGGAAAAGGACATGAAAGAATTTTTTTTTTTTTTGGGCCGAAAAAGGACATGAAAGATTGAATTCTATAGATTCTAGTTTTCTTCATTTTGATTATTAATTATTAATCATATATATACACTTTTTTGGCCAAAATATTCAATATTTTATTTGTTCTTCTAGGAAATTGATGGAGGAGAAATTATAGGATTTTATGAAAATTTATGGGATATTAAGGTTCCTCCATTGCAAAACCATATTTTCAAACCTTGTAAAATGCTGCCACCTTCGTAGTTTAGCTTACCAAGTAAGGTTGATTTTTTATGACAAACCTGTAGCTATGGGTGATCAGATTGTCGCAACCATGAGCCTTATTTTTATTTAAACTATATCACAGTATAATTATCAAATATTGCCAATCAAGTGTAAAGCATTATTTTTTTTCTGACGTACTTCTGTCATTTGTGATCAATAAACAAATCAATGTAAATAAGACGACGCAGTATCCAGCTTGAAATTTAAGTGCACACACATATATATGTTTATTAGGGTATGTGAATATTTGCTCTTTTCTTTGTTCCATGGACAAATCATATTATCATAAGATATCTTTTTGATGAGGATACAATTGCACCAAACTCACCTACAAAAATTCATGTACCTAAAGGAATGATTACTTAAAACAGAGCCAAGAAACTTCAAGAAAAGTTTAAAGGATTTGAGCAAAGGTTGTTGAAGATTTCTTAAAGTTCGCCAACATCGATTTGAAACCAAAAATGAAGAATTTTACTATTGTTTTTGCAACTCAAGAGAAGAATACAACACTATAGATGGAATCAAACCAAGGCTGCCTATTTTAAGCTCAAAGCTGCTAGTGTAGGAGACAAACACGACCGACCTGAATCCCAAAATAGCCATCCTTCTTTCAAATGGTGCAAGCCCTGTGCCCTACCTGTGTACACCACCGGCTTTTCTAAGTATGTTGTTGGCATTGGCAAGTAGGCCATCAGCCTTCAACCTTCAGCCGGCATTGAACATGATCAATAGCTAATTTTTTAAGCTGGTTGCAAGGCTGTCTGTATATTTCCAAAAGGCTGCCAATGTAGAATAAAGGTTGCCATCCTTTCCTATGCGATAGAATTTTTTTTAATTGTGTCGTTTGAGTTTCCTTTGTTCTATTATACATAGCCCTAAGTGTTTGTTTGTAAATGACAAATTACATTTGATTGAAATACAATTGAGAGAATTCCTTCTCTTTAAATTCTTTTGAGAACTTGTGAAATCTTCAAGAATTTGAATTCTTGTTGAGTTCTTCAATTATACCAAGTTTCTTGGCCGATATTTCCAATAGGGTCGCGATCTTCATATCAAGGATCTGTGGATTACTCAACCATAGGGTCAAGGTCAATTCCATCAAATTATACAAAGAATTTCAAATCTGATTCTTAATATTTCATTGGGTCAAGGTCTGCTTTTTATTCTTAGAGTCCTGAAAATTCAAGATCCGTGCCAAGCACGCATCATATTGGTATTAGAGCTTAGGTTTTCTAAGGATCGCTTTAATTCTGTGTGAATCGAATATGGTACATCCAAAGCCTAAATCGATCCGTTCATATCTTCCTTTTTCATTTCTTTTGTTGTGGAATTTGCTATTAGGGTTCTTGTGAAAAAAAAAAGGAAAAGAAAATTTGGATATAAAAAAAAAGAGCAGAAAGAAAAGAATATCAAAAGGAGAAAAGAAAGAGAAAAACAAGTAACAAAAATTGTTATTATTGAAGGAATTGTTTGTGGTAAAAATCATCAGTGAATTTGGGGATTCATATATGTTTTCTGGTTAATTGTAAGGATTAAGGTGTTGTGAGTAATGATACACAAAAGAAAATTGAGAATTGAGATCCAAGTTCTATGCAGAATCATAAGAGGAAGGGTCAAGAGGTAAGGTTGTAAGTGTATTTCTGAGTTTGTGTGAAATAAGAGTGTTGAGTGTTATATTCTTATGAGTGATATATGTGAGGAAGCGAAGTGAGGTTTCTTTTCCTTTCTATTATTTTTTTGGAATTTCTAACATCATAGGATGTCTAGCTTGCCAAGAAAGGAAGGAGATGAAAGTAGTTATGTATAGAAGGATATGGCTCAAATGTTTGAAATGTTGCAAGGATTGGTTGTGCAAATGGAACACATGGAACAACAAAAATTAAAGGAAGAGCTTGAATATGATGATGATTAGGATTTTAGTATGGCTACTAAGACTAGAGGCAAGAGTAGTTCAAGAGATAGGAGGTGAGAAAATTGACACTAACTTGAATTTCATAAAATTAAAGATTCCTCCTTTTCGGTGAAAAAAAAAATGATCCAGATGCCTATTTGGAGTAGGAGCGCAAGATTGAGTTGATTTTTGCATGTCATAGTTATTATGAGGAGAAAAAAGGTCGAATTGGCTGTGGTAAAATTTAGTGGATATGCCAACATATGGTGGAATCAACTTACAATTAATAGAAGAAGGAATCGAGAGGAGCCAATTAACACTTGGAGAGAGCTGAAGCAAATCATGAGAAAGAGGTTTGTTCCTTCACATTATTATAGGGATTGCATTGCCAGTTGTAGAAACTTACTTAAGGATGTATAAGTGTGGAAGAATATTACATGGAAATGGAGTCAATTATGATGAAAACAGATTTAAAGGAAGATGATGAAGCCACTATGGAAAGATTTTTGAATGGGTTGAATAGAAATATTGCATATAAAGGTAGAGTTGCAGCACTATATGGAGTTGGATGAAATGTACTAGATGGCTTTGAAATTTGAGAGCCAAGTCAAGAGGAAAGGAAAATACAATTATGAAGGTGCTTCTTCTACTTCATGGAAGAAAAAGTTGAAGAAAGAGGATAAGAAGAACAAGAAAGAGAAATTCACTCAAGTTTTGCCAAAAGAGGAGACTTTTAATAAATCCAAAGGTAAATCTAAATCTCAATCTGGCTTGAGTGAAATTCATTGTTTCAAGTGCAATGGGGATAGACACATTGCTTCTCAATGCCCTAATAAGAAAGCTATGATTGCCTTGAGCAATGATAAGTATAAGACAACAAATGAGAGTGAAGAAGATGACGATGATATGCCTCAAATGGAAGATGTGATTGATAATGAGGAAATTGATACTTCAAACTTATCCTTGGTTATTAGGCATACTTTGAGCACGCATCAAGTGGATGAGAGCAATCTTAAGCAACAAAGAGAAAATATTTTTCATGCTAAGAGTTGTGGTGAAAGACAAGTTTGTAGCTTGATGATTGATGGGGGTAGTTGTACCAATATGGTAAGTGCCAATTTAGTAGAAATGTTTAAATTGCCTATACTAAAACATCCTAATCCTTATAAGCTATGGTGGCTGAATGGTTCTAGAATGGTAAAGGTAGATAAGCATGTGAAATTGTTGTTTACATTGGGAAACTACGAAGATGAAGTACTGTGTGATGTAATGCCTACGAATGCATGTCATGTCTTGTTTGGATGACCATGGCAATTTGACAAGAATGTTACTCATGAAGGCCATTCAAATCGATTCATTGTGAGACAAAATGAAAAGAAATTTTATTTGAAGCCTTTCACACCCCAATAAGTTCAGGAAAATCAAAAGAAATTGAAATAGGAAGATGAGGTGTTGGGAGTAGTGAGAAAAAGAGAGAAGACACGAGAGCTAGTGAGGATGATACATAAGTGACGGAGAGGAAAGACAAAGTGGCTAGTGAGAAAAAGGGAGAGAGTGAGAAGTCAAAACAATTGAATTGTTTTGCCACTAAAAGTAAGCTCAGGAGTGTTGTGAATGAGAAAAGACCTTTGATTGTACTTATGCATAAGAAGGTGATGATTTCTACAAACGACCTTGACTTATCTCTGCCTAGTTCTATTGTATCTCTTTTGTAGGAATATAAGGACTTGTTTCTTGAAGAGATTCCTAGAGAGTTGCCACTAATTAGAGGCATAGAACACCAAATAGATTTCATACCTGGAGTTTCTATTCCAATAGACTTGCCTATAGAAGTAGTCTTGTCACGCCCGAGGGTATCTTAATAATAGTAATCAAGAAACACTTGATTCCTATTACTAGTTTACCTTCTAGGAATGACATGATTTCAATAAACAATATCTTTTAGTTGCTTGGATAGGATGAACAAACATATATAAGGCATAAATTAGTAAACAACTATCACAAAATAAAATATTACAGACCATATGCTTTATAAATCCTTCAATCCTTAGCTGATGATTCTAATGCATATTACCTACATCAAAAAGACTAATAGAGATATAGATATTCTAATCCTATACTAGTCTTTAAGCTTCTGGCTTGTAATCTCTTACCGGGACCATGCTCCTGCTAGTAATGAGCTAAGGTCGTAAAGTAAACCTGAAAGGACTATTGGAGTGTGAGCTAAAACACAAGCTCAGTGAATAACTAGAACTGACCACATATTACATACAAGTTGTTTATCAATCATATGAAATGCATCAATCAAACATATGAACATTACAAGCTTGGATAACCCGGAATCCAAACAGGATGAAGATTTACGCCCTCTCATCGGGGTTGAAGGATCCCAATCTATGGTCCACCTACCCAGGAGAGAGTAAGCTTTCAGGAAATAATAATGTTCAATTTAGTTATCTCTTTAAACTTATCATGTTTTATCATTTATTACCTGTTTTAGCTTTAGAAACTCCACTAAGTGTTAGCTATTTCCATGTAATACCATAAGCGGCGTCCTTCATTTATCATTTAGTTCCTATGGTATTAATAGAACAACGGTAATCTTGCAATTAACTAATAGCTCTCTTGCCTAGATAATTTAAGCATTACCAGAGATCCGAAAAAACTAACATGTAGTAGGCTACCACTTACTCAAATGCTATTTATGTAAAATATGTAATGCATGACAAATTTCCTTTATGATACCAGTAGTTTTTAATCAATTTGTAGGTGATCAAACATTACAGACACTCAATCATATTATATAGGCAATACAGACATATACAACTCTGTTATCACTTATAATAGAGTGACTTGGCAATCAATATAATACCATACACAATTTTTCACAAACCAAACAGTACACCAAATTTATTATCTTTTATTTAAGATTCACTAACTTTACAAGCACAATCAATGTAATAAGACTGAGTTACTTACCTGCCCATGCTATTCAGTCGTAGTAATCGTCAGGAAAGTCCTCTCTAATACCCGAGTTACCTATTGAGATAAGTAATATAGTCATTAATTATACAAGACTATATAACCTAGCTCCTATGAATACTTAGGTGTTCTAAGGGTTGGCTGGGCTTCTGTTTTGTTATTAACTAATTCTTTGAGGATAATCTTAAGTTCTAAATTATTGCTATCTCAGTTTACTTAATTGATTTTGGTTTGATACTTGAATCTATTGATTGGTACTCGGGAAGTTTAATAATTTAGTTAATTCATTTTCATTGCCTAAAACTATTAGTTTTCTTTTTATTTACTTAATAAATTTTTCTCGTAAAATATAGATATCTTTATATTCACGAATTTGGATTATTTAAATTTCCATTGTTATCTAATCATCTACAATTATTTATTTGAATACATATTTAGTATTCGCTAAGCTCATAAATTTTTTTTTTCTATAAACTAATTAAATATACTCTTAATGAAAATGAAATTATTAACTCAATCACAAATATTTTCAAAAAATTTCCTTTTTACCGTAATAAATAATAATAATAACAAGCATAATAACAACAATAATAATTCCGAAATAAAATAAAATAATTACTGTTCATAATATTAGTATTTGTATTGATTGTCTTATACTTTAATTCGTAATATTACTAATTGTAAGTTCTTTATTAAATAATATTACTAAAATAAATTTAATCTTAAATTCATATATAATATTATTTCAGAAAAGATATTTTCAAAAATTCTAAAAATTCTTTTAATAATATTAAGATATTAATAATTATAGTTAGAAAACTTATTATACTTAAGTTAATTAATAAGGGTGGTTCATATCTCTAAAAATTATTTTCTAATTAATATTAATATGTTAAATATTATATATTAATAATACTAGAAAATAATTTATTTTTAAATTTATAATAAAAAATATTAAAAAATTCTGATATTATATTACTAAATATTAATATCATTATAATTTTCCATAAAAATAAATAAATGAATAATAATAATAATTCTAAAATTATTTATATTAATAATTATTCTATAATTAATTTAATTAACTTCATTTTCTTTTTTTTTTTGGAATTTTTCCGAGAGGTACACGGGTGGAACACGTCCCGTGTTCCTGTCCGTGCTCATGGGGAATACTGTTCATCGTCTTCCCCGATGAGATCCAATCGATTCCGACATTGGAAAGTCGGCTTTCTTGCTCCATTAAGCTCCTATATCATCAATCTACTTAAATATCTCCATAAAACAACATAACAACAACATGTTACAAGCTTTTTCGAATCATCAAGATAGGTTAGGGTTTTCGAAAATCACCTTTGTCGTGGCTCCTTGATGAAATCCGAAGCTTCTAATGGACTTAGTTAGGTTCCTAAGATGTTTAGAAGTCAATACCAATCCTTAGATTCGAAAGAAAACACACGGAATTAGATTAACTTATCTTGAGCTCCTTTTTAAGCGTTTTTCCCAGTTTTTGTTCTTAATTTTCGAACTGGGTTGGTTGATGCGTTTAAAATTCGGTTTTCAAGTTGATTCGACTACTAATAGGGAGTGTTTTCGATTCTAGAAAGTTTGGGAGGAGTTGAAGTCCGTTTGCTTAATCTTTTCTTGTTCTTGGTATATATATATATATATAGGGTAAAATGCAAACGTTCGACTATGTTCCATCCTCCATAATTGATACGAATTGCTTATAAATGTTGTTGTTTCATCAGCTTGTTTTATTGTCATTAATGCATGGATGATTTGGCAAGTTTAGATTGGGTTAAGGTAGATTTGTATTGACTTTGGTTTAAATAATTGAGGAAGTTTTCGGCTCACATTATTCCAGAAGATCAAAGCCTTTAAAAACAAGTTGGAAACGTCTACTACAAGTTGATTATACGTATATTTTATTTAGATATTAATTTGTCAAATTTTTGGGTAATTTATTACATTAATAGTATAATTTAGCTTATATATGTAAGTTTATATACAAAAATATTTTTAATGGATCCTACAAAATGTTTAGTTAATCAAACAGTACAAATTTAAGTTTTAATTGTACGTATCTATTTGTTTAAGAAAGATTTATCTCCGCGATTTAGGTTTTATAAGCTTGTTTAGTCAATTTTCATTTCAGGCTCCAAGGGATTAAGAAAACCCTAATTTGAATACTGGTATGATTCAAATCTTTGTTTGAAGTCTAGATTTTGAGTTATATATCAGTTTATATTTTTATTGTGTATTTATAATCCTAATAGTTTATCTTAAAGTTGCCATTTCCTAACTATAATCATATTGGGTCGTTTACTTAATATTACTGCTAATATATGAGCTAAATTAGTTACATATATTAGATTTGGATACCACTATGAAATCTTATCAATATAGTTTATTACTAACTAGGAATCTCAAATTTTAGAGTTCAAGTCCAAGTATAGGTTCATTACTATTCCTTGTTTAATCTAGGTCTTTGTTGGGTACAAATGTAGTCACTTAATTTCTATACTTAGGTTTTCCTGTTTAATCTGTCTGTTTGACAACAATTCGAGTTCGGGATTTGAAGTTTCCTTTAATCATATCTTGAATTATCAATTCAAGATACGAAATCTCGTTTTTGGTATCAATTGGGGTCAAAGAAGTTCTTTATTTAATTTATGGATCCTAATCCAGCCAAATTTAAATTATGTATCTAATCTTAGTTTTTTGCTAACTTCTAGGTTTACTAGTTAGTTCATAACTCTAATTTAGAGTCATCTCATACTGTGGAAATTTCCTAGGGTTTACAAGTCCTGAAGAGACTAAGGAGATACAAAGGCCAGTAGAGGAATTATTGGCAAAAGGATTTGTTTGAAAAAGCATGACTCCTTGTGTTATGCTAGTGGTACTTGTGCCCAAGAAAGATGGAATTAGAGAATGTGTGTGGATTGTAGAGCAGTTAATAAAATCACAATAAAGTATGGTCATCCTATTCCTAAGCTAAATGATATGCATGATGAATTACATTGTTCTTGTCTGTTTTCTAAGATTGATCTTAAAAGTGGTTACCATCAGATTAGAATTAAAGGTGGGGATGAATGAAAAAACTGGTTTTAATAATAAAATAGGCCTTTATGATTGGTTAATTATGCCTTTTGGACCAACTAACGCACTGAGTACAGTCATGAGATAAATGAATCATGTCGTGTGTCCTTTCATAGGAAAATTTAGTGTTGTGTATTTTGATGACATCTTGATTTGTAGCAAAAATTTAGAAGAGCATACTAATCATCTAAGGAGTGTACTTTCTGTTTTGAAAAAGGAGCATTTGTATGCTAATCTTAAGAAATGTTCTTTTTGTCTGGAAAAAGTTGTTTTCTTAAGATATGTTATTAGTGCTAGAAGTATAGAGGTAGATGAGGAGAAAATTAAGGCAACTAAAAATTGGCCTACGCCTACTATTATTACTTAAGTGAGAAGTTTTCATGATCTGGCTAGTTTTTATAGGTGTTTTGTCAAAGATTTTAGTACATTAGCAGCACTATTGACTGAAATTGTTAGAAAATCTGTGAGTTTAAATGGGATGAAGCATTGGAGAAAGCTTTTAATTTTCTTAAAGATAAATTGTGTTCTACTTCTTTGTTGTCTTTACCTGGCTTTCCAAGGCTTTTGGCATTGAATGTGACGCATCTGGCATTCACTACAAGAATTTTAACATATGGCAACATCTATAAATTTTGCAAATGTCGCCTTTGTTTAATAATGTAGTCATGTTTGTGAATAAATTTAGATTACACTGGACTATTGTTAGCATTTGTAACTCTTTTGTAAAAGTAAACGTTACCAATTTTCATTATCAAATAAAATAAAGTTTACTTTAAAAAAAATTAACTCCATATATGAATAAATAAAAGAAACTAAATTTGAAAAAAAAGAATAATTATTCTTCAAAAAAATTAATTATCTATTTATTAACAATATATTTTTTCCATTAATTATTAGATAAAAAAGAAAGAAAGAAAAAGTAAAGTAAACACATTGCACCAAATTAATTTATGGAGGCAAAGTATTAAAGTAATTAAATAGAATCCAACCTGAAAAGTGATTATGAGGAGGAACACCAATTGCTTTGGCGCCAACAAATCAAATGAGGAAATTTAATTTTAAAGAGTGATAAGTATTAGAGCCCAAAATAATTAAAATAGCACTTCTTGTTTGGAAATAATAATATATAAAAATTCCCTCTCCTCCATTAAAACAATACGCACCATCTCTCTTTCTCTCTCTCTCTCCATTGTGTATCGTCTTTCTTAATTCTTAGTAGCTCCTTCTCTTACTACCATTCTTTCTTTTGTTTTTCTTTTTCCTCACCAAACCCTAGCCACCAGCTACGTAAAAACTATTAACTCAACTAAAACACCTAAATCCAAAAATATCCACACGCAAACCCTAACTCCAATCCCCTGCTTGTTATTGTACCCTGAACCTAAAATCCAACATCACTGACCATAACGATGACAGACCTTAAAAATCATAGCCATTGAACACCCACACAACACCGATGACCTGAATCTTCACATGCTTCTTATTCCGACCAGGCTGATGCTCATCTGCCTATGCTCATCTCTTGTCTTCATCATCCTCAGGTAAACACACCATCACCAACAATGGTAGCACTACACACTACAACTCCAACCACCATCAAGGAGACCCATCACACACTACTTTGATTTGCAATATAGACCAGTCTAAAAAAAATGAAGAAATCAAATCAGCGTCCTAGCTTGTTAATGATTAAAGGGCCTTTAATTGCAACTCTCTACAGCTTTAAGGTAATACCACTTTGTCTTACTTTACTACTGTGTTAAATATCTTATTGCAGTGAAAGTGAAACTAGGATGAATGATCATGATAGTTATAACTCATGGCCAATAGGATACATAGATTAATCGTGTCTTAAATTGTATAAGTGTCATGTTTATTTCATTGCTGGCACGATGATTATGGACTAAAACCATTATATTGATGAATGATGATGATAAGGAAAGAGAAGTGGATAAATTTTACTTATGAGCATCCATGTGTTGATTACACTATAGGAATGCCGAGGTGCCATCAAAACCACATTTTCTTTTGGAAAGATTGACAGCTCAAATGTTTGGCCTATTTCTCTTAACGTGGCTGGGTATTTAGGATTTTATTTTTTAAGTTGGCAATATCAATAGTTGTTGATCAATAGCCATATAAAAAGTGCATTTTAAGCCATTTTTTTATTTTCCTCTTTAATGTAATTTCTACTTTTATGACCAATGTAATGCTATGTTAGCCAGGAAATGGTCTTGATGATTTCCAGTATTAGTATATAGTTTAGTTGATTAGTTTCTTGTTGTAATGATGTTTCATCAGCATTTCTTAATTTATTGCATTGCATTCTCCATGTAGGATCCCAAGTTGTTGGTTGCTTTCAAAAAAGGCAAGCTCCATATGCTGATGCTTTCCTTCTTAAAGATGAACTAGGAACTAATCCAAGTCTAGGTTCTAGTTTTGGATTAGGCAAAAGTGTTTATGACATTAAAGGAAAAGAATTTGGCACTATTGCCCAGGTACTTTGAATTTTGAGCTTTGGTTAAGGGTGTAAGTTTTCAAATGTGAAAATGAGAACTTCTTATCTGTTACTCTTCTTTTATTTTGGCATGATATAACATATAACAAGTATTGTAGGAGATCAAGTTGTCTTATTGGGCACAGACAGCTTCATATTACTGAATTGGTTAGTGTTTAGATATAGAATCCGTATATTTTCTTGCTTGCTAATTGATTGAGTTGATTCATTCTGATAGCAAACATCATGTGAAACCCCATTTTATGTCTTAACTTATTTAAATGATGAAGAATTTATTTAAGCCAGTCATTTTTTTTTATTTACTTTGTGTTTCGTTGAAATATCATTACCTATCCATTTATATTTACTTTTGTATAGGTTAGCGAGGATCCCTTTATTGTTAAAGTCGATGATTTGAAGGCATGATGCTTATGCTTTTCTATTAATTTACCTTAGCCTCTTGGAATTATTCAATTTATTAATTTAATGAAAGAGCCTTCTTTTTGCAAGCAGGGATTGCCATATGACAAGGATGATGATGTGATAAAAGCAACATCTTTTGAGGTTATCTCAACTTTAAGGGATGTCCTTACAACAAGTTCCCTTTGGCAAGATCATGTTCAAACATACACCCAGGTAAAGCTGTCCCTCTTTTGATAGGATGGTGGTTTTCATTGTTTTCTTCTTTTGTTTCTAAGTTCTTTTAATGCATCTTTTTTGAAAATTTTCTTGAGCAAGAATGTATTTTCCTGATCTTTGTTCAAGCTATTGTTTTTAATTTTGCTAATATCTTTGTTTAATGAAGGGAGCCTCATTGACGAATCTTCTCTCCTTATCATTCACTTTATGCAGCATATAGGTTACTTCAATTATCTAACATATAGTTGACTATACTATGTCAGATGTTGTTAATGGTTATGATATATGGTTTTATATGCCTTAATGTACGATTCAAGGGTCTGCTATAGATAAGAGATGATATAGGATTATTGTGGAGTTGGCTTATTTCATTTTTTTTTTTTTCACATATTCACTAAAGTGGCATTTGGCATCATTTATTTTTTCAATATTGAAATATAAATAAAAAGTCACTCTAATAGGTATAACATTGATAATATGAGATTTGAGAATTTATAATTCAAATCATTTAAATATCAACATCCATATAATTAGTTCCATGCCATGGTTAAGAAGCTTTCATATGTATTATGGAAAATGTTGGAAGTATAAATATTAATCACATATATCTTTTGTTAGTTTAGATATCTTGGATGTGTTGGACAAGACTGTTAGTCTAGATGATGCTATGTTCAAAGTAGGTGTTTTTGGCAGTATCATACTAATCTTAAGTTCATTATGGAAAAGTTATTAATTTCACTTTTCATCGGTTATTTAATTTTATAGATTTTTTATGCATAATTTATTAAGAGACATATTGGCTTGTCAAATTGTATTCATTCTAAATGAAAATAAATTTATGTATTCTTTTGATTAAATAAAAAAATAGACTCTTTGATCTCCTCACTAAACCCTTTCCTACTCATAAAGGCAACTTGGTCACAGACTCACTTAATGACGATCTTCATCAAATGGTATATGTAGACTTTGTAAGTTCCTGATCTAATATCCTTTTCTTCGAATATATGTTTTGTTGATTCTTATGTGTGGTTTTTTTTTTTTTTTCTAATGAGTTGATAAGGAAATGTTATGATACATAGCTAATTGTTTGTGTTGGAAGATTTTACATAAAAACCACATAGAGATTTACAGCTCCATGATATAAGGATAACCATGTTCACTACATGAGCTATATTTTTTGTTAAGGCCAAGAATTGCTTGAGCTATATTTGGTCAGTCATTAGTTGAGTACTTTTGCTATGCCCTCAAGTATAAAGAAAAGAGGTGGGATTCAAAAAGAGTGCTTGACTCTAGTGGATCGCCTTTATAAGAAGGAACAGAACGGTCAATATTTGCCCTTGTAGTGGTCTTTGCCTGCATTTTAAGTTTTTTTTGTTCTCTTGACTACTTTCCTCTTGTTGTCACATGTATCATCTTCTACACTGAGGGCCTTACCCATTTTTGTTAGAAAAATCTATTTCTATGTGGTTTGCTTATTAAATCAGAAAAGGGAGGGGGTGGCAAAAAGGAAGAAAAAGGTAATTTTCTTACATTTTGGATAATAATCAGTCCATGGCTATTTCTTCTAGATCTTTTCTTATACCCAATCTCTTTGCACTGTTTGAATAATGTATGATTGGTCTATTTGTGAAAATGTTATGTGCATAATGTACGATGCTTCAGGGGTTGAACTTCATGTTGGTATAATAGAAGTTCTTGGCAATGTGATAACATAAAAGCGATGATCATATTTGCCTATATCTATAGACTTTGTAGGTTTTGTTCTATATTCTCTAAAGATGGGGTTGAATCAAATCGATTTGGTAAGCCATATTTAATTTTTAAAACTAGTTAAAGATTGAAGTTAATAGGTTTAAATTGTTTTAAATTAGCAAAGGTTCATTTAGATGATCATATATAGATGTAGTGTATAGTATGCTGTTAATTTGTATACCTACATAATTAGTAAAAAGACTTAATTACATCCTTGTTTTGCTGTGAATAGGTTTAAATCATTTTAAATTAATAAAGGTTCCATTTACATAATTATATATAGATGTAGTGTATAGTATGTTGTTAATTTGTACAACTATGTAATTAGTAAAAAGACTAAATAGTACATGCTTGTTTTGCTGCATAGTGCCTTAATTAAGCAAATTACTTTACACAATGTTTATAATTGAGCTTTGAGGTGAGTTTTATATATTTCTAGATTTACCTTATGTTTGCAGAAGATGATCTGGTGTATGGTAATTCTATTTCTCATGCGATATCAAGTAGTACATTGACATATTTATTTATAATGTTTATTGTTATAATTGTTGTTGCAATGGACATTTGGTGGTTTGTTGATTAAAATTTAGTATATGTTGGTTTTCGACGAATAAATGGTTGGACTAGTAGTAGATGATGAACGGTTGTTTACCTTTTAATGTTTTGATAGTTGTTTGAATGTGTTATGAGGTTATTTCGATGAAATATGAAGTTAGGAAATGATAAGAGTTGGTTGGAGTAATGAGTATGACTTGAGTTTGAGAAATGGTGTTTGGAAGTTGGGTTAATAGTTTTGAATTTGTTAATTGAATTTGAATTCAAAGGAAAAAAAGCGTGAAGTTTAAATAACTCACTCAGAACACCCTTTAAAGGATTACGTGGTACGATTGGATCGAATAAGCCCTTATGGAATAAATATTCAGCCGCTTGTGAACCTTCCGGTACTGTCTTATTCAATGTTTGTTCAATTACTCTTTTCCCCGCAAATGCAATGTATGCATTAGGTTCGGATCTAGTGGTTGATGTGTGGTTGATTTTGATTGGAAATAATGCTTAATTTGATAAAGTTTGATAAATTGTGAAATTTAGGCATTACCTCTAGTTGATAAGATCTGTTAGAGGTAGTTTTGGATGTATTTAGTAAACTGGAACATGTTAATGTAAATGTAGGGACTTAACTAATGTTTGGTGAAGTGTTAATTAAGTTTGGATCATGTTTTATGAAGGTTTAATAAGGAAGTGCATTATTGAGATGATTATAATAAAAATGAGCTGTTGAATTCTGTTTGATGCCTTAAGCACATAAAGTCTCACATCTTGTCTAATATAATTGCTTGTCTCTTAGAAATTAAGGATGTGGATACACATCTTGTCTAATATAACTCATTTGGAATAAGGTAATGAAAGATGAAATAATTTCATTTATTTTTAAAAAAACCATATTATGATTTTTATTCTACAACATGCCTAGTTGTCAGAGAGAGCATAGGAGTTGCTCATCAATATTGCTTTGCCTGAATTTTTATTCAATAATTAGTATGTTTGTATTGTGCTCTCTGTGACTTTTATTTTAGCATTTGGAGAGGTATACATCATCTCTATTTAATTTCTACAAGCGCACATGGTATCAACAAGAGAAGAAGCATGTGTTATGGAAATATCACAGATAAAAAAACGTCATCATTCTGACATGTGCTCATGTCGTAGTTGATTTTCAATGTTTGAGATCTTCATCTCAAGGGAAGGTTAGTGCAAGGAAATTTATATCTTGTTTCCAAGTTTAAAAATTTTTGCCTTTACCTTCTTTTATCCTACTTATATTGTTAGTTTTAATTTTGGATGGCAAACTCTTCTCTGTTGGACCTATTATTGATATGCATTAAAATAATAAGAAGATTGCTTTGAATTTAATTGGTGAAAGTATATAGGAAATGAAGGCATTGTTTTTTTTGCTTCCTTTTTTAGGCATGTCTACATGCATTCCTTTCAACTTTTTTTTTTCTTTGTTTTCCTTTTACATATTATATTTTATCTTTTAATCATTTTGCTGTACATATACATTGACAAAATTTTTACATGCCTCAGGCAGAGTTTTCTTGAATAGAAAAACTCAATTGAATTCCTCTTATCTATATGCATAAGGCTACTCAAATCTTTACCATCTGCTAAATCCTAATGTTTTTCTAATATACAAGTCAATCAATAAATCAATTTTCTTTTCAAATGTGTATTGTGATTTTCTGTTGGGTAATTAGTCTCAGGATTAACACAGCTATTGGCTCCATAGTGTTTGTAAATTACTATGCTGATGGCTTTACCTCATGAGACCTTGAACTCAAGCTTAGTGGTTTTGGTAGCCGCTATTTATTATGGATATAAATTGACAGGCACCAAAACGGGTGAAAAGGAAACTTATATATTTTAAATACTTAACTATACGTTTCATTTTCAGACTACATACTTCTATGATTATAATTATATGTGTATACACATGTATGGGTATAGTATATATGATCAAGGTGTAAAAGCTTTTCATCCTTTTTTTTTTTTTTTTTTGGCCCTGTAAATGTATTAGTTGATTGATGTCCTTTTTTTTATTTATTTATTTTCTTGGTTGTTAAAGTTTAGTCCATGATCGGCCTGTTTCTCGGCATGCTTGGAGGACTGGACTAAATTATAGTTATTGTAAATGTCATCATTTTTTTATTGCAGATCACGGACTAAAATTTTAATCTTGCTCTATTTATTTATTTTTTTGTTAAATCTCACTTTGTTAAATTTTAGTCCATAATTGTCCACTGTCTCGGCACCGTTGGAGGACTAAATTTTATTCAATATTAAACACTTTCTTAAATTATAATCAATATTATTGTATGCTTTTGGTAAAACATTTGAACCAATTCATTGTCTGCAAATGTGATGCAAGCATTCAAAATGTACCTGCACTTACAGTATGTTCATGAAGGACTTGTTTGGTCTATTCCATGGAATAAAATTTCATAAAATCTAATTCATCATTATTACTTTTATGGATTTTTATCATATAGTTAAAACAATAATCAGAAAAAAAAAATCAGTCCTAAATATTCATTTTTCTCCACATTTATAACTATCATGCATGAGTTAACCTTCACTAAAGCCAGTAGTAGTTGTGATTTTATGGAATCTTATCTCTTTACGAAAGCAAGCTTAGCCAAAGTTATTCAATTGTTAATTATAGCTGTAATTTCTATTGACCTCTTTAGAAGTATGTCCAATCTTTAGGCTCTGCTTGCCAATAATGAAGTTAAAAGTTTTTTTCCCCTCATCTTGAAGAACTTTGCTCATTTTAGTGACAAATATACTGGAACACTTATTAATGTAATATATTTATAATAAGAATAGAAATTGAAGTTGTGTTGAAGATAGTGAGGAATCATGTGTGTAGTGATGTGGTCCTTTGTTTGGCATCTCTTTTGGAATTCGGCATATTTTCTCAAAAAAAAAAAATGCATTGGATGTGTTATTGTCATCCGTATTGTCTCGGGCAGGTCATATTACTTGATGGGTGGCAAACCTGATAAAGAGGTACATACTTTTAAATGGTTTCAATATTATTGTATAAAAAATTCTTAAACTCATATTAATGCTAGAAATCGTTGTGCAAACAATTGAAAAATTGATTGGGATGGAGGGTACTAAGCTAATAATTCTGAAAAGCTATCCAGAAGCAAGGTTGTGGTCAGGCTATATATCTTTTAGTTTATTTTTAACTCTTACTTTACTTACTTGCTCTCCCTCTTTCTCTCTCTCTTTTTTTTTTTTTTTTAATTTGTGTGTTAATTCTTCTTTTTCTCTAGACCAGTTGTATTCTTTCCTTGTATGAATAGTTATAACTTGTTGCCATTCACCTAAATTCATGCTTCATTTCACTTTTTTTTAAAGATTCTATGTGATCACCTCTCCTATGGCTTGTTAAGAAATTCCCAATTATATGTAGGGCCAGGAAGTTTTAACAGTCCTATAATTAAGTTTGATGTTTACTTTTCGAGAGTGCGATTTATTGGCCTTCTTGTAAAATTGTATAAGTCCTTTCCGTCATTGTATCAGTAAGCAAGAGAAGTGTGGAATGGTGGTGTTTCATCATTGAATAAAGTCACATTTCGCATCAATGCGAAATCTTAGAAAAAATTTGATGTTACTTTATGTTAATTCTTTAGATCTTGCTTACCTATAGTTTCAAGATTGTAGCTATAAAGTTAAATTTCTCGTGAATTTTTGTAGGTGCAAAGGTGGCTTGCTCAAAATCGCAAAGCTGTAATGAAAAGCCATTTGCAAAAAAAGGTAGATTGGTGGATGTATTGCACTACATTTTACATAATGAATGTAATTATCTTAGTTTTTATGTTACAGGTTTATGTCCAACAAGTAGAATCAAGTCAGTCGAAGCATATTCAATTGGAGAGAGAGCTTGAGTGAACTAGACAGCAAGTACAGTAGGAGCTTCTACCATTTTTGTCCACTTCCATTTGGCTCATAATCTCATTTTGCAGGGACTTTCTATTGGAGGTAGATAAGAATTTAAATCATCTAGGCTTCTTTGGCCCTATTAATGCAAGTGTGCATGAGTTATCCCAATTATTGATTATTAAAAAATATATATAAATAAATCAATAAGAGTTCCAAATTAGTCTCTAAATCTTATCCCACTGTTTGCTGGGTTTCATATTTTGTATTGTAATCTCATGATAGAGGAGTTTTTGCACATTACCCCCTGTATTTATGTCTTTAGATTTGCTCATGTGCATATCGAGGTTGAAAATAGTTATTATTAGTAATAGATTAGAAATTATATTATAGAATTTGCTACAGCTGCAGATATTTATTTCATTTTTTTTTTATTTTCCATTGTTCAATTTAAATTATTAAGTTATAAACATAATAACAATAACAATATGTTCCAATTTGATCGTCTTGGATATAGAAAAAGGTATTGTACAATATCAAGTTTATGATATATAAGATAATAGCTCATCATCCCATTAATTAGCGTTCTTTTCGTATTTTCTTGAATTGAATTTGCTATTCAATAGTGTTTATAGCTTGTTCAACTAACTCGACTTGTAAAACTTGTCTTAAGTTTTCCTAGTAGTTCAAGTTAGTTATCACGAGTCTTCTCTTATAACCTCATTGATGTTTCTTTTAATCATTCAATAATTATATCTACATATTGTATGACAGCAAATCCAAATAAGGATACTTTTGCAAGTACATGAGATTCTTCGCCAAATCCATCACTTGTGATGATGGTGACAACAGTAAGGAAGAAAATTAAAGACTTGGTTTTTTGTTTTTTGTTTTTTAGCTGAACCAACTAGCATGAATGAGATCAAATTGATGTGATAAAGTATGTACATATGCTCATTTTGATATAATTTGGAGCTTGTTCTTATGTTTTTTCTAAGGACACTAAACAATATTGTTCAATAATTCTTTTTCTTTATTGTAAGGATGGTCATGGTGATCTTTAAGTAATTTTTGTGTTATTAGATCTTATTACATATCGGGTGCATTATGTGCTCCAAAATGTATTAGTTATTTATCCGTACATAAATTTCATGTGCAGATGTAATAGCAGGTATAAATTATATTGTGGTCAACAGGTGAATATTATTAATTGTATATGTAATGTACAATAAACAAGTATATATTTATAAATCAAATTGAGTTAAATATTAATGTCCATCTCTTTTCAACTAGAACAACCACATGTAAATATCGCCAATTTAAAATAACAACTACGTTTAGAAATTACCAATTTAATTGAATACCTATATATAGACATCGCCAATGTGTTTGAATAGTCACGTTTAAATTGCGATAAATAGGAGATTTGTCACATTTATAAGTTGTCACTTTTGTCCAACAAACATATATAAAGGTTATTGAACTTGTGCAAGGCCACAGTTAAGCATCATCAATTTGGTAATTTACTTACGTGTACATGTTACTAATAAATATATCTACCCACGTGTAAACGTCGCTGATCATAAATTTCTCTCCTTTTTTATTTGGTGGGATGGAGATTAATCATATTTAGTCACACATAAGTGTGAACAATGCATGATAGTAGGCCATGTTTAAACGTAGCCCATTAAAGTCTATTTAGTTGTCAAATTTATTTTAGTGACGTTTTAATTTTTAACGTTACCTATCAAATCTGTGAAGGACCTTTTGCGACGTCTATAGGCTACGTGTAAAAAAACGTGACCAAAAATCTTTGGTTATGTTTAATTAACGTTTTGCCACGTTTATTAGACGTGGTCAAAAGCTTATTTTGTTGTTGTGATTGGCATTGGAGCTATGTTAATGCAAGAGGGCAAGCTAATAGCATATTTCAATGAAAAATTTAATCGAGCACCATTAAGCTATCATACCTATTATAAGGAGCTATATGCACTTGTGAGAGCTTTAGAGACTTGGCAACACTACTTGTGGCTAAAGGAGTTTGCTATCTACACAAATCATGAATCACTAAAGCATTTGAAGGGGTAAAGAAAATTGAACAAGAGACATATTTGATGGATAGAATTCATTGAGACCTTTTACTATGTTATCAACTATAAGTAAGGTAAGGAAAATGTAGTTGTTGATGCCTTACTGCGTAGGTATGTCCTTTCTTAACTCTTTATGCAAAATTGTTAGGTTTTGAGCATATTAAAGAGTTGTATGTTGAAGATCATGATCTTTCTACTGTTTACAATGCATGTAAGGAAGGATCTTTTAACAAGTTTTATAAACATGAGGATTTCTTATTTAGAGAAGGAAGATTATGTATACCTCAATGTTCTACAAGGGAATTACTTGTTAGGGAGTCTCATGATGGAGGTTTGATGGGGCATTTTGGTATGACTAAAACTCTAGAAAAATTAACTGAATAGTTTTATTAGCCTCATATAAGAAGAGATGTAAAAGAATTTGCAATCGTTGTGTGACTTGCTAGAAGGCTAAATCTAGAGTGATGACTCATGGTTTATATACTCCTTTACCTATTCCTAGTGAACTATGAACTGACATTTCTATGGACTTTGTTTTAGGTTTACCTAGATCTAAGAGGGGTTATGATTCCATATTTGTAGTTGTTGATAGATTTTCTAAAATGGCACACTTCATTGCTTGTTATAAAACTGACAATGCATCTCATATTGCTGATTTATTCTCTAAGGAGATTGTTAGATTACATGGAATGCCTAAAGGCATTGTGAGTGACCAGGATGTCAAAATTTTTAGTCACTTTTGGAGAGTTTTTTGGAGCAAAATGGGCACTAAGCTATTGTTCTCTACTGCTAGTCATCCACAAACTAATGGACAAACTAAAGTGGTAAACATGACAGTGACGACTTTGTTAGGAGCGGTGTTTCAAAAGAATTTAAAGTCATGGGAAGATTGTTTACCATTTGTTGAATTTGCCTATAATTGCACTATTCATTCTACCATTATTTTTCTCCATTTAAAGTTGTTTATGGTTTTAATCCACTAACACCTTCAGATTTATTACCTTTACTAGTAAATGAAAGAACTAACTTCGTTGGTAAGAAGAAGGCATGAATTATCAAGAAATTACATGAGTAGGTGCGACAAAGAATTGAAAAGAGAAACGAACAATATGCTCAACAAGCTAACAAAGGTAGAAAGAAAATCACCTTTGAACCAGGTAAGTAGGTGTGGGTGCACTTAAGAAAAGAGAGATTTCCATCTCAAACGAAATCAAAATTGGAGCCCATAGGTGATGGGGCATTTCAAGTGATTGAAAATATCAACGACAACGCCTACAAACTGGATTTAAAAGGTGAGTGCAATGTCAGTGCTACCTTCAATGTTTCTGATTTAAGTCCTTTCGATGTAGTTGAAGCCAATTCGAGGACGAATCCTTTTAAAGAGAGGGGGAATGATAAGGATATAATTGCACTAAACTCATCTCAACAAATTCATCTGCCTAAAGGAATGATTACTCGAAACAGAGCCAAGAAACTTCAAGAAAAGTTTCAAGGATTTGTGTAAAGGTTTATTGAAGATTACTCAAAGTACACCAACATTGATTTGGAAAAAAAAATGAAGATTTTTACTATTGTTTTTGCAACTCAAGAGGAGAATACAACGCTATAGATGGAATCAAACCAAGGCTGCCTATTTTAAGCTCAAAGCTGCTAGTATAGGAGACAAACACGATCGACCTAAATCCTAGAATAGTCAACCATCTTTCAGATGTTGTAGGACCTTTGCCCCACCTGTGTACACCACCGACGTTGGCAAGGAGGCCGCCAACCTTTAGTCGGTGCTGAACATGATCAGTAGCTAATTTTTTTAAGTTGGTTACAAGGCCGCCTGTGTATTTTTCGAAAGGTCGCCAGCATAGAATATAGGCCGCTAGCCTTTCCTATGCAACACAATTTTTTTTAATTGTGTCTTTTGAGTTTCCTTTATTCTATTACATATAGCCCTAAATGTTTGTTTATAAATGACATATTACATTTGATTGAAATACAATTGAGAGAATTCCTTCTCTTTAAGTTCTTTTGAGAATTTGTGAAATCTTTAAGAATTTGAATTCTTGTTGAGTTCTTCGATTATACTAAGGTTCTTGGTCGGTATTTCTAATAGGGTCGCAAACTCCATATCAAGGTTCTATGGATTACTCAACCTTAGAATCAAGGTCAATTTGATCAAATTATACCAATGTTCATAGAATTTCATAGATGATTCTGAATATTTCATTAGTTAAGGTCTGCATTTTTTATTCTTGGATTTCGAGAAATGCAAGATTCATGCCTAGCATGCATCACTTTTGCCTCTACTTTTAGGTAAAGAAAAAAAAAATAATGATGCTGTGTTGACATCATGTTTCAACTATTTGTTTCGGCATATATATCTCTCTAAAAATAATATGACTCTAGAAAAAAGCATTTAGTTTTTTCTTTTGCCATTCAACTCATTATTAAAAAATGTCCCTTTTACTTGTGAAATCATTTGTTGAATGGCCATTATAAAAAACTAGCCTTTAGAGACAAAATTTGCAATGAAAAATTTCTATTTCTAAAAATATGAATCAGTGACAAATTTGTGATGACCTAAATTATGAATAATCTAATAATTTTTATATACTTTTACAATGGAATTTGCGACGGATTACAAATTAATTTGCAAATGAACTTTTTCCATTGCAAATTAGTCTTTGATTTTAGCGGAAAATAAATTATTTTAGCACTGATTTCTATTTTTTCAAATTATATGCAAATCAGTCTCTAAACTAAATCATTATATATATACGTATATATAAATAATTATATTTAAAATATAGTTTTAATTATACAAATCAAATATAATATATATGAATGATTAATATATAATATGGGCTTATACTATATTTGTAAATTAATTTTATTATATAATAAATATAACATGTATAATTGCATGTCATTTACAATGAAACTATATATTTATATATTAGAAAGTATAAATAATAAATAGTACTTAGAATGTGTTTATTATAAACACAAGCAGATAACGCATCTGCGATGCGTATGCAAATGAAACAACTCAATATACATAAATTAAACAAATATATTATTTTTACAGGTTGGAAGATGACAACCTTAATTTGTTCTATAAATTAGGAAATTAATTACAAATCATAATTGCAATTATATTTTCCATAGATAACTTCTTCATGTTGAGTAACTGCGATGCATAAATATGGTAGCAGAGTTTTAGATCAGTATATAAAGATACATACTTAGGCTAAAAAAGGAAAAGACTATGTCTATTCAACCATTATTTAATTATATTCAAACCCTATTTAATTTTATGATTTCAGGGATACCAAAAATATTTTATGTTGATATGCTAAAAAAGGAAAAGATTATGTCTACTCAATCCCTGTTTAGCTCTATTCAAATCCTATTTAATTTCATGATTTCAGGGGATATCAAAAATATTTTAAGCAAAAAAACTATGTCTATTCAATCCCTATTTAATTCTATTCAAACCCTATTTAATTTTCATGATTTCAAGAATACGAAAAATATTTTATGCTCATATGCTAAAAAAATTATATTAAAAATATTTACACTAAAGACACCAAAGGGGGTGGTTTTGCTTTAATATTATAGATCCATACATTTCATAAGTTAATATTTACATCTATTATATATTCTTTTACATAATAACTTCTTATAAAAAAAATTAAAAATATACAACTTGGTGAAATAATGTATAACAACAATATGTAATATCATAAATACTACTTAAAACTAAAGTATATTTTAATAATAAAATATGTAAAATAAAATAAATTCTATAAAATGTAAACTTAGTATATGTAAACATATATAAATATTATATTTTATTTTGATAATATATTAATAAAAATATAAAACCATATTATTTATAATGTTTTCATTATATAAATTTATTATAATTATTGATATGTTATTGAATATATAAAAAATTTTGTTATATATACCTTACATAATTTATATTGACATAGTATATAGTTTATAAAATATAATAACATATTTTCCAAAAAAAATAATATATTGTGTAAAAATATGGAATATTTAAATAATAAAATGTATAATATAAAACAATTCGTTAAATCTAAATATATTTAAATTGATATTATATATTATTTTATTAATATATTAATGAAAAATATGTTTTTATATTATTTATAGCATATTTGTTATATATATCTAATAAAAACTATATATTTATAAGTTTTACATAATTTATTAGGTGTAATAAAAAATGATATAAAAATAAACATATTATGTTAAAATATATAATTTATTAAGTTAATATAAAATAAGTAATGTAAAAAGTATAAATTATATATATCGTTAAATATATAAATTTATATATATAATATTTTCTACATATACATACTATATAAGTTTTTTAATAATAATAGCATATTTGGTAAAAAAATAATATAATACTAAAAATTATATATTTATAATAAATATATAATTTAAAATAATTATTATAAAATATAAACTTAGTATGTGTAAATATATATATTATTTTAATAAAATATTAATGAAAAATCCTTAATAAATAGGCAAAGTGAAATTATAAAATAAAAATTAATTATGAAGATATGAAAAATGTTTTATAGTTATGATATTATAAATTGTGATATCTCGTACATAAATAGTAGTGGAACTTAGTCATGAAGATATTAATTCGTTCACTGATTTAGTGCTTGTAAAAACTTCAATGTTAAGTGTGTTTAGTATATGTAATGCCCTAGATTTTATTAAGGTAGTTACCACCATATATAATACTTTACATATTAGATGCAAATGCTTCTCTGAATGGTATGTCTATAGTGAACATTGCTGCTCAATTTTAAATTATGAAATCCTATAATTAGATTCTCAAAATAACTGGATTTATAACAATAAAATAACTTTATGAAAGCATTTCTAACTTCTACTCATACAAAGTAGATCAACTCTCTCAACACAAAGCCAAAGCTCATTTACAAAATATGGGCTCCTCATCTAAGCCCTTAAAGAAAATATAACTTCAAAAAAGATAAATCCAATTTTACAACAAAATAAAATAAAATACAATCATCCAACGGCTCTATCTCACTTTACTTCTCCAATATTACCCATAAATCCAAGTTTATCACCATCAACATCATCTTCATCAACACCATTATCATCATCAATCATCAATCCTCATCGTCATCATCATCAAGATCAATCAACAATACCCAGAAAAGATAATAACAACAATAATGAGGCGAAGCTCAGTACATAGTAACACAAGCACACACGGAGTGACCACGAGCTTAACTAAATGTAGTGCAACAACAAATAAGTTATTATCTTTAAATTAAAGTAAATCAAACAACACTGGAGCACTTACGCTCTAAAGCAAGCCTTTGGGGATCTGAGGGTCCTAAGTAATAGCAGTTGCTCAGGGAGTTGATGTAGGAAGTCCGAGTACCTATATCTCCTATACTTATCTAAAAAGGAGAAAATAACCTCATCTAAGATTCACAGTCATTACACACACTTTACTCATCTCAGTCCATAACATCAGTTAGTTCAACCAGTCCCATAAATGTGAACTAAAACATGTTACTTCATTTTGAGTCTAAATAAATGTTATGTCGATACTATTTATCCCATCAGCTACATGCTGAGTCACATATAAATCAGCCATTGCATCATGGCATTTGTCATTGCATCGTGACATCTCAACGCCTAACTATCATGCCATTGCATCATGATAGGGTTACCGCTCCTCGAATTGGATTCAATGGCACAAGCACAAGCAACATTCATTTATAATGGCCATCTTTAAGTTTTAATCCATTTTAGAATGCATATGCTAACAACCATCATGTAAGTTACTGCATACATTATCTAATTGAAAGCCAATTAGAAGCAAAAGGTTGACTAGAGTCCCTCTTAGAAGATAAATTAGAGAATCAACTCAAAAGCAAATATCTATTCAATAATTGAACTCACATAAGCATTTAATTAAATATCCACTTATCTCAAACTTATTTTATTACCCTATATGATCAGACACTAAATAGGAAGCCCACTTTGGCTGCGAAGATCACTCCACCAAAATACGAATAGTTCTCTTTTGTCTATCAAAGTATCTCTTTTCACTTTGATTGTAATAATTTATTACAAAAGCATCATCACATCATGTATATTCAAAAACATTCATTTCCTAAGCAAACACATATTTGAAACAACATATTCTCCATATTATACCAAGGTTTATCCTAATTTATTAACTAAAGCTAATTTTTATTTATTAAGACTATATTACCTTAACTTAGCTAAATTGATTAGAATCCATTATTTAATTTAGTTACTAAGCCAAGGTGATTAAACCTATTCAATCTAATTCATTTTACTCATTGAAGTCTATTTAGTTAAGTCGATCTTAAGTTTATTGATTTTGTTCATTTTATCCCCAGAAACTATATTATCCCGAGTTAACTATTAATCTTATTAATTCATTAATTAATTCCTAATTATACAAACACCATCATGTCATTTTATCCATCAGCTTATCTATTTTATTTTATCATTCTTTATGTAAGCATCGGCTTTCTTTGTAACCAATCTTGACTTCGAGAGCCGAATCTGTAATCCCCCAAATTTTACGTATCTAATTTTACTAAATATTAAAAATGTAATATAGGATTATATTGAATAATTGGAACAAGTAGTAAAAATCACTCCAATTTTTTTTTCTCGATTTAAAAATGTCAAAGTATGAATGAATTTGACTATAATTAGAAAGATTAAAATCGCAACCAATAAAAATATTTCTAAATACAAACTGAACTTCTATGATACCAAATAATATAAAACGACGATAAGGCAATCGTTCATATAAAGTTACTGAATTCTTTTTCCTTAAGATCAGTACTTAGAAAATGAATCCTACACTTGTTAAATAATGAAACAATAGTGTTCAAACTATTTTTAATATGATGACAATATTAAGTAGCCTAGATAGAATATGTTGTTATTAACAAATTAGTAGGAATAACTCCTATACAGTAAAAGATAATATTTGGAAGAATGATCAACAGTTCAATAAGAAATCACAATTAACCTTGAATTTAAGTCACAATAACAGACGATTAATTTTTGGAACTTATAAGTTATAACAATATAGACTAAAGACAAATAACTAGAGTTACAAAGAGATACGATAAGATCACAAATAGATTGATATCTAAGAATCTAGATCTTAACTAATTATGCTAATATTCCAATTAAAAGATTTAGAGATTTTGGAAATTAAAATCCTGAATTGTCAACGTACCCTTTAATAATTTTCATAATTAGAAGATGGGCTAATTAGCAAATGTGAAAATAATACCAAAATATATGATTCAACAAAAATCATATAATAGATCTATGAATTGTAATAAACTCATTCGTAGCTTGAAAAACCCGAATAAAAATTTCCGTGACCTTAATAGATACCAAAAACGAGATTTCGTATATTAATTGATAGTTCACGATATAATCAGAAGTAACTCCAAATTTCAAAACTGATAAGATACAGTTTAATAATAGAGCTTATCGGTATAGAACAATAACTCAAAGAGGAAATACTAAGATAAAATATACTATACTGATCAATAATATTAATCTAGATTTAAAATGAAAATTCCAAACCCGCTGTTATACTTGTAAAGGAATTCCGAATTCATTAGACTTAGTTCTTAATGCGATTTATTGAACATTGAGAAATTTAATCGTGAAAGCTAAAATACTAGAACTAATTAATCGTGTAACATTTAAACTAAAAATATGAAAATATAAATAATATAGAGTTTCTGTAGTAACTTAGATAATTTTGCCTAGATAAAACGCACACGTAATAGTTATAAATATACGTTTATAGATTAATCTTTGTTAGAATATTTAAGTTAACTAATTAATCAAATAAATAAATAAATAAGAAGAAAACTGATGCAGAAATTGCATCATGAATACCGGATGAGCAGAGGACAATTCGGTTTGAATGAAATTTCATGGAAATGTAGTGTAAACAGAACATCACAATTGAGAAATCTCGGCCGCAGTCCTTTTTCTTCAACGTACGGACAAAGGAGTCAAAATATACATATATATATATATAGAACTCTTCATGCTGGAAAATTGCTTACACTTCGGTGGAATAAAGGACAAATTCTTCACGGAAACAATAGCACGTTCAGCAGCAATTCTCTTCCACGCAATCTTCACGCACGAGAGGCAGCAGCAGAAGACCGACAGAGGCCTCTCCCACGCGCTCAGAAGTTCACGCACAAGACAAGCAAGGACGCAGCAGCCGTTGCTCCATCACGCGCAGCAGCATCCACGCGGAAAAGGGGAGCAGCTGCAGCAGACGAGCAGAGTTTCCACGCACATCACTTGGATAATCAGCGGCAGCAATTGAAGAACACGAAGACTTCTTCCTCACGCACAGCTGTCTCCATGCATCACGCTGGAGTTGAATTCCACGGCTGGAATTGAGGGCCGCTGCAGGTCCACACACGAGCAGCTGATGACCGAACAATCCAGTCCACGCACGAGCAGCAGCTGGCACACACGGACAAGCTGCTTCCCACACCACACATTCCACACGCACAATACAGCTCTCAGTTGAAAACAGAGCACATGAAACAGAGCAAATTCGGCTGCTTCATACCCAACTTGAATCCAAATTTAAGTTCTTAATTTCAAACGAAAATGACATGAACTCCAATTAAAATACTCCACATGTAATCAACATTAAATAACAAGAATATCAGCCCAAGAAAACAACCAAAACAATACTGAATTTGTCTTCAAATAATTGAATAAACCAGCTGCAGCAGGGGGCAAACCAACAAGAATATAGAAGTGATTTGAATTCCGATTTTTGTAAATTCCTAGACTCATTTGAGCTGATATTTTTGACTAATTAACCACCAATTAAAAGCCCCCAAATGTACACTACAAACACCAATTATTGGTTAGAAAACAACAAGACAAATCTGATGAAAAATCTATGCAACTAAGATAGAGAACAACAAACCAAAAACTGCAGCAGAAAAATTGGAAATTTGTTTTTGTTTTCACATGAATTCTAACACGATTTTGACCCGATTTTTCTTGCAATTTGAGCCCCTATTTTACACACATAAATGACATTAAGTAGCTACCAAACAAACACAATTAAGACTCTCAAATATAGGCACAAGAATCTGTCAAACACAAGCCAAATTGTCATCCAAATTTACAAATTCGTATGGAAAATTCCAGCTGCAATTGTGAACCTTTTTCAAACCCAAAAACATTTCCTTAGCCTCTAAAACTTAGCCTAAACTTAGTATATGTATATAAGCTTAAGTTAGTTGCAATTTGAGCTCATAATTCTCACAAAATCCTCTCAAAAACACAGCTATAAAGAGAGGTGCGTCCAGCCCTTTTCCTTTCTTTTTCCATTGCAAACTTCAATTTAGAAAGCTTAGAAACCTTTGTAAGATTAACCATAAACCCTTAGCTTATTTCCATATCCTATCTACACACTAAGTATATCCAAAAACATCAATTCCTCTTTCCAACAACATCCAAAACCAAATCAAAAAGTTTTGGTTATCATAAAATCCAAGATGGGAAAGCTAGCTACATAAGGTAAGAATATTGGTTAGAATTTATAAGCTCCCATTATAATGATGCTAACTTATAATTTAGTTAAGAACTCATCATCTAACCTTGATATAGGTTCGATTCTTGCTTAAAAAGGAAGTTGAAAATCCTTTTTCCATTCCAAGCCAAGGTAAGTCCTAAACTATCAACCTATCTTTGTTATAGTTATGTATAGACTCTAGGATGAATTATTTAATATTGAAGAAAGTTTTGTGGTTGAAATAAGTTTCTAATCCATTGATGAATTCAAATGGATACATGGTTGATGTGTTAGAAATGTTTAGATATTATTGGAAAAGAAAAACAATAACTTAAAAGTATTATAATTATGGTAATAGTAAATTCGGATCTAGGAATAAGGTGTATAAAACAAGACTCAAATTTTATCTAAACTAGTTTAAATTCATGTCTAATACTCCTAGAACCTTATATGAACATAAAACTTGATAAAACAAGCTTTAAAAACATGATTAGGAGTTCTAAGTTACAATAAAATGTATTATGAATAAATTCATAGAAATTGCACATATTAATACCTCTATAAATTATGAATGAACTTAGGATATAAATGTAGGCTTAAATGAAATCCTCTAAAATAATATACAATCAAAAGAAAAATTAAAAGAATTAAACAATAAAAATTCCTTTACTGTAAGAATCAATACTTAAGAAATCACAAACTAGAAAATTATTCAGTTTACAGTCTTAATAAACCAACATCAACCTTACTGTTATTCCTATAAGTATGATTATAAGTATTGCTATTAATATTACTACTGAATATAGTATTCGGTATCGATGATGTTTTCATCACGACTCATGAACGATTATTAAAACTGTTATCTTCACGTAAACGCTACTATATTTATATATCGATACTATTATTTTGTCACTAATAGTATGAAAAATGATTATTATTATTATTATACCTATAGTTATTACTAATATTCATATTAATGTTTCAAAACTAAAAGTACTAATAATATTGTAGTATTAAACTTAGCTTGTTTTGCAATAAGAATGAAACTGAAGTATAATAGAAATTTAATATATCTACATACGATTTTTATAACTTTTGAAAGATATAGATACTAGAAAATACCCTTAAATAAATAAAAATACCAATTTGAGAGACAGATATGGTTAACGGGCAAAGAATTAATAAATAAGAATCTTTTATTAAAAGCAGTAGAACTTAAGAAAAGACAAACTCCCTTGAATAAAAATATAGATAGCAATTAATAAAAAACTATATCAAACACCGATACAAAATATTTAGGTATCTAAAATTATTTAACGATGCAATAATTAAAGTAACAGGTTTAGTCTAATATTCGGCGATTAGAATCAGCGCCTTTAATTATAGGAAGACTTCTCTTACAAAAATAGTTCAATAATAAATCTCTGTTATTTCCTTTCATAGGAAAATAGATCCATTCCCGGATTTCCGATAGCTTATATAACAGCTTAACGAGGACCACAGGTGAGTTACTTGACTTTATCACATTGTTTGTGCTTGTAGTATAGTTGCACTTGTAATAATATATATATTCAATTGATATGCATGCGGGATTGGGATACTGCACGATGCGTGGTGTATGATTGAATGGCAAATTATCATAATATAAGCGTTAATCCTATTGTATGTTAAATATTGTATGAAATATGTTGATGATTGTCTGTAAATTGTATGATCGCCTTAAACTTGATTAACAACTGTCGATACTATAAATGAAACGGACATGCATTGCACGATTTGCATAAACTGCATATGGAGATGTGGCAGCCTACTACGTGTTAGTATTTCGGTTCTCTGGTAATGCTTGGTTTTTCTAGGCAAGAGGCTATTAGTTCTACGCAAGCTTACCTTTGTTCCGTCGGTTCCATGGGAACTAACTGGAAAATGAAGGACGCCGCCCATGGTATCGCTTTGAAATGACTAACACTTAATGGAGTCTCTTTGTTCCAAAAGGAAATTGAGTGAAGCAACTGAGTGTTGTTATTCCTATGGTTCTCTGTTTCTCCTGGGTAGGTGGGCCATAGATGGTTCCTTCAACCCGATGAAGAGGGCGTAAATCTTCATCCTGCTTTGGATTCTAGATCATCCAAGCTTGTAATGTGCATATGATTGATTGTTGCATTACATATGATTGATAATTATATTTGGTTGCTATTGTTTGATGTGTGGTCTGGTCAGGTTACCTCACTGAGCCCGTGGTTCGCTCACCCCCCAACAGTTTCTTTGTGCAGGATTATTACTAGCTGGGATTGGGCTAGGAATGTGTGAAGAGAGCTTCTCCAGCAAACTCTAGTGAAGATAGAGATATAGGATATGGTGAACTTAGAATGTAAATTAGCTGAATTTTAAATTTTGTATGTTGTAGTTTGGAAACCCAATTTCACTATTTGGTGGGGGATACCGATTCTCTGCGATCTTGGTGGAAATTGGAAAATCAGATTCCGTAGTTGAAATAATGTAATATATTATATCATTTGTATAATAAACTTTTATAAATAAATAGAGTCTTGTATACTCTGACTACAAGATGGCTCTCATGTTACGGGTGCACACGTGATATGATAGCTTTAGACAAATCCTGTTAGGCCCCCATTTAGAGTCGTGACAGAAGTGGTATCAGAGCTTTAGGTTGTCAGAGATAGGAGCAACCTACCAAATGTGAGATTGGGTAGAACCTGGGTAGAAAAAACTAAGTTAATAAAATTAAAAGATGTAGACATCTAGACTATATATATATATTTATATATTACAAGTATCATATGGGCATATATTGTCCACAAAGATGTAAATGACAAAATCTTACATCTCATGTCGAAAGACATTACCACCCTAACTAGAAGCCAAACCACAAGCTTCTAGGCTCGCTAAATCTAAGATAGTTAGATTACGAAATATATCTCTTCCCCTCCTCATATGAACTAGAATTGACGAAGAAACTCAATAGCAATAGATAAGTGAACATGACACTTCAGAAGGGATATCAGTTATATTTCCAAATATACTATAGTTTTGCAAGAATGCCTTTGGCATTATACTAGAAAGTTGATTGACCAATTAAGGAGATTGAACGAAAGATATGATTTTATCTTTTGATTATAGTATTATTAGTTGAAACAGAAAAGATAATTCTTGATCTTAGTATATTTGGAGAAACTATAGGAGGAAAGGAGATTGGAATTTGGTAAAATCATAGTGTTGGATCAATTTTTTTTTTTTTTTCACCAGTAAAATAGAATCATACATTTGATGGCAAGAAATACTTTCATTTGGGAATATATATTAGGAAAAGGAAATCCTTAAGTTTGAATCTACATATATTGTAGCAGAAAATAGAGATACGCAGTATAAATTGAATGGAGTTTAAATAGTGCCGATAATCAATAATAAATCAGAAATTGATAGAATGGTTGGTATAAATTTTATCTGTGGAGAATAGTACAAAATTAAGTGGAGATAATATGAAAAATATATGACGGATTTGATGAATTAAGTCCCGAGTGTTAAGATCATGAATAGAAATCCAATAGGAGGAATAATAGTATAGGAGAATAAAAACGACAATAATAACAGAATTACTAAAACCACACGAATGTACGTGGTGTTTGGATTGATATGAATTTGGATAAAAGTATGAAGAATATATGAGATGAAACGAACATGGAGATATCAAATTTACTACCATATGTATTTTAAGTTGATATTTGGATATGAATATATTTGGAGAATTATTACGGCACATGTGGCGATGAAAGTAGTACGAATTATTGATTGATGAATTAATAATTCAAGAGATCTTACTAGAGACATTAAGGTAATCATACTAGTAGAGAAACCTAAAGACAACTACGGAAGAATAAAATGGAGTAGATGATCAAATTTTTCTCTACTGTAATGGATTCTATAGAAGTTTATGTTCTTGATCCTTAGAAGTACTATCT
This sequence comes from Combretum micranthum, assembly GCA_024138025.1. Lineage (NCBI taxonomy): Eukaryota > Viridiplantae > Streptophyta > Magnoliopsida > Myrtales > Combretaceae > Combretum > Combretum micranthum. The sequence continues at coordinate 77,563 of JAMXBD010001332.1, forward strand.
CTACTGATATCGTAGGAAATAAGGCATTTACAAGATATAAGAAAGAAACTTTATTGATGCTATTGCAATCACTTTGACAGAATAAAGAACGCTTTTATTGGTTTCACTGTCGTAAAGATATAAGACTATAGATATGGGATAAATGTCTATAGTAAAATAAGTTCCAAATACGAAATCCATTGGAATTTAGATAAACCCCTACAAGTTTCGAGGACGAAACTTCTCTTAAGGGGGGAGGATGTAATCCCCAAATTTTACGTATCTAATTTTACTAAATATTAAAAATGTAATATAGGATTATATTGAATAATTGGAACAAGTAGTAAAAATCACTCCAATTTTTTTTTCTCGATTTAAAAATGTCAAAGTATGAATGAATTTGACTATAATTAGAAAGATTAAAATCGCAACCAATAAAAAATTTCTAAATACAAACTGAACTTCTATGATACCAAATAATATAAAACGACGATAAGGCAATCGTTCATATAAAGTTACTGAATTCTTTTTCCTTAAGATCAGTACTTAGAAAATGAATCCTACACTTGTTAAATAATGAAACAATAGTGTTCAAACTATTTTTAATATGATGACAATATTAAGTAGCCTAGATAGAATATGTTGTTATTAACAAATTAGTAGGAATAACTCCTATACAGTAAAAGATAATATTTGGAAGAATGATCAACAGTTCAATAAGAAATCACAATTAACCTTGAATTTAAGTCACAATAACAGACAATTAATTTTTGGAACTTATAAGTTATAACAATATAGACTAAAGACAAATAACTAGAGTTACAAAGAGATACGATAAGATCACAAATAGATTGATATCTAAGAATCTAGATCTTAACTAATTATGCTAATATTCCAATTAAAAGATTTAGAGATTTTGGAAATTAAAATCCTGAATTGTCAACGTACCCTTTAATAATTTTCATAATTAGAAGATGGGCTAATTAGCAAATGTGAAAATAATACCAAATATATGATTCAACAAAAATCATATAATAGATCTATGAATTGTTATAAACTCATTCGTAGCTTGAAAAAACCGAATAAAAATTTCCGTGACCTTAATAGATACCAAAAACGAGATTTCGTATATTTGAATTGATAGTTCACGATATAATCAGAAGTAACTCCAAATTTCAAAACTGATAAGATACAGTTTAATAATAGAGCTTATCGGTATAGAACAATAACTCAAAGAGGAAATACTAAGATAAAATATACTACTGATCAATAATATTAATCTAGATTTAAAATGAAAATTCCAAACCCGCTGTTATACTTGTAAAGGAATTCCGAATTCATTAGACTTAGTTCTTAATGCGATTTATTGAACATTGAGAAATTTAATCGTGAAAGCTAAATACTAGAACTAATTAATCGTGTAACATTTAAACTAAAAATATGAAAATATAACAATATAGAGTTTCTGTAGTAACTTAGATAATTTTGCCTAGATAAACGCACACGTAATAGTTATAAATATACGTTTATAGATTAATCTTTGTTAGAATATTTAAGTTAACTAATTAATCAAATAAATAATAAATAAGAAGAAAACTGATGCAGAAATTGCATCATGAATACCGGATGAGCAGAGGACAATTCGGTTTGAATGAAATTTCATGGAAAGTAGTGTAAACAGAACATCACAATTGAGAAATCTCGGCCGCAGTCCTTTTTTCTTCAACGTACGGACAAAGGAGTCAAAATATACATATATATATTATATAATATATGAACTCTTCATGCTGGAAAATTGCTTACACTTCGGTGGTGGAATAAAGGACAAATTCTTCAAGGAAACAATAGCACGTTCAGCAGCAATTCTCTTCCACGCAATCTTCACGCACGAGAGGCAAGCAGCAGAAGACCGACAGAGGCCTCTCCCACGCGCTCAGAAGTTCACGCACAAGACAAGCAAGGACGCAGCAGCCGTTGCTCCATCACGCGCAGCAGCAGCCGTTGCTCCATCACGCGCAGCAGCATCCACGCGGAAAAGGGGAGCAGCAGCAGCAGACGAGCAGAGTTTCCAGCACATCACTTGATAATCAGCGGCAGCAATTGAAGAACACGAAGACTTCTTCCTCACGCACAGCTGTCTCCATGCATCACGCTGGAGTTGAATTCCACGGCTGGAATTGAGGGCCGCTGCAGGTCCACACACGAGCAGCTGATGACCGAACAATCCAGTCCACGCAACGAGCAGCAGCTGGCACACACGGACAAGCTGCTTCCTACACACACACATTCCACACGCACATACAGCTCTCAGTTGAAACAGAGCACATGAAACAGAGCAAATTCGGCTGCTTCATACCCAACTTGAATCCAAATTTAAGTTCTTAATTTCAAACGAAAATGACATGAACTCAATTAAAATACTCACATGTAATCAACATTAAATAACAAGAATATCAGCCCAAGAAATCACCAAACAATACTGAATTTGTCTTCAAATAATTGAATAAACCAGCTGCAGCAGGGGGCAAACCAACAAGAATAGAAGTGATTTGAATTCCGATTTTTGTAAATTCCTAGACTCATTTGAGCTGATATTTTTTGACTTAATTAACCACCAATTAAAAGCCCCAAATGTACACTACAAACACCAATTATTGGTTAGAAAAACAACAAGACAAATCTGATGAAAAATCTATGCAACTAAGATAGAGAACAACAAACCAAAAACTGCAGACAGCAAAAAATTGGAAAATTTGTTTTTTGTTTTCACATGAATTCTAACACGATTTTGACCCCGATTTTTCTTGCAATTTAGCCCCTATTTCACACATAAATACATTAAGTAGCTACCAAACAAACACAATTAAGACTCTCAAATTAGGCACAAGAATCTGTCAAACACAAGCCAAATTGTCATCCAAATTACAATTCGTATGGAAAATTCCAGCTGCAATTGTGAACCTTTTTCAAACCCAAAAACATTTCCTTAGCCTCTAAAACTTAGCCTAAACTTAGTATATGTATATAAGCTTAAGTTAGTTGCAATTTGAGCTCATAATTCTCACAAATCCTCTCAAAACACAGCTATATAAGAGAGGTGCGTCCAGCCCTTTCCTTTCTTTTTCCATGCAAACTTCAATTTATAAAGCTTAGAAACCTTTGTAAGATTAACCATAAACCCTTAGCTTATTTCCATATCCTATCTACACACTAAGTATATCCAAAAACATCAATTCCTCTTTCAAAAACATCCAAACCAAATCAAAAGTTTTGGTTATCATAAAATCCAAGATGGAAAGCTAGCTACATAAGGTAAGAATAATTGGTTAGAATTTATAAGCTCCCCATTATAATGATGCTAACTTATAATTTTAGTAAGAACTCATCATCTACCTGATTATGTTCGATTCTTGCTTAAAAAGGAGTTGAAAATCCTTTTTCCATTCCAAGCCAAGGTAAGTCCTAAACTATCAACCTATCTTTGTTATAGTTATGTTAGACTCTAGATGAATTATTTAATATTGAAGAAAGTTTTGTGGTTGAAATAAGTTTCTAATCCATTGATGAATTCAAATGGATACATGGTTGATGTGTTAGAAATGTTAGATATTATTGGAAAAGAAAAACAATAACTTAAAAGTATTATAATTATGGTAATAGTAAATTCGGATCTAGGAATAAGGTGTATAAAACAAGACTCAAATTTTATCTAAACTAGTTTAAATTCATGTCTAATACTCCTAGAACCTTATATGAACATAAAACTTGATAAAACAAGCTTTAAAAACATGATTAGGAGTTCTAATTACAATAAAATGTATTATGAATAAATTCATAAAATTGCACATATTAATACCTCTATAAATTATGAATGAACTTAGGATATAAATGTAGGCTTAAATGAAATCCTCTAAAATAATATACAATCAAAGAAAAATTATAAAGAATTAAACAATAAAATTCCTTTACTGTAAGAATCATACTTAAGAAATCACAAACTAGAAAATTATTCAGTTTACAGTCTTAATAAACCAACATCAACCTTACTGTTATTCCTATAAGTATATAAGTATTGCTATTAAATTACTACTGAATATAGTATTCGTATCGATGATGTTTTCATCACGACTCATAACGATTATTAAAATTGTTATCTTCACGTAAACGCTACTAATTTTATATAGTCGATACTATTATTTTGTCACTAATAGTATGAAAAATGAATTATTATTATTATTTACCTATAGTTATTACTAATATTCATATTAATGTTCAAAACTAAAAGTACTAATAATATTGGTATTAAACTTAGCTTGTTTTGCAATAAGAATGAACTGAAGTATAATAGAAATTTAATATATCTACATAACGATTTTTATAACTTTTGAAGATATAGATACTAGAAAATACCCTTAAATAATAAAAATACAATTTGAGAGACAGATATGGTTTAACGGGCAAAGAATTAATAAATAAGAATCTTTTATTAAAAGTCAGTAGAACTTAAGAAAGACAAACTCCCTTGAATAAAAAATAGATAGCAATTAATAAAAAACTATATCAAACACCGATACAAAATATTTAGGTATCTAAAATTATTTAAACGATGCAATAATAAAGTAACAGGTTTAGTCTAATATTCGGCGATTGAATCAGCGCCTTTAATTATAGGAAGACTTCTCTTACAAAATAGTTCAATAATAAATCTCTGTTATTTCCTTTCATAGGAAAATAGATCCATTCCCGGATTTCCATAGCTTATATAACAGCTTAACGAGGACCACGGTGAGTTACTTGACTTTATCACATTGTTGTGCTTGTAGTATAGTTGCACTTGTAATATATATAATTCAATTGATATGCATTCGGGATTGGGATACTGCACGATGCGTGGTGTATGATTGAATGGCAAATTATCATAATATAAGCTTAATCCTATTGTATGTTTAAATTGTATGAAATATGTTGATGATTGTCTGTAAATTGTATGATCGCCTTAACTTGATTAACAACTGTCGATACTATAAATGAAACGGACATGCATTGCACGATTTGCATAAACTGCATATGGAGATGTGCAGCCTACTACGTGTTAGTAATTTCGTTCTCTGGTAATGCTTGGTTTTTATAGGCAAGGAGGCTATTAGTTCTACGCAAGCTTACCTTTGTTTCCGTCGGTTCCATGGGAACTAACTGGAAAATGAAGGACGCGCCGCCCATGGTTGTATCGCTTTGAAATGACTAACACTTAATGGAGTCTCTTTTGTTTCCAAAGGAAATTGAGTGAATGAAGCAACTGTAGTGTTGTTATTCCTATGGTTCTCTGTTTCTCCTAGGTAGGTGGGCCATAGATCGGTTTCCTTCACCCCGATGAAGAGGGCGTAAAATCTTCATCCTGCTTTGGATTCTAGATCATCCAGCTTGTAATGTGCTTATGATTGATTGTGTTGGCATTACATTGATTATAATTATTTGGTTGCTATTGTTTGATGTGTGGTCTGGTCAGGTTACCTCACTGAGCCCGTGGTTCGCTCACCCCCCCAACAGTTTCTTTGTGCAGGATTATTACTAGCTGGGATTGGGCTAGGAATGTGTGAAGAGAGCTTCTCCAGCAAACTCTAGTGAAGATAGAGATATAGGATATGGTGAACTTAGAATGTAAATTAGCTGAATTTTAAATTTTGTATGTTGTAGTTTGGAAACCCAATTTCACTATTTGGTGGGGGATACCGATTCTCTGCGATCTTGTGGAAATTGGAAAATCAGATTCCGTAGTTGAAATAATGTAATATATTATATCATTGTATAATAAACTTTTATAAATAAATAGAGTCTTGTATACTCTGACATACAAGATGGCTCTCATGTTACGGGTGCACACGTGATATGATAGCTTTAGACAAATCCTGTTAGGCCCCCATTTAGAGTCGTGACAGAAGTGGTATCAGAGCTTTAGGTTGTCAGAGATAGGAGCAACCTACCAAATGTGAGATTGGGTAGAACCTGGGTAGAAAAAACTAAGTTAATAAAATTAAAAGATGTAGACATCTAGACTATATATATATATTTATATATTACAAGTATCATATGGGCATATATTTCCACAAAGATGTAAATGACAAAATCTTACATCTCATGTCGAAAGACATTACCACCCTAACTAGAAGCCAAACCACAAGCTTCTAGGCTCGCTAAATCTAAGATAGTTAGATTACGAATATATCTCTTCCTCCTCATATGAACTAGAATTGACGAAGAAACTCAATAGCAATAGATAAGTGAACATGACACTTCAGAAGGGATATCAGTTTATTTCCAAAATACTTAGTTTTGCAAGAATGCCTTTGGCATTATACTAGAAAGTTGATTGACCAATTAAGGAGATTGAACGAAAGATATGATTTTATCTTTTGATTATAGTATTATTAGTTGAAACAGAAAAGATAATTCTTGATCTTAGTATATTTGGAGAATATTAGGAGGAAGAGGAGATTGGAATTTGGTAAAATCTAGTGTGGATCAATTTTTTTTTTTTTTTTTCACAGTAAGAATAGAATCATACATTTGATGGCAAGAATACTTTCATTTGGGAATATATATTAGGAAAAGGAAATCCTTAAGTTTGAATCTACATATATTGTAGCAGAAAATAGAGATACGCAGTATAAATTGAATGGAGTTTAAATAGTGCCGATAATCAATAATAAATCAGAAATTGATAGAATGGTTGGTATAAATTTTATAAGTGGAGAATAGTACAAAATTAAGTGGAGATAATATGAAAAATATATGACGGATTTGATGAATTAAGTCCCGAGTGTTAAGATCATGAATAGAAATCCAATAGGAGGAATAATAGTATAGGAGAATAAAACGACATAATAACAGAATTACTAAAACCACACGAATGTACGTGGTGTTTGGATTGATATGAATTTGGATAAAGTATGAAGATATATGAGATGAAACGAACATGGAGATATCAATTTACTACCATATGTATTTTAAGTTGATATTTGGATATGAATATATTTGGAGAATTATTAGGCACATGTGGCGATGAAAGTAGTACGAATTATTGATTGATGAATTAATAATTCAAGAGATCTTACTAGAGACATTAAGGTAATCATACTAGTAGAGAAACCTAAAGACAACTACGGAAGAATAAAATGGAGTAGATGATCAAATTTTTCTCTACTGTAATGGATTCTATAGAAGTTTATGTTCTTGATCCTTAGAAGTACTATCCTACTGATATCGTAGGAAATAGGCATTTAAGATATATAAGAAAGAAACTTTATTGATGCTATTACAATCACTTTGACAGAATAAAGAACGCTTTTATTGGTTTCACTGTCGTAAAGATATAGACTATAGATATGGGATAAATGTCTATAGTAAATAAGTTCCAAATACGAAATCCATTGGAATTTAGAAAATCCTACAAGTTTCGAGGACGAAACTTCTCTTAAGGGGGGGAGGATGTAATCCCCCAAATTTTACGTATCTAATTTTACTAATATTAAAATGTAATATAGGATTATATTGAATAATTGGAACAAGTAGTAAAAATCACTCCAATTTTTTTTTCTCGATTTAAAAATGTCAAAGTATGAATGAATTTGACTATAATTAGAAAGATTAAAATCGCAACCAATAAAAATATTTCTAAATACAAACTGAACTTCTATGATACCAAATAATATAAAACGACGATAAGGCAATCGTTCATATAAAGTTACTGAATTCTTTTTCCTTAAGATCAGTACTTAGAAAATGAATCCTACACTTGTTAAATAATGAAACAATAGTGTTCAAACTATTTTAATATGATGACAATATTAAGTAGCCTAGATAGAATATGTTGTTATTAACAAATTAGTAGGAATAACTCTATACAGTAAAAGATAATATTTGGAAGAATGATCAACAGTTCAATAAGAAATCACAATTAACCTTGAATTTAAGTCACAATAACAGACGATTAATTTTTGGAACTTATAAGTTATAACAATATAGACTAAAGACAAATAACTAGAGTTACAAAGAGATACGATAAGATCACAAATAGATTGATATCTAAGAATCTAGATCTTAACTAATTATGCTAATATTCCAATTAAAAGATTTAGAGATTTTGGAAATTAAAATCCTGAATTGTCAACGTACCCTTTAATAATTTTCATAATTAGAAGATGGGCTAATTAGCAAATGTGAAAATAATACCAAAATATATGATTCAACAAAAATCATATAATAGATCTATGAATTGTAATAAACTCATTCGTAGCTTGAAAAACCCGAATAAAAATTTCCGTGACCTTAATAGATACCAAAAACGAGATTTCGTATATTGAATTGATAGTTCACGATATAATCAGAAGTAACTCCAAATTTCAAAACTGATAAGATACAGTTTAATAATAGAGCTTATCGGTATAGAACAATAACTCAAAGAGGAAATACTAAGATAAAATATACTATACTGATCAATAATATTAATCTAGATTTAAAATGAAAATTCCAAACCCGCTGTTATACTTGTAAAGGAATTCCGAATTCATTAGACTTAGTTCTTAATGCGATTTATTGAACATTGAGAAATTTAATCGTGAAAGCTAAATACTAGAACTAATTAATCGTGTAACATTTAAACTAAAAATATGAAAATATAAACAATATAGAGTTTCTGTAGTAACTTAGATAATTTTGCCTAGATAAAACGCACACGTAATAGTTATAAATATACGTTTATAGATTATCTTTGTTAGAATATTTAAGTTAACTAATTAATCAAATAAATAAATAAATAAGAAGAAAACTGATGCAGAAATTGCATCATGAATACCGGATGAGCAGAGGACAATTCGGTTTGAATGAAATTTCATGGAAATGTAGTGTAAACAGAACATCACAATTGAGAAATCTCGGCCGCAGTCCTTTTTCTTCAACGTACGGACAAAGGAGTCAAAATATATATATATATATATATATATAGAACTCTTCATGCTGGAAAAATTGCTTACATTCGGTGGAATAAAGGACAATTCTTCACGGAAACAATAGCACATTCAGCAGCAATTCTCTTCCACGCAATCTTCACGCACGAGAGGCAGCAGCAGAAGACCGACAGAGGCCTCTCCCACGCGCTCAGAAGTTCACGCACAAGACAAGCAAGGACGCAGCAGTTGCTCCATCACGCGCAGCAGCATCCACGCGGAAAAGGGGAGCAGCAGCAGCAGACGAGCAGAGTTTCCACGCACATCACTTGGATAATCAGCGGCAGCAATTGAAGAACACGAAGACTTCTTCCTCACGCACAGCTGTCTCCATGCATCACGCTGGAGTTGAATTAACGGCTGGAATTGAGGGCCGCTGCAGGTCCACACACGAGCAGCTGATGACCGAACAATCCAGTCCACGCACGAGCAGCAGCTGGCACACACGGACAAGCTGCTTCCACACACACATCCACCGCACAATACAGCTCTCAGTTGAAAACAGCACATGAAACAGAGCAAATTCGGCTGCTTCATACCCAACTTGAATCCAAATTTAAGTTCTTAATTTCAAACGAAAATGACATGAACTCCAATTAAAATACTCACATGTAATCAACATTAAATAACAAGAATATCAGCCCAAGAAAACAACCAAAACAATACTGAATTTGTCTTCAAATAATTGAATAAACCAGCTGCAGCAGGGGGCAAACAACAAGAATATAGAAGTGATTTGAATTCCGATTTTTGTAAATTCCTAGACTCATTTGAGCTGATATTTTTGACTAATTAACCACCAATTAAAAGCCCCCAAATGTACACTACAAACACCAATTATTGGTTAGAAAACAACAAGACAAATCTGATGAAAAATCTATGCAACTAAGATAGAGAACAACAACCAAAAACTGCAGCAGAAAAATTGGAAATTTGTTTTTGTTTTCACATGAATTCTAACACGATTTTGACCCGATTTTTCTTGCAATTTGAGCCCCTATTTTACACACATAAATGACATTAAGTAGCTACCAAACAAACACAATTAAGACTCTCAAATATAGCACAAGAATCTGTCAAACACAAGCCAAATTGTCATCCAAATTTACAAATTCGTATGGAAAATTCCAGCTGCAATTGTGAACCTTTTTCAAACCCAAAAACATTTCCTTAGCCTCTAAAACTTAGCCTAAACTTAGTATATGTATATAAGCTTAAGTTAGTTGCAATTTGAGCTCATAATTCTCACAAAATCCTCTCAAAAACACAGCTATAAAGAGAGTGCGTCCAGCCCTTTTCCTTTCTTTTTCCATTGCAAACTTCAATTTAGAAAGCTTAGAAACCTTTGTAAGATTAACCATAAACCCTTAGCTTATTTCCATATCCTATCTACACACTAAGTATATAAAAACATCAATTCCTCTTTCCAACAACATCCAAAACCAAATCAAAAAGTTTTGGTTATCATAAAATCCAAGATGGGAAAGCTAGCTACATAAGGTAAGAATATTGGTTAGAATTTATAAGCTCCCATTATAATGATGCTAACTTATAATTTAGTTAAGAACTCATCATCTAACCTTGATATAGGTTCGATTCTTGCTTAAAAGGAAGTTGAAAATCCTTTTTCCATTCCAAGCCAAGGTAAGTCCTAAACTATCAACCTATCTTTGTTATAGTTATGTATAGACTCTAGGATGAATTATTTAATATTGAAGAAAGTTTTGTGGTTGAAATAAGTTTCTAATCCATTGATGAATTCAAATGGATACATGGTTGATGTGTTAGAAATGTTTAGATATTATTGGAAAAGAAAAACAACAACTTAAAAGTATTATAATTATGGTAATAGTAAATTCGGATCTAGGAATAAGGTGTATAAAACAAGACTCAAATTTTATCTAAACTAGTTTAAATTCATGTCTAATACTCCTAGAACCTTATATGAACATAAAACTTGATAAAACAAGCTTTAAAAACATGATTAGGAGTTCTAAGTTACAATAAAATGTATTATGAATAAATTCATAGAAATTGCACATATTAATACCTCTATAAATTATGAATGAACTTAGGATATAAATGTAGGCTTAAATGAAATCCTCTAAATAATATACAATCAAAAGAAAAATTAAAAGAATTAAACAATAAAAATTCCTTTACTGTAAGAATCAATACTTAAGAAATCACAAACTAGAAAATTATTCAGTTTACAGTCTTAATAAACCAACATCAACCTTACTGTTATTCCTATAAGTATGATTATAAGTATTGCTATTAATATACTATGAATATAGTATTCGGTATCGATGATGTTTCATCACGACTCATGAACGATTATTAAAACTGTTATCTTCACGTAAACGCTACTATATTTATATATCGATACTATTATTTTGTCACTAATAGTATGAAAAATGATTATTATTATTATTATTATACCTATAGTTATTACTAATATTATATTAATGTTTCAAAACTAAAAGTACTAATAATATTGTAGTATTAAACTTAGCTTGTTTTGCAATAAGAATGAAACTGAAGTATAATAGAAATTTAATATATCTACATACGATTTTTATAACTTTGAAAGATATAGATACTGAAAATACCCTTAAATAAATAAAAATACCAATTTGAGAGACAGATATGGTTAACGGGCAAAGAATTAATAAATAAGAATCTTTTATTAAAAGCAGTAGAACTTAAGAAAAGACAAACTCCCTTGAATAAAAATATAGATAGCAATTAATAAAAAACTATCAAACACCGATACAAAATATTTAGGTATCTAAAATTATTTAACGATGCAATAATTAAAGTAACAGGTTTAGTCTAATATTCGGCGATTAGAATCAGCGCCTTTAATTATAGGAAGACTTCTCTTACAAAATAGTTCAATAATAAATCTGTTATTTCCTTTCATAGGAAAATAGATCCATTCCCGGATTTCCGATAGCTTATATAACAGCTTAACGAGGACCACAGGTGTGTTACTTGACTTTATCACATTGTTTGTGCTTGTAGTATAGTTGCACTTGTAATAATATATATATTCAATTGATATGCATGCGGGATTGGGATACTGCACGATGCGTGGTGTATGATTGAATGGCAAATTATCATAATATAAGCGTTAATCCTATTGTATGTTAAATATTGTATGAAATATGTTGATGATTGTCTGTAAATTGTATGATCGCCTTAAACTTGATTAACAACTGTCGTACTATAAATGAAACGGACATGCATTGCACGATTTGCATAAACTGCATATGGAGATGTGGCAGCCTACTACGTGTTAGTATTTCGGTTCTCTGGTAATGCTTGGTTTTTCTAGGCAAGAGGCTATTAGTTCTACGCAAGCTTACCTTTGTTCCGTCGGTTCCATGGGAACTAACTGGAAAATGAAGGACGCCGCCCATGGTATCGCTTTGAAATGACTAACACTTAATGGAGTCTCTTTGTTCCAAAAGGAAATTGTGAAGCAACTGAGTGTTGTTATTCTATGGTCTGTTGTTTCCTATGGGTAGGTGGGCCATAGATCGGTTCCTTCAACCCGATGAAGAGGGCGTAAATCTTCATCCTGCTTTGGATTCTAGATCATCCAAGCTTGTAATGTGCATATGATTGATTGTTGCATTACATATGATTGATAATTATATTTGGTTGCTATTGTTTGATGTGGGTCTGGTCAGGTTACCTCACTGAGCCGTGGTTCGCTCACCCCAACAGTTCTTTGTGCAGGATTATTATTAGCTGGGATTGGGCTAGGAATGTGTGAAGAGAGCTTCTCGCAAACTCTGTGAAGATAGAGATATAGGATATGGTGAACTTAGAATGTAAATTAGCTGAATTTTAAATTTTGTATTTGTAGTTTGGAAACCCAATTTCACTATTTGGTGGGGGATACGATTCTCTGCGATCTTGGTGGAAATTGGAAAATCAGATTCCGTAGTTGAAATAATGTAATATATTATATCATTTGTATAATAAACTTTTATAAAAATAGAGTCTTGTATACTCTGACATACAAGATGGCTCTCATGTTACGGGTGCACAGTGATATGATAGCTTTAGAAATCCTGTTAGGCCCCTTTAGAGTCGTGAATAAGTGGTATCAGAGCTTTAGGTTGTCAGAGATAGGAGCACCTACCAAATGTGAGATTGGGTAGAAACCTGGGTAGAAAAAACTAAGTTATAAAATTAAAAGATGTAGACATCTAGATTTATATATTTAATTATATATTACAAGTATCATATGGGCATTTATTGTCACAAAGATGTAAATGACAAAATCTTACATTATGTCGAAAGACATTACCACCCTAACTAGAAGCAAAACAAGTTCTAGGCTCGCTAAATCTAAGATAGTTAGATTACGAAAATATTCTTCCCCTCTCATATGAACTAGAATTGACGAAGAAACTCAATAGAATAGATAAGTGAAACATGACACTTCAGAAGGGATATCAGTTATATTTCCAAATATACTATAGATTTGCAAGAATGCCTTTGGCATTATATAGAAAGTTGATTGACCAATTAAGGAGATTGAACGAAAGATATGATTTTATCTTTTGATTTATAGTATTATTAGTTGAACAGAAAATATAATTCTTGATCTTAGTATATTTGGAGAAACTATAGGAGGAAAGAGGAGATTGGAATTTGGTAAAATCATAGTGTTGGATCAATTTTTTTTTTTTTCACAGTAAGAATAGAATCATACATTTGATGGCAAGAAATACTTTCATTTGGGAATTATATTAGGAAAAGGAAATCCTTAAGTTTGAATCTACATATATTGTAGCAGAAAATAGAGATACGCAGTATAAATTGAATGGAGTTTAAATAGTGCCGATAATCAATATAAATCAGAAATTGATAGAATGGTTGGTATAAATTTTATGTGGAGAATAGTACAAAATTAAGTGGAGATAATATGAAAAATATATGAGGATTTGATGAATTAAGTCCCGAGTGTTAAGATCATGAATAGAAATCCATAGGAGGAAATAATAGTATAGGAGAATAAAAACGACAATAATAACAGAATTACTAAAACACACGAATGTACGTGTGTGTTTGGATTGATATGAATTTGGATAAAAGTATGAAGAATATATGAGATGAAACGAACATGGAGATATCAAATTTACTACCATATGTATTTTAAGTTGATATTTGGATATGAATTATTTGGAGAATTATTACGGCAATGTGGCGATTGAAAGTAGTACGAATTATTGATGAATTAATAATTCAAGAGATCTTACTAGGGACATTAAGGTAATCATATAGTAGAGAACCTAAAGACAACTACGGAAGATAAAATGGAGTAGATGATCAAATTTTTCTCTACTGTAATGGATTCTATAGAAGTTTATGTTCTTGATCCTTAGAAGTACTATCTACTGATATGTAGGAAATAAGGCATTTACAAGATATATAAGAAAGAAACTTATTGATGTATTAAATCACTTTGACAGAATAAAGAACGCTTTTATTGGTTTCACTGTCGTAAAAGATAAGATATGATATGGGATAAATGTCTATAGTAAAATAAGTTCCAAATACGAAATCATTGGAATTTAGATAAACCCTACAAGTTTCGAGGACGAAACTTCTCTTAAGGGGGGGAGGATGTAATCCCCCAAATTTTACGTATCTAATTTTACTAAATATTTAAAAATGTAATATAGGATTATTTGAATAATTGGAAAAAGTAGTAAAAAATACTCAATTTTTTTTTTCGATTTAAAAATGTCAAAGTATGAATGAATTTGACTATAATTAGAAAGATTAAAATCGAACAATAAAATATTTCTAAATACAAACTGAACTTTATGATACCAAATAATATAACGACGATAAGGCAATCGTTATATAAAGTTACTGATTCTTTTTCCTTAGATCAGTATGAAAATGAATCTAACTTGTTAATAATGAAACAATAGTGTTCAAACTATTTTTAATTGATGACAATATTAAGTAGCTAGATAGAATGTTGTTATTAAAAATTAGTAGGATAACTCTATACAGTAAAAGATAATATTTGGAAGAATGATCAAGTTCAATAAGAATCACAATTAACTTGAATTTAAGTCACAATAAAGACGATTAATTTTTGGAACTTATAAGTTATAACATATAGACTAAAGACAAATAACTAGGTTACAAGAGATACGATAAGATACAAATAGATTGATATCTAGAATCTAGATCTTACTAATTATGTAATATTAATTAAAGATTTAGAGATTTTGGAAATTAAAATTGAATTGTCAAGTTCCTTTAATAATTTTCATAATTAGAAGATGGGCTAATTAGCAAATGTGAAATAATACCAAAATATATGATTCAACAAAAATATATAATAGATCTATGAATTGTAATAAACTCATTTGCTTGAAAAACCGATAAAATTTCCGTGACTTAATAGATACCAAAAACGAGATTTGTTATTGAATTGATAGTTCACGATTATAATAGAGTAACTCCAATATTTCAAAATGATAAGATAAGTTTAATAATAGAGTTATCGGTATAGAACAATAATCAAAGAGGAAATACTAAGATAAAATATACTATACTGATCAATAATATTATCTAGATTTTAAAATGAAATTCAAACGCTGTTATATTTGTAAAGGAATTCCGAATTCATTAGACTTAGTTCTTAATGCGATTTATTGAACATTGAGAAATTTAATCGTGAAAGCTAAAATACTAGAACTAATTAATCGTGTAACATTTAAATAAAATATGAAAATAAAACATATAGAGTTTCTGTAGTAACTTAGATAATTTTGCCTAGATAAAACGCACACGTAATGTTATAAATATACGTTTATAGATTATCTTTGTTAGAATATTTAAGTTAACTAATTAATCAAATAAATAAATAAATAGAAGGAAAACTGATGCAGAAATTGCATCATGATACCGGATGAGAGGGCAACAATTCGGTTTGAATGAAATTTCATGGAAATGTAGTGTAACAGAACATCACAATGAGAAATCTCGGGCAGTCCTTTTTCTTCAACGTACGGACAAAGGAGTCAAAATATATTATATATATATATATATATAGAATCTTCATGCTGGAAATTGCTTACACTTCGGTGGAATAAGGACAAATTCTTACGGAAACAATAGCACGTTCAGCAGCAATTCTCTTCCACGCAATCTTCACGCACGAGAGGCAGCAGCAGAAGACCGACAGAGGCCTCTCCCACGCGCTCAGAAGTTCACGCACAAGACAAGCAAGGACGCAGCAGCGTTGCTCCATCACGCGCAGCAGCAGCGTTGCTCCATCAGCGCAGCAGCATCCACGCGGAAAAGGGGAGCAGCAGCAGCAGACGAGCAGAGTTTCCACGCACATCACTTGGATAATCAGCGGCAGCAATTGAAGAACACGAAGACTTCTTCCTCACGCACAGCTGTCTCCATGCATCACGCTGGAGTTGAATTCCACGGCTGGAATTGAGGGCCGCTGCAGGTCCACACACGAGCAGCTGATGACCGAACAATCCAGTCCACGCACGAGCAGCAGCTGGCACACACGGACAAGCTGCTTCCCACACACACACATTCCACACGCACAATACAGCTCTCAGTTGAAAACAGAGCACATGAAACAGAGCAAATTCGGCTGCTTCATACCCAACTTGAATCCAAATTTAAGTTCTTAATTTCAAACGAAAATGACATGAACTCCAATTAAAATACTCCACATGTAATCAACATTAAATAACAAGAATATCAGCCCAAGAAAACAACCAAAACAATACTGAATTTGTCTTCAAATAATTGAATAAACCAGCTGCAGCAGGGGGCAAACCAACAAGAATATAGAAGTGATTTGAATTCCGATTTTTGTAAATTCCTAGACTCATTTGAGCTGATATTTTTGACTAATTAACCACCAATTAAAAGCCCCCAAATGTACACTACAAACACCAATTATTGGTTAGAAAACAACAAGACAAATCTGATGAAAAATCTATGCAACTAAGATAGAGAACAACAAACCAAAAACTGCAGCAGAAAAATTGGAAATTTGTTTTTGTTTTCACATGAATTCTAACACGATTTTGACCCGATTTTTCTTGCAATTTGAGCCCCTATTTTACACACATAAATGACATTAAGTAGCTACCAAACAAACACAATTAAGACTCTCAAATATAGCACAAGAATCTGTCAAACACAAGCCAAATTGTCATCCAAATTTACAAATTCGTATGGAAAATTCCAGCTGCAATTGTGAACCTTTTTCAAACCCAAAAACATTTCCTTAGCCTCTAAAACTTAGCCTAAACTTAGTATATGTTATAAGCTTAAGTTAGTTGCAATTTGAGCTCATAATTCTCACAAAATCCTCTCAAAAACACAGCTATAAAGAGAGGTGCGTCCAGCCCTTTTCCTTTTTTTTCCATTGCAAACTTCAATTTAGAAAGCTTAGAAACCTTTGTAAGATTAACCATAAACCCTTAGCTTATTTCCATATCCTATCTACACTACTAAGTATATCCAAAAACATCAATTCCTCTTTCAACAACAACCAAACCCAAAAAAAATTTTTGGTTATCATAAAATCCAAGATGGGAAAGCTAGCTACATAAGGTAAGAATATTGGTTAGAATTTATAAGCTCCCATTATAATGATGCTAACTTATAATTTAGTTAAGAACTCATCATCTAACCTTGATATAGGTTCGATTCTTGCTTAAAAAGGAAGTTGAAAATCCTTTTTCCATTCCAAGCCAAGGTAAGTCCTAAACTATCAACCTATCTTTGTTATAGTTATGTATAGACTCTAGGATGAATTATTAATATTGAAGAAAGTTTTGTGGTTGAAATAAGTTTCTAATCCATTGATGAATTCAAATGGATACATGGTTGATGTGTTAGAAATGTTTAGATATTATTGGAAAAGAAAAACAAAACTTAAAAGTATTATAATTATGGTAATAGTAAATTCGGATCTAGGAATAAGGTGTATAAAACAAGACTCAAATTTTATCTAAACTAGTTTAAATTCATGTCTAATACTCCTAGAACCTTATATGAACATAAAACTTGATAAAACAAGCTTTAAAAACATGATTAGGAGTTCTAAGTTACAATAAAATGTATTATGAATAAATTCATAGAAATTGCACATATTAATACCTCTATAAATTATGAATGAACTTAGGATATAAATGTAGGCTTAAATGAAATCCTCTAAAATAATATACAATCAAAAGAAAAATTAAAAGAATTAAACAATAAAAATTCCTTTACTGTAAGAATCAATACTTAAGAAATCACAAACTAGAAAATTATTCAGTTTACAGTCTTAATAAACCAACATCAACCTTACTGTTATTCCTATAAGTATGATTATAAGTATTGCTATTAATATTACTACTGAATATAGTATTCGGTATCGATGATGTTTTCATCACGACTCATGAACGATTATTAAAACTGTTATCTTCACGTAAACGCTACTATATTTATATATCGATACTATTATTTTGTCACTAATAGTATGAAAATGATTATTATTATTATTATACCTATAGTTATTACTAATATTCATATTAATGTTTCAAAACTAAAAGTACTAATAATATTGTAGTATTAAACTTAGCTTGTTTTGCAATAAGAATGAAACTGAAGTATAATAGAAATTTAATATATCTACATACGATTTTTATAACTTTTGAAAGATATAGATAGAAAATACCCTTAAATAAATAAAAATACCAATTTGAGAGACAGATATGGTTAACGGGCAAAGAATTAATAAATAAGAATCTTTTATTAAAAGCAGTAGAACTTAAGAAAAGACAAACTCCCTTGAATAAAAATATAGATAGCAATTAATAAAAAACTATATCAAACACCGATACAAAATATTTAGGTATCTAAAATTATTTAACGATGCAATAATTAAAGTAACAGGTTTAGTCTAATATTCGGCGATTAGAATCAGCGCCTTTAATTATAGGAAGACTTCTCTTACAAAAATAGTTCAATAATAAATCTCTGTTATTTCCTTTCATAGGAAAATAGATCCATTCCCGGATTTCCGATAGCTTATATAACAGCTTAACGAGGACCACAGGTGAGTTACTTGACTTTATCACATTGTTTGTGCTTGTAGTATAGTTGCACTTGTAATAATATATTATTCAATTGATATGCATGCGGGATTGGGATACTGCACGATGCGTGGTGTATGATTGAATGGCAAATTATCATAATATAAGCGTTAATCCTATTGTATGTTAAATATTGTATGAAATATGTTGATGATTGTCTGTAAATTGTATGATCGCCTTAAACTTGATTAACAACTGTCGATACTATAAATGAAACGGACATGCATTGCACGATTTGCATAAACTGCATATGGAGATGTGGCAGCCTACTACGTGTTAGTATTTCGGTTCTCTGGTAATGCTTGGTTTTTCTAGGCAAGAGGCTATTAGTTCTACGCAAGCTTACCTTTGTTCCGTCGGTTCCATGGGAACTAACTGGAAAATGAAGGACGCCGCCCATGGTATCGCTTTGAAATGACTAACACTTAATGGAGTCTCTTTGTTCCAAAAGGAAATTGAGTGAAGCAACTGAGTGTTGTTATTCCTATGGTTCTCTGTTTCTCCTGGGTAGGTGGGCCATAGATCGGTTCCTTCAACCCCGATGAAGAGGGCGTAAATCTTCATCCTGCTTTGGATTCTAGATCATCCAAGCTTGTAATGTGCATATGATTGATTGTTGCATTACATATGATTGATAATTATATTTGGTTGCTATTGTTTGATGTGTGGTCTGGTCAGGTTACCTCACTGAGCCCGTGGTTCGCTCACCCCCAACAGTTTCTTTGTGCAGGATTATTACTAGCTGGGATTGGGCTAGGAATGTGTGAAGAGAGCTTCTCCAGCAAACTCTAGTGAAGATAGAGATATAGGATATGGTGAACTTAGAATGTAAATTAGCTGAATTTTAAATTTTGTATGTTGTAGTTTGGAAACCCAATTTCACTATTTGGTGGGGGATACCGATTCTCTGCGATCTTGGTGGAAATTGGAAAATCAGATTCCGTAGTTGAAATAATGTAATATATTATATCATTTGTATAATAAACTTTTATAAATAAATAGAGTCTTGTATACTCTGACATACAAGATGGCTCTCATGTTACGGGTGCACACGTGATATGATAGCTTTAGACAAATCCTGTTAGGCCCCCATTTAGAGTCGTGACAGAAGTGGTATCAGAGCTTTAGGTTGTCAGAGATAGGAGCAACCTACCAAATGTGAGATTGGGTAGAACCTGGGTAGAAAAAACTAAGTTAATAAAATTAAAAGATGTAGACATCTAGACTATTATATATATTTATATATTACAAGTATCATATGGGCATATATTTGTCCACAAAGATGTAAATGACAAAATCTTACATCTCATGTCGAAAGACATTACCACCCTAACTAGAAGCCAAACCACAAGCTTCTAGGCTCGCTAAATCTAAGATAGTTAGATTACGAAATATATCTCTTCCCCTCCTCATATGAACTAGAATTGACGAAGAAACTCAATAGCAATAGATAAGTGAACATGACACTTCAGAAGGATCAGTTATATTTCCAAATATACTATAGTTTTGCAAGAATGCCTTTGGCATTATACTAGAAAGTTGATTGACCAATTAAGGAGATTGAACGAAAGATATGATTATCTTTTGATTATAGTATTATTAGTTGAAACAGAAAAGATAATTCTTGATCTTAGTATATTTGGAGAAACTATAGGAGGAAAGAGGAGATTGGAATTTGGTAAAATCATAGTGTTGGATCAATTTTTTTTTTTTTTTTCACCAGTAAGAATAGAATCATACATTTGATGGCAAGAAATACTTTCATTTGGGAATATATATTAGGAAAAGGAAATCCTTAAGTTTGAATCTACATATATTGTAGCAGAAAATAGAGATACGCAGTATAAATTGAATGGAGTTTAAATAGTGCCGATAATCAATAATAAATCAGAAATTGATAGAATGGTTGGTATAAATTTTATAAGTGGAGAATAGTACAAAATTAAGTGGAGATAATATGAAAAATATATGACGGATTTGATGAATTAAGTCCCGAGTGTTAAGATCATGAATAGAAATCCAATAGGAGGAATAATAGTATAGGAGAATAAAAACGACAATAATAACAGAATTACTAAAACCACACGAATGTACGTGGTGTTTGGATTGATATGAATTTGGATAAAAGTATGAAGAATATATGAGATGAAACGAACATGGAGATATCAAATTTACTACCATATGTATTTTAAGTTGATATTTGGATATGAATATATTTGGAGAATTATTACGGCACATGTGGCGATGAAAGTAGTACGAATTATGATTGATGAATTAATAATTCAAGAGATCTTACTAGAGACATTAAGGTAATCATACTAGTAGAGAAACCTAAAGACAACTACGGAAGATAAAATGGAGTAGATCAATTTTTCTCTATGTAATGGATTCTATAGAAGTTTATGTTCTTGATCCTTAGAAGTACTATCCTACTGATATCGTAGGAAATAAGGCATTTACAAGATATATAAGAAAGAAACTTTATTGATGCTATTGCAATCACTTTGACAGAATAAAGAACGCTTTTATTGGTTTCACTGTCGTAAAGATATAAGACTATAGATATGGGATAAATGTCTATAGTAAAATAAGTTCCAAATACGAAATCCATTGGAATTTAGATAAACCCCTACAAGTTTCGAGGACGAAACTTCTCTTAAGGGGGGAGGATATAATCCCCCAAATTTTACGTATCTAATTTTACTAAATATTAAAAATGTAATATAGGATTATATTGAATAATTGGAACAAGTAGTAAAAATCACTCCAATTTTTTTTTCTCGATTTAAAAATGTCAAAGTATGAATGAATTTGATAATTAGAAAGATTAAAATCGCAACCAATAAAAATATTTCTAATACAAACTGAACTTCTATGATACCAAATAATATAAAACGACGATAAGGCAATCGTTCATATAAAGTTACTGAATTCTTTTTCCTTAAGATCAGTACTTAGAAAATGAATCCTACACTTGTTAAATAATGAAACAATAGTGTTCAAACTATTTTTAATATGATGACAATATTAAGTAGCCTAGATAGAATATGTTGTTATTAACAAAATATTAGGAATAACTCCTATACAGTAAAAGATAATATTTGGAAGAATGATCAACAGTTCAATAAGAAATCACAATTAACCTTGAATTTAAGTCACAATAACAGACGATTAATTTTTGGAACTTATAAGTTATAAACAATATAGACTAAAGACAAATAACTAGAGTTACAAAGAGATACGATAAGATCACAAATAGATTGATATCTAAGAATCTAGATCTTAACTAATTATGCTAATATTCCAATTAAAAGATTTAGAGATTTTGGAAATTAAAATCCTGAATTGTCAACGTACCCTTTAATAATTTCATAATTAGAAGATGGGCTAATTAGCAAATGTGAAAATAATACCAAAATATATGATTCAACAAAAATCATATAATAGATCTATGAATTGTTAATAAACTCATTCGTAGCTTGAAAACCCGAATAAAAATTTCCGTGACCTTAATAGATACCAAAAACGAGATTTCGTATATTGAATTGATAGTTCACGATATAATCAGAAGTAACTCCAAATTTCAAAACTGATAAGATACAGTTTAATAATAGAGCTTATCGGTATAGAACAATAACTCAAAGAGGAAATACTAAGATAAAATATACTATTGATCAATAATATTAATCTAGATTTAAAATGAAAATTCCAAACCCGCTGTTATACTTGTAAAGGAATTCCGAATTCATTAGACTTAGTTCTTAATGCGATTTATTGAACATTGAGAAATTTAATCGTGAAAGCTAAAATACTAGAACTAATTAATCGTGTAACATTTAAACTAAAAATATGAAAATATAAACAATATAGAGTTTCTGTAGTAACTTAGATAATTTTGCCTAGATAAAACGCACACGTAATAGTTATAAATATACGTTTATAGATTAATCTTTGTTAGAATATTTAAGTTAACTAATTAATCAAATAAATAAATAAATAAGAAGAAAACTGATGCAGAAATTGCATCATGAATACCGGATGAGCAGAGGACAATTCGGTTTGAATGAAATTTCATGGAAATGTAGTGTAAACAGAACATCACAATTGAGAAATCTCGGCCGCAGTCCTTTTTCTTCAACGTACGGACAAAGGAGTCAAAATATACATATATATATATATATATAGAACTCTTCATGCTGGAAAATTGCTTACACTTCGGTGGAATAAAGGACAAATTCTTCACGGAAACAATAGCACGTTCAGCAGCAATTCTCTTCCACGCAATCTTCACGCACGAGAGGCAGCAGCAGAAGACCGACAGAGGCCTCTCCCACGCGCTCAGAAGTTCACGCACAAGACAAGCAAGGACGCAGCACCGTTGCTCCATCACGCAGCAGCCAGCAGCATCCACGCGGAAAAGGGGAGCAGCAGCAGCAGACGAGCAGAGTTTCCACGCACATCACTTGGATAATCAGCGGCAGCAATTGAAGAACACGAAGACTTCTTCCTCACGCACAGCTGTCTCCATGCATCACGCTGGAGTTGAATTCCACGGCTGGAATTGAGGGCCGCTGCAGGTCCACACACGAGCAGCTGATGACCGAACAATCCAGTCCACGCACGAGCAGCAGCTGGCACACACGGACAAGCTGCTTCCACACACACACATTCCACACGCACAATACAGCTCTCAGTTGAAAACAGAGCACATGAAACAGAGCAAATTCGGCTGCTTCATACCCAACTTGAATCCAAATTTAAGTTCTTAATTTCAAACGAAAATGACATGAACTCCAATTAAAATACTCCACATGTAATCAACATTAAATAACAAGAATATCAGCCCAAGAAAACAACCAAAACAATACTGAATTTGTCTTCAAATAATTGAATAAACCAGCTGCAGCAGGGGGCAAACCAACAAGAATATAGAAGTGATTTGAATTCCGATTTTTGTAAATTCCTAGACTCATTTGAGCTGATATTTTTGACTAATTAACCACCAATTAAAAGCCCCCAAATGTACACTACAAACACCAATTATTGGTTAGAAAACAACAAGACAAATCTGATGAAAAATCTATGCAACTAAGATAGAGAACAACAAACCAAAAACTGCAGCAGAAAAATTGGAAATTTGTTTTTGTTTTCACATGAATTCTAACACGATTTTGACCCGATTTTTCTTGCAATTTGAGCCCCTATTTTACACACATAAATGACATTAAGTAGCTACCAAACAAACACAATTAAGACTCTCAAATATAGGCACAAGAATCTGTCAAACACAAGCCAAATTGTCATCCAAATTTACAAATTCGTATGGAAAATTCCAGCTGCAATTGTGAACCTTTTTCAAACCCAAAAACATTTCCTTAGCCTCTAAAACTTAGCCTAAACTTAGTATATGTATATAAGCTTAAGTTAGTTGCAATTTGAGCTCATAATTCTCACAAAATCCTCTCAAAAACACAGCTATAAAGAGAGGTGCGTCCAGCCCTTTTCCTTTCTTTTTCCATTGCAAACTTCAATTTAGAAAGCTTAGAAACCTTTGTAAGATTAACCATAAACCCTTAGCTTATTTCCATATCCTATCTACACACTAAGTATATCCAAAAACATCAATTCCTCTTTCCAACAACATCCAAAACCAAATCAAAAAGTTTTGGTTATCATAAAATCCAAGATGGGAAAGCTAGCTACATAAGGTAAGAATATTGGTTAGAATTTATAAGCTCCCATTATAATGATGCTAACTTATAATTTAGTTAAGAACTCATCATCTAACCTTGATATAGGTTCGATTCTTGCTTAAAAAGGAAGTTGAAAATCCTTTTTCCATTCCAAGCCAAGGTAAGTCCTAAACTATCAACCTATCTTTGTTATAGTTATGTATAGACTCTAGGATGAATTATTTAATATTGAAGAAAGTTTTGTGGTTGAAATAAGTTTCTAATCCATTGATGAATTCAAATGGATACATGGTTGATGTGTTAGAAATGTTTAGATATTATTGGAAAAGAAAAACAACAACTTAAAAGTATTATAATTATGGTAATAGTAAATTCGGATCTAGGAATAAGGTGTATAAAACAAGACTCAAATTTTATCTAAACTAGTTTAAATTCATGTCTAATACTCCTAGAACCTTATATGAACATAAAACTTGATAAAACAAGCTTTAAAAACATGATTAGGAGTTCTAAGTTACAATAAAATGTATTATGAATAAATTCATAGAAATTGCACATATTAATACCTCTATAAATTATGAATGAACTTAGGATATAAATGTAGGCTTAAATGAAATCCTCTAAAATAATATACAATCAAAAGAAAAATTAAAAGAATTAAACAATAAAAATTCCTTTACTGTAAGAATCAATACTTAAGAAATCACAAACTAGAAAATTATTCAGTTTACAGTCTTAATAAACCAACATCAACCTTACTGTTATTCCTATAAGTATGATTATAAGTATTGCTATTAATATTACTACTGAATATAGTATTCGTATCGATGATGTTTTCATCACGACTCATGAACGATTATTAAAACTGTTATCTTCACGTAAACGCTACTATATTTATATATCGATACTATTATTTTGTCACTAATAGTATGAAAATGATTATTATTATTATTATACCTATAGTTATTACTAATATTCATATTAATGTTTCAAAACTAAAAGTACTAATAATATTGTAGTATTAAACTTAGCTTGTTTTGCAATAAGAATGAAACTGAAGTATAATAAAAATTTAATATATCTACATACGATTTTTATAACTTTTGAAAGATATAGATACTAGAAAATACCCTTAAATAAATAAAAATACCAATTTGAGAGACAGATATGGTTAACGGGCAAAGAATTAATAAATAAGAATCTTTTATTAAAAGCAGTAGAACTTAAGAAAAGACAAACTCCCTTGAATAAAATATAGATAGCAATTAATAAAAAACTATATCAAACACCGATACAAAATATTTAGGTATCTAAAATTATTTAACGATGCAATAATTAAAGTAACAGGTTTAGTCTAATATTCGGCGATTAGAATCAGCGCCTTTAATTATAGGAAGACTTCTCTTACAAAAATAGTTCAATAATAAATCTCTGTTATTTCCTTTCATAGGAAAATAGATCCATTCCCGGATTTCCGATAGCTTATATAACAGCTTAACGAGGACCACAGGTGAGTTACTTGACTTTATCACATTGTTTGTGCTTGTAGTATAGTTGCACTTGTAATAATATATATATTCAATTGATATGCATGCGGGATTGGGATACTGCACGATGCGTGGTGTATGATTGAATGGCAAATTATCATAATATAAGCGTTAATCCTATTGTATGTTAAATATTGTATGAAATATGTTGATGATTGTCTGTAAATTGTATGATCGCCTTAAACTTGATTAACAACTGTCGATACTATAAATGAAACGGACATGCATTGCACGATTTGCATAAACTGCATATGGAGATGTGGCAGCCTACTACGTGTTAGTATTTCGGTTCTCTGGTAATGCTTGGTTTTTCTAGGCAAGAGGCTATTAGTTCTACGCAAGCTTACCTTTGTTCCGTCGGTTCCATGGGAACTAACTGGAAAATGAAGGACGCCGCCCATGGTATCGCTTTGAAATGACTAACACTTAATGGAGTCTCTTTGTTCCAAAAGGAAATTGAGTGAAGCAACGAGTGTTGTTATTCCTATGGTTCTCTGTTTCTCCTGGGTAGGTGGGCCATAGATCGGTTCCTTCAACCCCGATGAAGAGGGCGTAAATCTTCATCCTGCTTTGGATTCTAGATCATCCAAGCTTGTAATGTGCATATGATTGATTGTTGCATTACATATGATTGATAATTATATTTGGTTGCTATTGTTTGATGTGTGGTCTGGTCAGGTTACCTCACTGAGCCCGTGGTTCGCTCACCCCCCAACTTTTTTTGTGCAGGATTATTACTAGCTGGGATTGGGCTAGGAATGTGTGAAGAGAGCTTCTCCAGCAAACTCTAGTGAAGATAGAGATATAGGATATGGTGAACTTAGAATGTAAATTAGCTGAATTTTAAATTTTGTATGTTGTAGTTTGGAAACCCAATTTCACTATTTGGTGGGGGATACCGATTCTCTGCGATCTTGGTGGAAATTGGAAAATCAGATTCCGTAGTTGAAATAATGTAATATATTATATCATTTGTATAATAAACTTTTATAAATAAATAGAGTCTTGTATACTCTGACATACAAGATGGCTCTCATGTTACGGGTGCACACGTGATATGATAGCTTTAGACAAATCCTGTTAGGCCCCCATTTAGAGTCGTGACAGAAGTGGTATCAGAGCTTTAGGTTGTCAGAGATAGGAGCAACCTACCAAATGTGAGATTGGGTAGAACCTGGGTAGAAAAAACTAAGTTATAAAATTAAAAGATGTAGACATCTAGACTATATATATATATTTATATATTACAAGTATCATATGGGCATATATTCCACAAAGATGTAAATGACAAAATCTTACATCTCATGTCGAAAGACATTACCAACCCTAACTAGAAGCCAAACCACAAGCTTCTAGGCTCGTAAATCTAAAAGTTAGATTACGAAATATATCTCTTCCCCTCCTCATATGAACTAGAATTGACGAAGAAACTCAATAGCAATAGATAAGTGAACATGACACTTCAGAAGGATATCAGTTATATTTCCAAATATACTATAGTTTTGCAAGAATGCCTTTGGCATTATACTAGAAAGTTGATTGACCAATTAAGGAGATTGAACGAAAGATATGATTTATCTTTTGATTATAGTATTATTAGTTGAAACAGAAAAGATAATTCTTGATCTTAGTATATTTGGAGAAACTATAGGAGGAAAGAGGAGATTGGAATTTGGTAAAATCATAGTGTTGGATCAATTTTTTTTTTTTCACCAGTAAGAATAGAATCATACATTTGATGGCAAGAAATACTTTCATTTGGGAATATATATTAGGAAAAGGAAATCCTTAAGTTTGAATCTACATATATTGTAGCAGAAAATAGAGATACGCAGTATAAATTGAATGGAGTTTAAATAGTGCCGATAATCAATAATAAATCAGAAATTGATAGAATGGTTGGTATAAATTTTATAGTGGAGAATAGTACAAAATTAAGTGGAGATAATATGAAAATATATGACGGATTTGATGAATTAAGTCCCGAGTGTTAAGATCATGAATAGAAATCCAATAGGAGGAATAATAGTATAGAGAATAAAAACGACAATAATAACAGAATTACTAAAACCACACGAATGTACGTGGTGTTTGGATTGATATGAATTTGGATAAAAGTATGAAGAATATATGAGATGAAACGAACATGGAGATATCAAATTTACTACCATATGTATTTTAAGTTGATATTTGGATATGAATAATTTGGAGAATTATTACGGCACATGTGGCGATGAAAGTAGTACGAATTATTGATTGATGAATTAATAATTCAAGAGATCTTACTAGAGACATTAAGGTAATCATACTAGTAGAGAAACCTAAAGACAACTACGGAAGAATAAAATGGAGTAGATGATCAAATTTTTCTCTACTGTAATGGATTCTATAGAAGTTTATGTTCTTGATCCTTAGAAGTACTATCCTACTGATATCGTAGGAAATAAGGCATTTACAAGATATATAAGAAAGAAACTTTATTGATGCTATTGCAATCACTTTGACAGAATAAAGAACGCTTTTATTGGTTTCACTGTCGTAAAGATATAAGACTATAGATATGGGATAAATGTCTATAGTAAAATAAGTTCCAAATACGAAATCCATTGGAATTTAGATAAACTCCTACAAGTTTCGAGGACGAAACTTCTCTTAAGGGGGGGAGGATGTAATCCCCCAAATTTTACGTATCTAATTTTACTAAATATTAAAAATGTAATATAGGATTATATTGAATAATTGGAACAAGTAGTAAAAATCACTCCAATTTTTTTTTCTCGATTTAAAAATGTCAAAGTATGAATGAATTTGACTATAATTAGAAAGATTAAAATCGCAACCAATAAAAATATTTCTAAATACAAACTGAACTTCTATGATACCAAATAATATAAAACGACGATAAGGCAATCGTTCATATAAAGTTACTGAATTCTTTTTCCTTAAGATCAGTACTTAGAAAATGAATCCTACACTTGTTAAATAATGAAACAATAGTGTTCAAACTATTTTTATAATGATGACAATTAAGTAGCCTAGATAGAATATGTTGTTATTAACAAATTAGTAGGAATAACTCCTATACAGTAAAAGATAATATTTGGAAGAATGATCAACAGTTCAAAAGAAATCACAATTAACCTTGAATTTAAGTCACAATAACAGACGATTAATTTTTGGAACTTATAAGTTATAACAATATAGACTAAAGACAAATAACTAGAGTTACAAAAGATACGATAAGATCACAAATAGATTGATATCTAAGAATCTAGATCTTAACTAATTATGCTAATTTCCAATTAAAGATTTAGAGATTTTGGAAATTAAAATCCTGAATTGTCAACGTACCCTTTAATAATTTTCATATTAGAAGATGGGCTAATTAGCAAATGTGAAAATAATACCAAAATATATGATTCAACAAAAATCATATAATAGATCTATGAATTGTAATAAACTCATTCGTAGCTGAAAAACCCGAATAAAAATTTCCGTGACCTTATAATACCAAAACGAGATTTCGTATATTGAATTGATATTCACGATATAATCAGAAGTAACTCCAATTTCAAAACTGATAAGATACAGTTTAATAATAGAGCTTATCGGTATAGAACAATAACTCAAAGAGGAAATACAAGATAAAATATACTATACTGATCAATAATATAATCTAGATTTAAAATGAAAATTCCAAACCCGCTGTTATACTTGTAAAGGAATTCCGAATTCATTAGACTTAGTTCTTAATGCGATTTATTGAACATTGAGAAATTTAATCGTGAAAGCTAAAATACTAGAACTAATTAATCGTGTAACATTTAAACTAAAAATATGAAAATATAAACAATATAGAGTTTCTGTAGTAACTTAGATAATTTTGCCTAGATAAAACGCACACGTAATAGTTATAAATATACGTTTATAGATTAATCTTTGTTAGAATATTTAAGTTAACTAATTAATCAAATAAATAAATAAATAAGAAGAAAACTGATGCAGAAATTGCATCATGAATACCGGATGAGCAGAGGACAATTCGGTTTGAATGAAATTTCATGGAAATGTAGTGTAAACAGAACATCACAATTGAGAAATCTCGGCCGCAGTCCTTTTTCTTCAACGTACGGACAAAGGAGTCAAAATATACATATATATATATATATATAAACTCTTCATGCTGGAAAATTGCTTACACTTCGGTGGAATAAAGGACAAATTCTTCACGGAAACAATAGCACGTTCAGCAGCAATTCTCTTCCACGCAATCTTCACGCACGAGAGGCAGCAGCAGAAGACCGACAGAGGCCTCTCCCACGCGCTCAGAAGTTCACGCACAAGACAAGCAAGGACGCAGCAGCCGTTGCTCCATCACGCGCAGCAGCATCCACGCGGAAAAGGGGAGCAGCAGCAGCAGACGAGCAGAGTTTCCACGCACATCACTTGGATAATCAGCGGCAGCAATTGAAGAACACGAAGACTTCTTCCTCACGCACAGCTGTCTCCATGCATCACGCTGGAGTTGAATTCCACGGCTGGAATTGAGGGCCGCTGCAGGTCCACACACGAGCAGCTGATGACCGAACAATCCAGTCCACGCACGAGCAGCAGCTGGCACACACGGACAAGCTGCTTCCCACACACACATTCCACACGCACAATACAGCTCTCAGTTGAAAACAGAGCACATGAAACAGAGCAAATTCGGCTGCTTCATCCCAACTTGAATCCAAATTTAAGTTCTTAATTTCAAACGAAAATGACATGAACTCCAATTAAAATACTCCACATGTAATCAACATTAAATAACAAGAATATCAGCCCAAGAAAACAACCAAAACAATACTGAATTTGTCTTCAAATAATTGAATAAACCAGCTGCAGCAGGGGGCAAACCAACAAGAATATAGAAGTGATTTGAATTCCGATTTTTGTAAATTCCTAGACTCATTTGAGCTGATATTTTTGACTAATTAACCACCAATTAAAAGCCCCCAAATGTACACTACAAACACCAATTATTGGTTAGAAAACAACAAGACAAATCTGATGAAAAATCTATGCAACTAAGATAGAGAACAACAAACCAAAAACTGCAGCAGAAAAATTGGAAATTTGTTTTTGTTTTCACATGAATTCTAACACGATTTTGACCCGATTTTTCTTGCAATTTGAGCCCCTATTTTACACACATAAATGACATTAAGTAGCTACCAAACAAACACAATTAAGACTCTCAAATATAGGCACAAGAATCTGTCAAACACAAGCCAAATTGTCATCCAAATTTACAAATTCGTATGGAAAATTCCAGCTGCAATTGTGAACCTTTTTCAAACCCAAAACATTTCCTTAGCCTCTAAAACTTAGCCTAAACTTAGTATATGTATATAAGCTTAAGTTAGTTGCAATTTGAGCTCATAATTCTCACAAAATCCTCTCAAAAACACAGCTATAAAGAGAGGTGCGTCCAGCCCTTTTCCTTTCTTTTTCCATTGCAAACTTCAATTTAGAAAGCTTAGAAACCTTTGTAAGATTAACCATAAACCCTTAGCTTATTTCCATATCCTATCTACACACTAAGTATATCCAAAAACATCAATTCCTCTTTCCAACAACATCCAAAACCAAATCAAAAAGTTTTGGTTATCATAAAATCCAAGATGGGAAAGCTAGCTACATAAGGTAAGAATATTGGTTAGAATTTATAAGCTCCCATTATAATGATGCTAACTTATAATTTAGTTAAGAACTCATCATCTAACCTTGATATAGGTTCGATTCTTGCTTAAAAAGGAAGTTGAAAATCCTTTTTCCATTCCAAGCCAAGGTAAGTCCTAAACTATCAACCTATCTTTGTTATAGTTATGTATAGACTCTAGGATGAATTATTTAATATTGAAGAAAGTTTTGTGGTTGAAATAAGTTTCTAATCCATTGATGAATTCAAATGGATACATGGTTGATGTGTTAGAAATGTTTAGATATTATTGGAAAAGAAAAACAACAACTTAAAAGTATTATAATTATGGTAATAGTAAATTCGGATCTAGGAATAAGGTGTATAAAACAAGACTCAAATTTTATCTAAACTAGTTTAAATTCATGTCTAATACTCCTAGAACCTTATATGAACATAAAACTTGATAAAACAAGCTTTAAAAACATGATTAGGAGTTCTAAGTTACAATAAAATGTATTATGAATAAATTCATAGAAATTGCACATATTAATACCTCTATAAATTATGAATGAACTTAGGATATAAATGTAGGCTTAAATGAAATCCTCTAAAATAATATACAATCAAAAGAAAAATTAAAAGAATTAAACAATAAAAATTCCTTTACTGTAAGAATCAATACTTAAGAAATCACAAACTAGAAAATTATTCAGTTTACAGTCTTAATAAACCAACATCAACCTTACTGTTATTCCTATAAGTATGATTATAAGTATTGCTATTAATATTACTACTGAATATAGTATTCGGTATCGATGATGTTTTCATCACGACTCATGAACGATTATTAAAACTGTTATCTTCACGTAAACGCTACTATATTTATATATCGATACTATTATTTTGTCACTAATAGTATGAAAAATGATTATTATTATTATTATACCTATAGTTATTACTAATATTCATATTAATGTTTCAAAACTAAAAGTACTAATAATATTGTAGTATTAAACTTAGCTTGTTTTGCAATAAGAATGAAACTGAAGTATAATAGAAATTTAATATATCTACATACGATTTTTATAACTTTTGAAAGATATAGATACTAGAAAATACCTTAAATAAATAAAAATACCAATTTGAGAGACAGATATGGTTAACGGGCAAAGAATTAATAAATAAGAATCTTTTATTAAAAGCAGTAGAACTTAAGAAAAGACAAACTCCCTTGAATAAAAATATAGATAGCAATTAATAAAAAACTATATCAAACACCGATACAAAATATTTAGGTATCTAAAATTATTTAACGATGCAATAATTAAAGTAACAGGTTTAGTCTAATATTCGGCGATTAGAATCAGCGCCTTTAATTATAGGAAGACTTCTCTTACAAAAATAGTTCAATAATAATCTCTGTTATTTCCTTTCATAGGAAAATAGATCCATTCCCGGATTTCCGATAGCTTATATAACAGCTTAACGAGGACCACAGGTGAGTTACTTGACTTTATCACATTGTTTGTGCTTGTAGTATAGTTGCACTTGTAATAATATATATATTCAATTGATATGCATGCGGGATTGGGATACTGCACGATGCGTGGTGTATGATTGAATGGCAAATTATCATAATATAAGCGTTAATCCTATTGTATGTTAAATATTGTATGAAATATGTTGATGATTGTCTGTAAATTGTATGATCGCCTTAAACTTGATTAACAACTGTCGATACTATAAATGAAACGGACATGCATTGCACGATTTGCATAAACTGCATATGGAGATGTGGCAGCCTACTACGTGTTAGTATTTCGGTTCTCTGGTAATGCTTGGTTTTTCTAGGCAAGAGGCTATTAGTTCTACGCAAGCTTACCTTTGTTCCGTCGGTTCCATGGGAACTAACTGGAAAATGAAGGACGCCGCCCATGGTATCGCTTTGAAATGACTAACACTTAATGGAGTCTCTTTGTTCCAAAAGGAAATTGAGTGAAGCAACTGAGTGTTGTTATTCCTATGGTTCTCTGTTTCTCCTGGGTAGGTGGGCCATAGATCGGTTCCTTCAACCCCGATGAAGAGGGCGTAAATCTTCATCCTGCTTTGGATTCTAGATCATCCAAGCTTGTAATGTGCATATGATTGATTGTTGCATTACATATGATTGATAATTATATTTGGTTGCTATTGTTTGATGTGTGGTCTGGTCAGGTTACCTCACTGAGCCCGTGGTTCGCTCACCCCCCAACAGTTTCTTTGTGCAGGATTATTACTAGCTGGGATTGGGCTAGGAATGTGTGAAGAGAGCTTCTCCAGCAAACTCTAGTGAAGATAGAGATATAGGATATGGTGAACTTAGAATGTAAATTAGCTGAATTTTAAATTTTGTATGTTGTAGTTTGGAAACCCAATTTCACTATTTGGTGGGGGATACCGATTCTCTGCGATCTTGGTGGAAATTGGAAAATCAGATTCCGTAGTTGAAATAATGTAATATATTATATCATTTGTATAATAAACTTTTATAAATAAATAGAGTCTTGTATACTCTGACATACAAGATGGCTCTCATGTTACGGGTGCACACGTGATATGGTAGCTTTAGACAAATCCTGTTAGGCCCCCATTTAGAGTCGTGACAGAATCTAAAACCAAAACCCTAAACCGAAATAACAAGGGTTAGAAAGAAACCTAGAAACCCTAAGTCCGGCTCCACCGAGAATAAAACCATAGAACTTATGAGAGTAAGTTGACTTAGATTATAGTTCCAAAGATTATATCGAAATATAAAAAGATCAGTTTTCGAGAATTTATCTGTTTTGAACCCAATCGGGATCCGTTTCAAAAAACCGACCCCAGGACTCTAAATTAGAAAAATGTTCCGAAATACTCATTAAGACTGGAATTTAATAAGGAATTCAAAAATATATTTATTATAACTTTTTGGTTTATAAAAATTACAATTATAGCCTTATATCGTATTTTCTTTATTAACGGGTAATTTAATTGTCTAATCTACTATTTATTACTATTCATAAGTATAAGCCCATACCCTACTCACACTCACAAGTGATACCCCTACTCTTACTTCCTTATACTTCACTCATTACCATTTTTTTCCCATGCAAATTATCACATTTTATACACAAAACTAAATTTGAAAATTACAAAACACACACACTCTCTCTCTCTCTGTCTCCAACAACCCCCCACCCACCCCCGCCCCCCCCCCCCCACTTCTTTTATAGCCGTGCACTCCCTCCCATTTTCCCTCTCAATTTATGTTATTTTTTCTCTTTATTTAATCATACAAAACACTAATAACCCTCACTATATATATTCTTTTATGCCTTCATTCTCTTTCTTCATTTTCATTTTTGCAAATTTTACAAACTCCCTCTCCTCTCTCTCTTTATTGCCATGACACTCCCCTCCCTACACACACTCACACAACAAATTTTCTCTTCAAGTTTTCTTGTTTCAAACCCTAAATAGGTATAGATCTAAACTTTACTACCACAAAAAACATGTAATTGTTAGATCATTTATGTGTGGATTCATAAAAATCCCCATGAGCTTCATCCTAGGGACATGAAACTACTAGAACATGAAGATCAAGCCATCACAAGTTGTGGATCTTGTGATTAAAACTTATATTTTTACCATGATAATAATATATGTCATATAGTGATGATATTATGTAGAAATCTTGCTACTACATTATTTTCATAAGTAGTATACTTCAT
This sequence comes from Combretum micranthum, assembly GCA_024138025.1. Taxonomy (NCBI): domain Eukaryota; kingdom Viridiplantae; phylum Streptophyta; class Magnoliopsida; order Myrtales; family Combretaceae; genus Combretum; species Combretum micranthum. The sequence continues at coordinate 113,379 of JAMXBD010001332.1, forward strand.
TTCATGCATTTAACATGATTATTACACTTAGATCTAGCTTTTAAACATTTATCCTTTACATGATATTGGAGGTCTCATGCATTTAATATGTTTAAGATGAATGAATGGTCATAAAGATTTTTGTCTTATGTAAATGAATGATTTAGTATTTCTAAAAGTTAGGATAATTATGAAGATGTGCTAAAAAGCTCAAGAACAAATTTGGTTCCATAAAAACAAACTTTTGAAAAATCGAATGGAAAAAGAGTTGTATTTTGAAAACCTATTTTTCAAATCCACAACATGATTTTTATGTGAAAAATGAAGAGCTTATGGAATGAGTAACAATAGGAAATGATTTTAGTAAGTTAATGGTAGATCTACTAAGAAAAATTTGTTAAACAAGATATATTTACAAGATAGAAAATTTAGATCTTACGATAGTTACATGAAATTCGTAACTAGGAAAAGATGATATGTAAACATCTATTTTTCAAACTCAAAATGGAGTTTTATTAAGGAAATGAAGTCCTTAGGGGATAGGAATATCGGATCCTTGACTTTTAAAGTATCAAATGAGTTTTTCTCAAAGAAATCACTTAAAATCTATTTTTTTACAAAATTTCGGTCTAGGAATGGCCAATATTTAAACAATTGTTTACAAGTGTAAAATGAGGATTTATGTTCAAAAATGAAGACCTTAAGGAATAGATATGGTAAAGACTTAGTTTTAGCAAGAATTAATAAATTTTATTAAGGAAAATCTCTAAAACAAGAGTGGTTTGTCAAGAACACAAAACTAGACTTACTAGGTTAAGTATTCATGATAACTTGTAAAGTAGAAGTTTCGAAAAGTATTCTCTAATAGAATATCATCATGAATATGCATATAGGAAGCTCATAACATACCATTCATGATAGTAAATTGTGTTAATATTGCATGCATATTTGGCATGGATAGTAGAAATATTATAATTCCTCACAAAAACAATTTCTAAAAAGGGAGTTCGGATACTGACCAGATCTGTTCGGATCTTTTCGAGACTTAAAAGTTTTCAAAATTGAGATATTATATTAGAATTAGATAGATCTTTCGAAGTAGATAGGAATCAGTATATATTTTGCGAAATTCCAAGTTAAAATGACCAAGTTATGGCTGTTTTAAGTTGGAATTTTCACTAATGACGAGAATTACAAACTTAATAGTTTGTATGAAATAAAATGGATTAGATATGAGTTGAAATACTCATTTGGGATTTTTTTTTTTTTGTTTAGGTGACTTGGATGTCGAGGATTCATTACCATCGGATTACTATTACTAAGAGACTGATGACCAATGGCTGAGTGAGTATTACTTCCTAATTTCATTTCTTACTTGTGTTTGTAGCAATTAGTTGTACTAGATTATGAGGCAAGATAAAATGGAATTGCATGATGGGATTTATGGGGGATTGTGTATGCTTGTTGATGAGTTGAGAAATTGTGATAAGAATATCATAACCGGATGATTAACTTATGCTTGTTAAAGTATTCTAGGATTGATTGTCTGCGAGACTGGTTGGTCACCTAAAAATTTGTATTAACAATTATTCGGACTGATAAATTAATATAGACATAATCACTTCACGATGGGGATGGAGCATTAGCATAAGTTGGTTACCCATGATCCTTAAACGGCTAAAAGTTGGTTGATCGTGATCCATAAATGACATAAATGAGTTGGTTGATCGTGATCCATAAACGACATAAGTTGGTTACCCATGATCCATAAACGACATATTAATTTAACGGTAGTACCACAGTATTAGTTAATTTGCTAACCCCGAATGGAGGGCGTAAATCCATTCACATATGATTTCTGGCTGATCATATGATTGTTTGTTCATTTTTTATGCATTCAATATTGGTTGAATAAATAACTTGATTGAATGATTTGATATGAATGTCTTTATGGAAGTATTCACTCATTAAACTAGTGTAGCTTACGCCCCCATAGCTTTTTCTTATTGTTGTATTCATATATATGGTGAAGGCCGAGGCATCCTACCGAGCAGGTATAGGAATTAGGAGTTTCCACTAAAAGTTGTGTTCGATTTTGTATAAACTTCCATAGGAAACCCTAATATTTATTGGATGACTATAAAAGATCAAGTTTAAACTTAATATTCTTTTACGAGGAAATGCCCCTAGAACTCTTGTAATCAATTATGTGACTCATGGTTTATATTCCGATGCTTATAATATGGTAGGTTCATGTATTCTATTGTCCAAAAGGTACGCCTTGCATCTGTATGAGGCTTTGGAACAGTTGTGGGAGCAATTTCTAAGTCTTATATAGTTTGCGGCGGACTGTTACGTTTAGACTATCCTATAGGGCATAACACCTTATTTTTCTTTCTTTTTCTTTTTTTCTTTATGAACAGTACTAGGGGATAGATCACATTCGTGATGGGGGCTATGGTCATTGTCACCGTCCTCATCATATCCATGATGGAGTATGTAATCTCCACCATTTTTGTCCATGATGGTTGTCACGACCTCGCCCCGCCCATGATCAAGAGAAAAATGCGATCAAAGAAGATCACACCACTTGTCGCTGTCGTAATCAGGCCATTATGTTTGAAAATAATTTTACGCCGATGAGATCACATGCCATGTAACGCCGTCGGATGAACAGGGGGATCCTTGTTACTTTTTCCTTTTGTGTTTTCTTCAAATTTTACTAACTTACAAATATCCCACTTCAAATTAAACATCATAAAAATAGCATACATACTTATATACATAATTTATGACACCTTTATGTGTTTTATCACTCCATATTTCATCAAATCATGTTATTAATTCTCAAATCTTCACATGCACATATTAACCTAGATTTTTAGTTATAAGCTCATATATCCATAACTTATAGACTTTACCACAAATTTTACTTATAATTATCACTAATTCACTATACCCATACATTTACAACAAACAAAATTAAAAAAAAAATTACTTGTTTAAAACACAAAACATACTTAATCTTCTTTGTGAACCGTCTTTTATTGTTGATGAAGCTACATGAAATTCATAACCCATCTTCTATCATCATTTCTAATTTTTATCTCTCTTATAATCTCCTTGAACTTGAGATTTTGAAGATAAAATTTGAGAAAGAAAAAGAAAATTGAAGAGAAGCAGAAGATGACGAAAGAGAATCGATGGAGAATAGAAAAGAAGAGGATTAAGGCAGCCAAAAAGTCAAAAGGGAAAAAGATATCTAATGATAAAATTTTAATATATTTACAAATAAGGATTTATGGTTTAAACCTTTTAGATGATTATACTAAGTATTGAAACTAATTTGAAAATAATTTAAAAATATATATTATAGAAATTAATAAATTGATTTAGAAACATAATTTAAAAGTTTAGTTTATAAGAAACTGATATTTAATTTAGAGTCCAAACCTAAAACTGATATTTTTAGACAAGTAGATGAATTCAAAATCCATGAGATTTAAAGATAGAAGAGTTAGACTAAAAATTAACAGTTTAGAGATTTGAAAAAAAATTAAAAATGTTAGTTTTAAGATTTAAGAATTTGAATCTAGAATAAAACAGTCTAAAATAAAGATTGCATTAAAATTGGATAATTTGATTTAAAATAAAAAGTTATTAAGGGAAATAGATGATTTTAGAAAATATGTTCAATCTCAATTTCAATTTAAATCTAGTTGCTAATTTAATTACATCGAATTGTTTATTTATTTTCTATTATTTACTCATTTGGTTCGTTTAAACTATCTAATTCAAATTTCTAATTTGGGTGAGATTTAGGGTATTTCAATAGCATTCAATGATGGATGATGTAAACCCTGTTTTCTAAGCCCTAAACCTTAAGCCGGAAAGTCTACCGGAGACCTTAAGTCAACGGATCTTGAGTAAAACCCTACAGTTTAGATCCTGCAAACCCGAGTTCGTAAATCGAGGAGTCGAAAAATAATTAAAGTGTTTAGAATAGTCCGTAATAATATTTGATTTATTAAAAATATCAGATTGGTTTATTTTCGGCTTATTTCGAACCCGTTTGGATACTGCTTTGGAAAGCGTGTCCCGGGGCTCGGAAAATTAAAAATATATCTTTAATATTTTTAGACTCGTATTTTTATAAGGATTTCAAAAATATCAAGTTTATAATTTTTCGGATTTAAAAATATCAGTTATAGCTCATATAAGCTTATTTTACTCTTACCGGTAACTTAATTGTTAAATTTCTAAAAATAATTTAATTGATTATTTTATTTAAATCATAAAAATTCTGCCACTTAAATAAAAATATTTTTCTTAATTTATTTTATATATTTTCTTATTCAAAAAGCCACTTTATCAACCCATATCTCAAGTACACATACATTATCATTACTACACATTATTATGTCTTCTTTTGCTTTTTCTTACACTTCTCTTCCCCAAAATTGCAGCTGCCCATTCCCCATAAATTAGTCACTTTTCATTATTTTTAATCAATTATTTGATATTTTAAAAGTCTCTTTTAGTTAGATATGGAAGCAATTTGTTACACTTTCAAAAATGCAAGTTGAAAACAAACTACACACACTCCCCCACACTCCAAAATCACGCCAGCCCCCCTCCTCCATGCAGCTGTGTTTTATTTTTTTTTTAAATTATTTAACACACATTTATCTCTATTTAAACATCTCATTCCTTCCTCTTTCACTTTACAAACCCTATATTTTTCCTCTCTTTTTTCCCTCTCTTTTCTCTTCTTCTTGCTTGTCTTCTTGAAACAAGCTGCCCCATTTTATTTCTTGCTTCCACATATTTCTTGCAAATATTTGAGGTAATCTTTCCCTTTTAGCTCTCTATAAGATGTTCTAGGATGATATGGATGTTTCATGCATCAAAGGACATTCCACAAGCTTAAAAGGCTATGGATGATGATGCCAAGAAGTGAAACACTCCTCTAGATGATGATCTCTTTTGTTCTTAGTATTTTTGTTATATGGAAGGCTTGTTTATCTTCTTGTTTTGTGATAACTTGTAGATCTAGAGTTTTACAAGCTTTAGTTATGTTTATGTGTAGATCTAGAAGTTTAAGGCCTACTACTAAGTTTTTCTTATGTTTCATGGTTGTATTTGAGTAGATCTTAGATTCAAGTTGAATGAAAAAGTAAAATTCGTAACTTGTCAATGCACTATTTTAAAAACCCCTTCAAGTCTTAAAATGGAAGTTTTTGTTAAGAAAATGAAGGTTTGATGGATGTATATCATCAAGACTTCATCTTACAAGAATCAAAGTTGATTTTCAAAGTTTATTTTCAAAAACAAAAATTGTATTTTCGGATCAAGACAAAGATCCAAAATAAAAACATGTTTTCCAACTCACAAATGAGGATTTTATTCAAGAAATGAAGGGTTCTTAGGATATAATATGTAATGGGTTGTTTTTCATGAGTTTTGATGAATTTTCTCAAGAGATATGTCCAAAATAAATTTATGAAAATTCGGATCAAGACCAAGACCTATTTTTGGAACCCATCATTCAACTTTAAAATGAAGATTTAGACAAAAATATAAGGGCTCTTGGTATAGATATCTTAAGGAATGAATTTTCATAAGTTTAAATGAGTTTTCCTAAAAGGTATTGCTTAAATCAAGTGTTTTGTAAAAGACAAAATTTAGGTCTTGTCTTCATTGTAAACTTCAAAGAGGAAATTCGTAATTATGGGGAGACCAATTTTTAAAACCTTCTTTTGATCTCAAAACAAGTATTTTATATTGAAAATGGAATGCTTTGATGATATATAATATAGGAAAATTATTTTCATTGAACTAAGTAAGTTTTAGTAAAGGAATTACTCAAAACAAGACAATGAGTTTGACTTGTAAATTTCGGTTTTATGAAAATGGATTCTTAGAAGTTTCATTTGAACTTTATGTTTGGTATTAGATAAGTGTGTAATCTCTTAATTTTGTTTTGATAATCTCCTTGCAAGTTTAGGACTAAAATAAGTTGGTCTAAGTAGTTAAATAGAGTAGATATGGCAATTTTTCACAAAGGCTCAAATCTTGGAATTTTCGCAACCCTACTGTACAGTATGTTTCCGACCCTAAATGACCTTAAATGTTTGAATTAACTTTAGAAATAGATAGCTCTTTCGAAGTAGGTATAAATCGGTATATTATAAGCTAAATTCCGAGTTAAAATGAGTTAGATATGACCTTTTTAAGTTAAGGATTCAACCTAGCGGAAATTGACGAACTTAGTAAATAAAATTGTTAAGTTTAATAGAACTTCATAAGAGATACTCATTGAGGGTATTCTTTGTACTAGGTGAATTGGAGGACGGGTTACCACTTCCCGAGGACTATTACGACTAGTGGATTTTCACTACATGGACAAGTGAGTTCATTTCTCAATTAATTATGCTCTTGGATGTGCTTGTAGTAGTAGTGGCATTAGACTTAGGAAAAGATAAAATTGTGATTGAATGGTGATCTAAACTTGCATGAATGAACGATAAGTATATCGAGGCAAGCTTTGTTGCAATAATCTTGTATGAGCTAGTATAGATTTGGAATGTCTGAAATTTGTATGGTCACTTTTAAATTATCTAATTAATATACCATGATTATATGAATAAATTGTACATGCATATCACGTAGTGAGTCATATCATTGTCGAGTATGCCTTTGGTGGGACAAAGGTGTATTTGGGAGGCAGCGGGTCTTTAATGAAGGGGACTAGGGTTGCATGACTTATGGACCACCCCATTCAAATAATGAAACTATGGTTGCATGACTTATGGACCAACATTAAAAATTGTGGTTGCATGTCTTATGGACCACCCCACTTAAGATTGGGACTATGGTTGCATGTCTTATGGACCAACTTTGGAATTGTAGTTGCATGACTTATGAACTACCCCAAACCCCGAATGGAGGGCGTAAATTCATTCACTTATGACTACCGGAAAGTCATATGCTTGCTTGCTCATTTGCTTGTGCATTCATATGGTTGCTTAATTATAACTTGCTTGTATAGATATTTTAGCTTGATCGAGTATGTTACTTGGAAAATGAATCTCACTAAGCAATTAGCTTATACCCCAATAGTTTTTGTTGCAGTGTTCCTATTTTTGGATGTTCCGAGAGGACACTTTGTGCAGGTTTACTACATTGGATTAAAGAGCTTTTGAGGAAGTCGGGACCTAGTATAGGCGTGGACTTCTAGGAAAATCTCTTTAATGTAAATTCAGATATGTAATTGGAGCTAAACGATGTAGACTCCTATTATTTTGGCGGGGGTATGCCCCCTTGGCTTTTGTAAAGTTTAACTATTTATCTTGTTGTGATTTATATTCTTAATGCTATGTATGCTTTCTTAAGACTACTCGAATCAAAGTGTGATCCTAAAAGTTGTGAGTACACCTTACACTCGATATGTAAACTTATGGGATGACTAAGGTGGTCATACTTAAGTTTAATATCGGTGTGGTGGACTGTCGCGTTTAGGGTACCCTTTGGGGCGTGACAGATGACCTCTTAGGAAGGACAAATAAGAGGCAAATGAGAATTTTTTTATTAATTTATCTTAGAATTAGAGACAGATTTATGACGAAATAATTTTATTTATTATTTACTAATTGGATATTTAATAATAACTAATTTTAAAATAGAGACAAATTTGCGATAGAATATTTCATCACAAATTTGCGATAGATAATAAATCTATCTCTAAAAGAATTAGCGACGATGATTTTTAAGACAGAAGTTTGTGAAGGAAAATCTCTCTCTAAAAGTCTTTAAAGATAGATTTTTCACTTTTAAAAATTTTTTTTTATCTCTAAAGCTAAATTTGTTGTAATGTGGTAGTGTAAAGACCCGACCCTCTAAATCCCAGGACTTAGAGTACCGAGTCCCCAACCACATATAACGTTTTCATATTATATGTAAGGTTATCTTAAAACTAACACTTTATGAAAATTGTTTGATCAAAACTACTAAAACTTTATAAAGAACTTTTAATAAAACAAGATTGCTAACAAATGCAATCTATACATACATTTATATCATATATACACTATTTAGTGTCAATACAAGACACTACAAAAATTACATGTTTTCTTAAATAAAAAAGAATCCTAGAGGATCTTAAGGTCTTTACAAAAATAGGCTTATCTATCAAGCCTTCTATACATAACTTTTCCCTTAGCAAAAAATCTTCCAAAAGTCCAGGGTGTTCGAGTCCTATTCGTCCCACTCATCTAGGAATCTCTCGAAATCGGACCATAGCCCAAATCATCATAAAACTCGTCTCCCTTACCTGCAAAGTAGCAAAAGTGAGCCAAAGGCCAGTACACAATAACAAATGCAAGAACAAGTCATCAAGCCAATGTAATGCGTTAGAAGAGAAGTGATTATCTTTATTAAATTTTCTTTTGCAAATCAACAGGAGGGTATTCAAACCCCAGATCACGCTTTGGGAATTCAGGATCCTGAGTAACAGCAGCTGCTCAAGGGGTTGATATAAGCAGCCCGAATACTTATATCTCTTATATCTATTTCATGAAGATAATAGCTTCATTTAGGGTTAAAAGTAGTTGCCGACTCTACTTAAACTCAGTCCATAACATGAGCCTAGTTCACAAGTTCCCATAGACTTTGAACTAAACCATGGTATTTCCTCCTAAGTTTAAGCAAATGTTACTTAGATACTATTCCCCCTATTGGCTATCCACTTAACCAAAAAGAATCGCTATTGCATCATAGTGTACCATTGCATCATGGTAAAGTCATTGCATCATGGTAAAGTCATTGCATCATGACTTGGTTAAGTGCCTAACTAACATGTCATTGCATCATGACAGGTTTACTGCTCCTCGGACCAGATTAAACAGCATAATAGACATCCAATTCATTCATATATTAAGCCGAGTCAATTTAGTTGAATTAGAAATGCTATTCCTAGCAAACATCAAACAAGTTATTGCGTACCTGAACTCGATAGTATATTACTATGATCTCTCGGTGAAGAACTAACCGAAGAATCCTTAACTGAAATAGGAATATCAAAATAATCAATAAATAAAGATAGATTTCATATTCACAATTATATATATATATATATATATATATCACAATCCTAGATCAATTGTACAAGGAAATTCATTAAACTTTGCATAGAGTCTAAATATCAAATTCATGCATAAAACATGTTTATTTAAATCATATATACAATTAATCAAAGAAATTCAAATAATTTAATACAAAGTCATAATAAAGCATTTAAACATCCTATTATATCATAGATCGCTTAACAAATACTTAATTGATCATATATCAAACTTCGAAAATTTTGAAGAAAGTTTTTAAAATTCAAAGCCGCAGGGGATACGCAGGCATTCAAAGCCGGTGGCTTTGAACCGGTGTTCAACACTATAAAAATCAACACTACCAACGCTGGCAGTGCTCAAGGGTACGCCAGCTACCTTCATTCTACTTTGACGGCTTTGAGCCGGTGTAGAATACAAATCCAAATTTTCTAAAATTTCCCGAGAGGTACATATCGGCAACGTACCCATGTACGCTGGCAGCCTTTGACCCTACGCCGGCGGCTTAAACTCTCAAATTGTCGGCGTACGTCTGAAGAACAAACGCTGACAAAATTTATTGTAAAAGCCGGCGGTGTTCAAAAGCAGTGTTAAGAATTTTACTTCCAACGCTGCCTCTACGTCAGCGGCGTTGAATTTCCAGATGCTGATGTACGTTTAAAACAGGCCTATTCGACAAAACACATTCCCTTGTTTTTCCACTTCGAAATTTTCTAACCTATAACACTTTTAAATCTTCTTCAACTACATTTTTAACTTCATATACTCACTCTTATCTACACTACTCAATCCTAACAACTCAAAACATGAAATCAACACATTTGATCACTTCAAATTCCACTTCCATTCATTCAACTTTTCTACTCAAACTATCTTTATTTCCTCCCAACACTTCATATCACTACTACAATACATAAACAAACTCACACACTCACAAAACACATTCCTAACTAATCTCAATGCATGAACAAGCAATTTAGATAGCATTTAAACTCATCATATTCAAGATCTCACATAACCACTACAAGAAATGAAAACAAAATAAAAGTCATACTTAAATCAACTCACATGTATATGCCTTGTCTTGGGAAGAACTTTGATTTTCAATGCTTGATATTGTTTTTGGGTTAGACTTGGAAATTGAAATGAAAGAGGAAGAGAAAAGAAAGAAAGAAAAAGGAAAATTCGTATGAAAGGGAGGACTGCCCAAAAAGGAGTCTAATTGAGCAAAATTAAGTCTTAAACATATCCCAAATTTGGCTTTTAAGGCATATGCAACTTTAGTTTGTATTTGGGGTGTATTTGAGCTTCATTTGAGGTTCATTTGGGGTGTATTTAGGCCTAATTACTAATTTAACTACTAAGAACTTCTATCAACTAACCTTAAGCAAAATCAAAGTTGATTTTATAAATCTAAACTTAACTTAACACCCTAATGTATAAAAGACACAATTAATAATTATACTACACACACATTAATACATATAAAACAAAATATTAATTTCACTACATATGCAAAATAACACATTTAGACTATTACCAACACAACTATCATAAACATCATGCTCATTTAATTCAACAATTAAGATAAATAAATAAACACATGGAAATTAAATAGAATTTAAATTTAGATCATTTCAGGTAGGGTGAGAGGGTACAGGATAGGTAAGGTATGAAGTATTATACATACCCTATCATATAAAGTATAGTGTATTGAATTTTATACTTAGAACCTACCTTGTGGCTCCTTGTACTCACTATGTACCTTGTATCTTATAAAATCTATAGGGTATAAGGTACCATATGGATCTGTAATTTTTTTTCTTTTCTTTACAAAATCTCTATATTCTTTCTTTCTTTTTAAAACATCAAGTATATAGGTTTTTATATGTTTAAATATAATATGTAACACTATCTTATTTGCATACATTCAATATAAACAACATCTAGAAAGAAATTTAAAAATTAATTTGTTAATATCACAAATTCTATAATATATATAATCTATTTATATGTGAAAGTTGAAATCTACAATAAATACTTATGGAACATATATATGTGATATTAAACAAAATTATAGAACTTGCACAAAATTCTAAAATTAAAAACTTTGGAACTACTTTTATATATTAATTAGTATTATAATATAAATAATATCTCCATATAATTTAGGAGTTCAAATACATACATACAACCATAGTTCTTTTAAAATAAGAATAACAAGTCTTTCTAAAATAGAATAGTACAAATCCTTCTATTAAAAAACTTTTTAAAATGCAGTGTACAAATAATAATCTTGAATATAAATGGTTGCAAAATAAAATATGGAATATCATTATTTATTTATTTATTATATAATATTTAATAGGATGAATAAATGATACTTTGGAACATATATCTTATATAACATAGTATAGGTTTCAGGATAGGTATAGGGTTTGAAGACCTCATACTTATACCCTACTTTGTGAAAATAGGTTTCATAAAATTGATACTCGTACTTTATCTTGTGGCTCTTAATACCATTCGAACCCTACGCTGTTAAGCAAGATCTAGTTAGATACTATGTATAAGAGGGTTACCTACTCACCCCTAGGTGTTATATTCAAAAGTGAAGTTCTGCATGAATAGTAAAATCTCCATCTTTTGCATGGATATATTGGGCTTATCATCTCTTCTTTATACCAAATCATGAATATTAGTCTACTTTTGTAATAAAATGTGTACATCAACAATTTTAGACACTAATGAAGCATCGTAATCAGATTTTAATTTAATTTTAGTTACATAACAACACGAGAGAAAGAAAAAAGGATTAGTTGGATATTACATGTCATACATATATACACGTTGGTACTTGTTAAAAAAGGATCTAATTAAATTTTGACATGAAAATTTATGAAATGGGCACTTTTCAAAACAATATCAACCAATGATTTGCATATTTATACATATCAAAATTCAAATGGTGTCTATACCCCATATGTATATCATATGTGGTGTGTAATACCTGCTAAATCCATAAAGAGAAAGAGAGTCTTACACATTTTAGATACTTCAAAACTTCACTCTATTCTTATTTTTTATATCGATGTTTTAATACAAAACTAGGCCATCAAAACTCAAAATACATTTTGATAGTACATCATTAATTTATAGATCCTCAATTTCTATGTACCACCAAGGATGACTCCACCTCTTCACCGTCCTTGCTACTGGAACTTAAAGGTGAGGCCATGGTCAAGTTTTCATGTTGACTTGCTAGATCAATTAGGAAAGGCTCTGGAGGCATTTTCATAGAGTGAAGACTTCCTTCTAGCATGTCCATCACATTGGTTATCGATGGTCGATCAGATGGATTAGTTTGAATGCACCAAAAACTTACAAGAATTAACTTTCTTGCAATCTCTTCTTCTTCATCTGTTGCAATCCCATGAAATTTGAAATCTTTATTCGGCTCAAGTTGCTTATATATATTGTGTGGAAAATACAATTCACTTGAATGAGACACTTGATCATTGTTGATACTTTTACCGCATACCATTGCCAAAACCAACATCCCATAGCTATATACATCAGACTTGTGAGAAACTCTTCCAAAGTTTCTCGAAAATACTTCAGGTGCAATATACCCAATTGTTCCCCTCGTGTCTAGCAATGACACGATACTTTCCTTCCCTAAGCAAAGTTTAGCAAGTCCAAAATCTGAAATTTTAGGGATGAAATCTTCATCCAACAAAATATTTTGAGGTTTAATGTCAAAGTGTAAAATCCTAGTTTTGCAACCTTGATGAAGATATTCTAATCCTCGAGCAACGCCTAGTACAATTTGGTGTAATATCTTCCAATCTATTTTTGAACTTGCATGCAATGCTCCTTCATGTGGTATAAACTTATCAAGAGAACCATTTGGCATGAATTCATAGATGAGAGCTCTTTTGTTCCTCTCAAAACAAAATCCCAAAAGATTGACAACATTGACGTGGGAAGTCCTACTAATGCTTGCAACTTCATTTATGAATTCTTCTCCATGACCTTTAGACTTCATAAGGAGTTTTATTGCAACTAATTGACCATCTAATAGCTTTCCCTTATACACAGTTCCATATCCTCCTTGACCTATCTTCTCAGTAAATGAGTTGGTTATTTTCTTCAGCTCAAAATATCTATATCTTTTGGGACCGAGAAATCCATGCGTGTTGATAAATGCTTCAACATTATAGTTATCCTCATAGGCTGATGACTTCCAACGTCTACGGATCCAAATCATTAGGATTATACTTATGATTGCAAGCATAATTGTAGCAGCACAAACTGCATATGAACCAGCACGACATGTCAAGTTTATATAATGTGAACTACGAGTACTTTAGTTAGGTCTAAAAATACCCATCTACAAAAGCTCCCATGTGGCATAAGCTACATTGCCGGACACAAGTGTTAGATACCATGCCACATGTGGGTCTTTTTGTGGATGTGTGTTTTTTTAAACTTCGAACAATACAACTCTAGCTTTTGCTTTTGTGGGCGCATATGTTTGGTAGAATTTAAAAACAACTTCCAAGAAGAAGTTACCTGTAAAAATCACGATCCACTTCTCGTGTTTTGATTCTGCATAAATAAAAGACAAATTAAACTTCTTTGCTTAATTTGGGTAAAAGAAACTGTTCGCTTGCATGAGAGCTAGGGAAGATGCTCTTGGATAAAAAACATCAAAGAGAATATTTTTAGAGTATTGTTTTTAAAGGTCCTATTAATAGGACAGTGTTATCAATCATCTAATCATTAAAATAAATATAATAATTGATATGTTAAGCATTTCAGTTTTGTGATCACAATTGAAAATGAATATGACCGGTTAAATAAGTGATGAAACTAGTTTGTTAAATTAAGCGAAGATGGCTCCATTAGAAAATTTAAAGGAACCATGGAATTTTTCATTGGAGCTAATAAGGAAGTGGTTCATGAAGAATATATTTCTATGTTCTATTTGCTATCTAAAGAGGAATATAGTGAAAACTAGTCGGAGTGGACATCTATAATATGCTTTTAATGTTTCCTTAACTTTTGATTAGAATTTTTAGAGAAATATTGGACATTTAATAGAATATGTGAGTGATATTTGTTGTGAGAATCATGAAGATATTCCTGTAAACTTTGGATATAATAAAAATACTCTGAGTTGAAAAAACTCAAGATATTGTACGCCTTTAATAAAAAGAAAAAATAAAAAAAAAAACCGCTTCTACGTAATTGGCATATATTTAAATGAAAAATGTGTCAACTAATCTACTTAGCTAATAAAGAATATATGTATACGAATGAGCCGAGATTTTTACATTCTAAACCATTAGTTAAAACTGACTCGACCCGCGAAACTCCTAGTAGCTAGTACAAAAGATAAAGGGGGGAAAAAAAAAAATTGGTGACCCAAACTCGTACGCTTTCGCTAAAGGAAAGTTACTCAAATTCCAAATTGAAATGTAAACTACAACCCACCCTAACTCTGTCATCCCAAAAAGGCACTAAACCTCTGGTTGGCTTGTTGATGGCATATCGTTATTTCGCTCTAAATCGTTTGGTAAGAAATAAATATTTTTATTTATAGACAGACCATATACAAATCAAATATAGATAAAATATAAATACAGATTAGACAAATAGATACAAATGAAGATCACATAATTTAAACAAACCATAAAACATATGAATGATCTCATAATCTTTATTGGTACATAAGGTTGGTTGAGAATTTAAAATCGTTATTCACATTTGTGTTGGAAAGATGCAAAAGCTAAGTATGTCTTCTATCTAGTAGCATTTAATGGAAGTAAACTTAAGGCATAATTGGAAAACTTTGGGCCAACCGTAAAAGATTAAGGCCCTCTTCTGCTTTTTTTTTTTTTTTTTTTTTTTTTTTTGGGGGGGTGTAATTAAGGTTTATTTTGTTTATTTAAGATTTGGCACATGGTTTAACTTTAACATGACGGAAAATTGCAGAAGGCACTCCTCACTGAATCGGAGATTGACAAGTATACCATCTGGTAGTTGGAAAAAGAAATTATAAAATAAAAAATAAAAAAAAATCTATTGTTATTGGATCATTTTTATTGATGAGTTATCTAAAATGTTACATAAAATATCACATCAACATTTTAAGCAACTTTCTCTATCAACAAACTCTTTACTTTATCCATGAATATTTATATAAAGTTACTTAGTTATTTTTTAAATATTATAATAATTAACGTTAATTTCTTTTAAAATAAAAAATATATTTTTTATTGAACATAATTGCATTATTTCGGATAATATCAGAAAAAGCAAATAAAAACCAAATTACTTAGCAAAGCAACTATGCTTCACGAAAGAACTATGCTTCCCACGCGGACTTTTTTTTTTTTTTCTTTTCTTCCTTGTGTTAAGGACTCCGATAAAGTTGCTTATATTCATTTACTCGTTCTACTACTCGGTGGTTGGTTATGATTGGCAAAAATACCATTGAAATAGTCAAAGATAGTGAGTATATCGGAACGACAGAAAATCCATCCGCTCTTGAAGTATCAAAACCAGCAAAGACCAAAAAGAAAACCCAGTTAATTCCACAGACTTGCCCACTATGATTATATTAGATTGAAATCACAATCGGCATATCTAAATAAAATATAAATCTACTTAGTGTAAATTCCCAAGGAGAGGACCAACGTAAGAGATAGGGAGTAATCAATAATATTATGCAATCGCAATATTGCATCATAAAAGATGATACCTGATCCTGAGCATATAGTCGAAGTCGATGAGCCACCAGAACAATGACATGCGAAACCATTTGAACTCCCCTGACGCCCACACTGTCCTCCTGATGCAACACAAACTTCACATGCATTGCCAGCATCGATCCACCGCAAACCAAACCCCAGTTCGAGAGCTGCCTTTGGGCCGGTAACAACGGGTTTAGCCTCTGGGACGGTATCAACATGGTTAGCCTCTAAGGCCCAAATGGTCGATGCGTATGCTGGAGCAACCACACTTGTGTTGCACTCCCCATAGTAACTCAACAAGGTCGACAAGTTCACAGAGTCATCAGTCAAATTATCCTGGACATTCCTAGTGGCATAGTACCCGATGATTACGTTTCCATTAATTGTGCAACTGAACTCGCTAGTCATACGGATTGTTGCTGGAACATTTGTCGTTGAGCAGCCATAATAGATAGTCAAATTATTCGCAGCTGTGTCCGAAGTATACGTGAATGGAAAGGGGTCTTGAGAGGAATTTTGGAAACTTGTGGGGCAAAGTGTGTCCCAGCAATCATTTCTAGCGACGGTAAAATTCTTTGTGGAGGAATTATAGCTAAGAAGACGATGTTCCAAATTGCCAATTGTTAATAGAGTTATGTTATTCTCACAGGTTAGCTCGTACCCATCCCCACCGCCACAGTAGCTAGCGCGATTGGATCCCCAAAAGGGATAGCTTATATTCTGTAAATCCCCACAATGGATCGTTGAACTGCAGTTCAAGAACTCCTTATTATTCCCACACACACATGTTGGGACTTGTAGAGATATCAGGGTTATACTTAGGAATAGCAATACATGCCGTAGAGGAAACGAAGTAGGCGGATGACTCATTTTTCTCCCTTGAACTTTTAACACAGAGAAACAGATAAAGAGTTTGACGGGGCTCAAAAGGCATGAAAAGTGGGTAAGAAAATAGTGTTGTTTTTCAAATACCAATAGGAAAATTCCTGAGAAAAGGTTGATTGCCATTAAATGCCACCAATTATATAATATATATATATATAGGCTAATAATTAAAGTGACGAGAGACGTGCAGCTACGCTACGCGACACCGCGTCAACCATTGCTTGCAAAAGTCGTGTAGTCGCAGAAGAAAGTATCTCGAGGTTTTGCCGCCTTGAAACAAGTTAGGAAGATGTTGATGTCATTGTCAGAACAGCAGGCTCGACTGGAAATTAGTTGATTGGCTGTCAAAGTCAACAAATGTGGCCTATGGGAGTTCCTTTCAATAGAATAAGTACACGTAAGCTCTCAACAGTGTTAATAACTGGTTTCATTAAATTTGTCAATTTTAGTTTACTTAACTAGAAAGCTTAATATTATTGGCCAACACTTAAAAAAAAAAAAAAAAAGCAGAAAATCTAGTGTTTGCTTTTTCTTTCCTTTTCTTTTCTTTATAATAAAAATTACATTGAGGTTTTTTTTTAATGTAATTTTTTCAAAATAATATTAATAATCAACATTTATGGTCGTTAATTAAGTATTTATTTGTTTTGAGATTATGATAAAAAATATATAATTAATATTGGACGACCTTGAATGGTGTGAGAGGGATTGTATTCTTGTTTTGTACTTTGCTTTTATAACATAGTAAAAATAAAAAATAAAAAACCTCATGATTAAAATCTGTGAGGTCCATCAATGCGAAAATTCTTTAGAAATATTTGAACTCATTTTCTCCCTTTCGTATATCCAGACCACAGTTAATCAAATTATCGTAAAATCATGTTCTCACTTCATGCTCTGCCTATGTTCTTCCTCAGCTTCGCATACATCATCAATAGTGTTCCCCATATTTCTACAATCAAGCAATGGGATAGGCAAGAGTAGTGAAATAATCAAAGAGGTGCATACCATCTGTAGACTGTCCTTGAGTTGCATCTGCAGTTGTTGGACAGAACATATCTTGGACCGGGAAGTTCCATTCTCACAAGAGCAAGTTGTTTGGTTGCTAGAGTGATCATAACCACAAACTCCCTTTGATTGAATACAAACATCACATGTTGTATTATCCACCTTCAACTTCACCTCGAATCCTCGTTGGAGAAGATTCTGGACGCTGGAAGAGCTACTACCAAGATCTAAACCTTGTAAAACCGGAGCCACCACGGTCAGAGACAGAACAAACCGTAGGACCTGTGCCAACCGCCATCACATAACCAATTGTTGTATTGGAAGTACCACTCCGAGGGCAACTAAATGGCCATGGTAAATTTGCAAAAGTGGCAGAGCAACCATAGAGAAGATTTATATAATAGCCATTAGCCAACTCAAATAGCGTAGGATCAAGAGATGTATTGCTCTGTTACTATTTGATGATCTGAAGACCCTTTTTGAAGTAAATGAGCTAAACTCAAAGAAGCTATTATTTTTGGTGGTGTGCTAGGCCATTTTTTGACCAAATTCTTTCATTTAGAGTATTAAACGGTAATTTTTAGCAAGTTTTATTTTTCTTATAACTTTTTATAGGAGTGTCGGTTTCGCACACTGTCTATGGCATTAGTTTTGTCTTTTCATAAACTTCGTTTAATTTATTTTTTTGTCAGTTTCGGTTCTATTTTTTACAGCTTTTAAGCTAACCTATATATTGTATGCATAGGACAAGTAGACAGTCACTTATCATTTTTTTTTGACTAAAATTTCACAGCCATCATTGCTTTTTTTAAAATTTCGAATTCATTATAGAATTTCGATTTTTGTTGCTATTAGCCTAGTATTCCTAAAGTCAATAGTCTTTTGAAGATCTCGAGCTAATATTCATGCGTGAATCAATGGTTTGCGATAAACCCTAATTTACCGTTACATCATATTGGTATTAAAGCCAAGTTTGTTATTGATAACAATGGCACCCCGCAGACAAGCTAATTAATGTCGTGCTATGATGGATGAGATCTACGATTTCAATGATCGAGATAGAAGGATTGGGTAGATGTTTGATCAACGATTGGATGCGGTGTTGGAATATCGTTTGGATGTGGTGGTTGATTGCTTGGTAGTGAGGATAGGTGCATTGATGGGGAACCAAAGGAATAAAAACTTAGACAAGGACGAAACCCTAATTCGATGCTAGATGTGGATGAGGCAGAAGATGACTCCTTTTCTGTTGAGGAAGATGAGCAACATGATAAATTACCGCATAGGCATAATAAGCCTTATATGGAGGAAGACCAGAGCCATTAGGAGATGGGTATGAGGACGGAGATACCAGAATTCCATGGCAGCCTTTAGCTAGAGGAATTCTTAGACTTGTTGGCTATAATAGAGGAAATCTTAGAGTTTAAAAAGGTCCTTGAAGACAAAAGAGTGCAACTGTAGCATCTATGTTACACGCTAGGGCCACAGCATGGTGGCAACAAACAAATTAGATGAGTAGGCTAGGGAAGTCGAAAATCACCTCGTAGGAGAAGATAAAGAAGCACCTACGAGCGGCATTGATTACATTCTTCCCTATATGTCCTTTTTCAAAACTCCTTTTAATTTCCTTTTAAATTTCTTTAAACAAGAAAATATTAACTGGCTAGTGTGTCGCATGCATGTGCAGTAATAAAATTTCAATGAGTACCGAGTCGTGTCTATAGAAAGTGAGGACTGGCTATCAATTGTATTAGTTCTAATTATAGCTAAGCAAAATAAAAAGAAAAATATTTTTAGATTTTTGGATATAAGACAAATCTACAAGAATATGGGATTTCCAATACCTGTATTAAATTATATTAAGAGCCAACAGATCTTAAAAACAATTGAATGTATGTTATTGACCAGAGATACAATTGCAAATCCAAATTGATGATGGGTATAATTTTCAACCAATCAAGTACCAAGTAACAACTCCTTTTTTTCCAAAGAAAGCAAGTATCCTAAATTAACTAATCAATATTCCATATTCCTAGGAAAGTAATCAATTGACTAATTTGTATAATTTACCAAACCCTAATCGAATTCAAATTCATATGTCTATGAGATTTATAATCCTGATTAGCTAATCACAGAATCAATTAGAAAAGAATTTTCCAACTATAATCCTAATCCATCATGTACTCTAGATTCAATCCAAAATATATTATCGGCGATTTAACATCAACAACATGAATACAAGCAATGAAAAGCAATCAACAATAGATAAACATCAATCAGATAATTCATATCAATAACTCAAAACTCTAATAAGATCAAAAGAAACAAGCATTAAACATCATCCATAAAATAAATATAAGAAAAGAACGAGATCACCTTAACAAGAATATCATGTTCTTGAATTTAAATTCAAATGATGTTTCTTACTTGAATCCTAGTGTGGAATCTGAAATCAAATAAAAAATAAAAACTTTCTAGTGTCTAAGCCCTAATCTAGATCTAGGAGTAAAGGAAAAAGCTTCAAATTTCATGCCTAGTGTTCCTTTTTTTTCCAGAAGATTCAAGAAGAGAAGTTTATATATGAAAAGTTGCAGGGGAGATAGGCTAGCATTCAAGGTCAGCAGCCTACATCTTAAATCAATCGGCGCTCACTAAAAAATAAAATTTCAAGAGTAAAGTGGAAAGTATAACGGCTTCAAATCCAATCGCCTTGAAGTTCCAGTACCCGGCCTTAGTGTAAAAAAAGAGGATTTCTGAAGTAACATCACTGTCAGCATTTGGGATGTGTTAGATTAGCTTTGGGTCTATGCCAGCATGAAGGTTGGCGGCGAAAATCTCCCAGTAGCTAGCGTTAAAAAATTTGATGAATATTGATGTTGCTTTGTTTGAAAGCTGGCGGTGTGTTTTCTCCATTTTGCTGGCGTACAAGGTTCTATTTTGAATAATGGTTCAATTTGTTCCAAAGTTGGCAATGTTGATGATGAAGGTCATTGGCCTACTTCTTGATTTAGCAGGCCTTTGTTATTTTCTTCTTCAATTTTACACAAATCTCCTCTTGGTTTTTTGTATTTGTATGTATAAGTTCTTCAAGACCTAAAATATCATAATAACTACATATAAGTACAATTTCCTTGGGATTTCTATAAAATCTATAATGATTTATCATGATTTAATCAATGAAAAGTGAGTATAAAATGCATTTATCAACTCCCCCACACTTGAACTTTTAATTATCTTCAAGCAAAATAAATAATACCGAAGTAGAAATCTATCATAGAGAATACAAACTTTAACATTCACATTTCAAGCATCTCTTATAAATCAGGACTTGCATTTCTGGTGCCTACTTGCATTTATGTAATTAGATTGCTACAATCAAAATTTAGTAGCTAATCTAGACAAAACAAACTTTAATCTCAGTGTTTTTTGCCCAAAAGTAAATACTTAGTCTACTAAATAAAAACAACCATTTAAACTTCATTAGACATTTAACAAGCATATAGTCCTAGCAACACAGAGTGAAAGCATATTGTATCTACCCTTTCCCTTGAATTTTTCCCTCTTTATTATAAGTCTTATTTCACTAATTGCTTTTGCATTCATTTCTTTTTGTTTCACAAAAGCAGTTTTTTTCTTTTTTTTTTTTTTCCAAAGTTCAAGTATTGAACTTTTACCTTTCCTCCCTTCTCGTTATAGTGAGTTCATTGAGTCAGTACATCCTGACCTTATCACCCAAGCAACCAGGTTTTAACCCCAACAGACTCTTCCTCACTCTAACATTCAAGTTTGGATACTCTTGACTCAACTACATGAGTCAGTGGAGTAAAAACAATGCTTGTTTCTTTCTTTCCTTTTGAATACTACAACAAAATCAAGATTTTTTTTTTATAAAGGATCATTTAGTGAAGAGTTTCTTCTACCTCTTTTACTAAGTTTTGAAAAGTTTAAAACAATTCAAAAGAGTATATAAAAGCTAACTTTTTCCTAGAAGTAGACCTGTTTTTTTTTTTTTTTCACTTAAGGATTCGACCTACCCTAAAAATTCCAGTTCTAAAGCTGAAAGGTAAATTTGTTCCTTAAAGATTTCAACACTTAATTTCAACTAAGTGTTCTAATTACAACAGTAAGTGAGTAAGACACCTAAGCAAGTCAATTTGATATTCTTATAGATGTTATCAACAACTTTCTGTACAATCTCCAGATGTCATTAAAAATTTTAAAAAAAGTTTGGCCTAAAATTTACCATAAAATGCTTTAGGACAAAAATGAGTTCGAGTATGGGTCAATACAATGCAAGTTCATATGTCACATATATTCAATTAATTCAACAATTCAGACATCAACAGTCATACTCAACTTCATTATCTAAATCACATTATCCCTTTCCCCACACTTAAATTGAATAGTGTCACACTATTCCGTGTTCAACAAAAAACAAGAAGGAATAAAGATAAAAGAGAAAAGAAAAAATGGTACTTCCCCAGTTTTAAAAATTTGATGCATTCGAGTGCTAACCTATACAACAATAGATAATTTTTCTCTTATTTGCACAAATAAGGCACACATATCAAAGAAGCACAAGCAAAAGAAAAAAAACAAAAGCAATATTTACAAAGAAAATATATTAATGGGTTGTCTTCCATTTAGTGCTTGTTTTATAGTCTCAACTTAACTTTCTGACTTTCTTCTTCAATGAGGATCAAATTCACTAGTCTTCTTCTCATCATCTTTCCTTTTCTTGCAAGCTTATACTCTTGAATTTTCAGTTGTTGTGTCAACTTTAGTGGATTTGGGTTCTTTTTTCCATCGATTCATAATATTAACATTTAACTCTCTACTTCTAACCCTCAACACCATTTTGCTATTTTTTACACTAATCATAGCTCTAGTAATAACCATGAATGGGTGTCCAAGGATGAAAGGAATCTCTGGATCTTCTTCCATATTTAGTACTCTAAAGTCCACAGGAAATGTACACTTCTCTACTTCTAATAGCACATCCTTAATTACCCTTCTTGGTCTTTTGATAGAGTGATCAACCAATTATATTGTCATCTCGGTTTTCTTAATTGCATCCCCCAATCCTAACTTCTTAGCTATAGGGAATGGTATCAAATTTATGCTTGCACCAAGATTGTAATATATGGAAATAAAGATGAAAATACAATGAATTATGAATCATGAGATGATATAGGATGAGTTTAAGGTAAAAAAAAGTAAGTTGTAAAGAATTAAGTTTGATTGTAGAATGAATATTAAGTTCGGATTTCTGCAATTTTTGACAGATTGTACGTCGCCTCTTGGAGAATCTACGTCATCGGCATAGAGACGGCATAGAAAGGGAATAGTAACGTTTTTCTTAACGCTAGGTGGAACTCCACCGATGTACATTAGGGTTTCTCTTAACACTGGCTGGGAATGCCGCTGGTGTAGGGCATGGATTTGCCGGCATATGTAGTAGGATCGAAGTTCTAGGAATTCAAAGCCCCGATGAACGCCACCAGTGCTCATGTAAATTTTGCCAGCATAGGGTGTATGCCGACAAGATTTAAACATATGTAGCCGGCGTAGGGTCGGCGTATAACCAAATTTCTATAAATACAAAACGCGAGAAATAGTTTCAACAGAAATTCTTTTATCATTTTCTTCTTGGTCAAAGAAGGTTTTGGAGTGTTCTTGGAGAATCATTCGGAGGGTGTTTTTAATCCAAAGTAAGTGATTTTAACCTTCTCTCATGGACTAAATACGAAATTGTATAAGTTTTCTTAGGGTTTGCTTAGATTTTGAATGAAGGTTCTTGTGAGGAAAACCTTAGCACGTGTTGAGATCTGTGAATTGGTGAATGCAAGTCGGGTTTTAGCGATTCAAAACAGTACGTTTATCTCCTCTATGTTGGATTCAAACAAAATATGAGTTAAACAATCCTTATACGTTCTTTATGTTGTGTATATTAGGGTTTTTGGTGAAATATTTGGTGTTTGTAGAGTTTTATCAGAATAGACAATACATATAATAGAGATTTCTTTTTAGGTTAGGGTTTTTGGAGAATTCATGTTTGTTAGGGTATTTTGATAATGCGATCATATATGTTGGTATATCTATATGTTGTAATAGGATATTTGGAGTTTGTGGAATTGTTGTTGGTGTGGATATAGGAGTTTGTCAATTTCGGGTTGTCTTTGTTGTTGTTGGTATCAGATTTTGAGGAATTGATTTATATTCCTGAATTTTAGAAAGGTACGACCAATCCTTGCTTGTTGTTTTTGCTTATAAGTAAATATTGCTTGATTGGTTATAGGAACAGAATTTCATAATGAATATAATTATAATTGGTTTGATAATTGACTGTTTGGTTATGTTTGGCTTTAACCAGTAAAGACTTAGCAGACAGTGATACTGGTGAGGCACCTTGATGATCTTGGTGTGAGGTTGTCCCTAGTGGATTAGTGCCTTGATATGATTCCGGTAGAATTAAGTGTTCTGGATTCGGGGTGTTTGGGGAGTACCCACTCATCCATATATGTATATGATTATTATTTATAAAGAGTTGTTTGTTTTTCAATGGAGTCTAAGTAACTCCGAGTTCGGGATTAGAGTATACCTAATTATTGGACTGTGTTGTTTTGTTGGCTTAAAGAAGACAATAATATGATTGTTTGCATTAGTTTAAGTTGCATGAATTTATTTGCCTGTTGTATGTGCATATGCATTTGTTTTTGGATTGGAGTTATCGTACTGGGCGTCACTGTCACGCCCCGAAGGGTACCCTAAACGTGGTAGTCCGCCGTACACAATATTAAAGCCTAAGAATGACCACCTTAGTCACGCGAAGGCTTCCATACTATGTACAAGGCGTCTAACACATGGAGGAGACTCATCGGAGTAATACATTTTACGTTGATATAGCTCGAGTAACAATGTAAAGGAAATATAAATTTACTATACTTCATATGCAAATCACTACACTTCAAAATACAAATCATTCAACTCCAATTACATTCATCCACAGGCTTCCCTGCATAAACTATTACAAGACAAATCCTAAAACTAGCAATAACTTCAAACATTCGTATTACTTGCCGAAATCCCAAAGTCATTCCCGGCTCCAACTAATTTAGTCCCCACCTTGCATTCTTGAGATAACATGTTCATTTAAACAACTATTGGGGTATAAGCTACACTAGCTTAGTGAGAATTCCCTTAATTCCGTACCATAACGAACAAGTATTAGTCAATCATATGCTATGCATGAACAAACACGTGAGCAAGCAATTATGCGTGGGTATCCGAAACCCACACACAGAACGGATTTACGCCCTCCGTATCTTGGGTTAAGAATGGTATTGAGTCTACACGACCGCATCTAGTCCCCAAGCTCTCGGCTCTTAGCACTCGACTCGGCTAGGCTCATCCAAGAATGCATCCACATGCGCCTTAGTACCCCTGAATGAGCTCTGGCACCGGGCTCGTTATCCAAACGAGGCAACAACGGACCATACCGATCGACCTGCGTAGGAGTATGCTACCAAATGCAATATGTTCGATGTGATGCATGACCAATTTAAGTTTTTTGTTTAGGACAAAAATATTTATACATTCTTTAGAGTGACCAACCAATATCATACATATAACAAGAATAATATGAACGGTGCAATTATCCAATCAAATCGTGGTTTCGATATGCTTTAGTATTCTTTAGCATACATTCATCACAGTCTCATCATATATCCCATCCCCATTCATATCGATTTTTATCTTGTTCCTATAATTCTAATGCAACTAACTACAATCACAATCAAGGTAACAAAACAAGGAGAAAACTCACTCGGCCATTGGATCACCGGTCTTCTAGTAATAGTAATCCGGTGGTAGGGAATTGCCGATTTCGGAATCTCCTAAAAAGGAAGAAATACTTTAATAAGTATTTCAACTCAAACTAATCCAAACAATTTCATACGAACTATCAAATTCGTAATTCTCATCCTAAGCGGGAATT
This sequence comes from Combretum micranthum, assembly GCA_024138025.1. Taxonomy (NCBI): domain Eukaryota; kingdom Viridiplantae; phylum Streptophyta; class Magnoliopsida; order Myrtales; family Combretaceae; genus Combretum; species Combretum micranthum. The sequence continues at coordinate 139,127 of JAMXBD010001332.1, forward strand.
CCGACTTAAAACGGCCATAACTTGGTCATTTTAACTCGGAATCTCGCAAATTATATATCGATTTCTATCTACTTCGAAAGATCTATCTAATTCTAACATTTTTTTCAAGTTTTGAAAACTTTGAAGCTTTGAAAAGTTCGGATCAGATTAGGTCAGCAACAATTTCAATTTCCGAAAAATAGTTTTGCAAATGTTTGAAATGTTCCTACTATATAACTTAACTATACATGCAATATGAGTGATTTCCTAACATGAATGACATGAGATAATCTTATTGCATGCATGATCTTGATGATTTTACTAAAAGGAAATTTTATAACTTTTTATTTTGCAAGACCATAATGACAACTTACTTATGAAAAATCTAGTTTTCTAACTTTTATCATTTCCATTTGTTTTGGATTTGTTACTTAAGAAAATATAATTATTTTTGTTAAAATTGAGTCTTCATTATATATACTACTTATGACGTTCATTTCTACATAAAAATTTCCATTTTACGCTTTGTAAATATGTTTTCCAATATGATTTGCTCAAAAATCCGAATTTTAGAAAATCCACTTTTTGAATGATTCATTTGGGGAAAACTTGTTTAATGCATTAAAATTTAAGACCTTATGATACCTATTACTTAAGGACTTCATTTAATACATAAAACTTTCATTTTGAACTTGGATAATAGGTGTTCTTATGGCCTTCACTCAAAATTACGAATTTCACAAATTGGTTACTAACTCAAAATTTTCTCATCTTGATTCTATTTCTTGTTTTATACATTAATCTCATCAAAACTCATTTCAACTTATAAAAATCACTACTTAATGATACCTATTACCTATATACTTCATTTTTCACATAAAACATGAGTTTTGATGTTGATAAATGGGTTTTAAAAATTGGTCTTGGTTGGGATCCGAATTTACAAAATTCATTTTTGGACATATCTTTTGATAAAACCTATCTAAACTTATGAAAATCCATTCCTTACATATCATATCTTAAGAGCCCTTCATTTCTTGAATAAAAACTTTATTTTTGAGTTGGAAAACATGTTTTTGCACTAGGCCTTGGCCAAAATCCGAGAATAGAACTTTGTTTTGAAAATTAATCTTTGAAAATCATCTTTGAACCATATAAAATGAAGTCTTGATGCTATATATATATATAAAGCCTTCATTTTCTTATGTAAAAATTACATTTTGACACTTGAAAAGTAGTTTTTAAATATGGGTCTTGCCAAAATACGAATTTCACAATTTTGTTTGAGTTCATAACTAAGATCTATACTTAATATGAACATAAACATAAAACAAATGCATGGTAATAAGCTATAAACATCATGGATCTAAACTTCACTTATCAAAATCTTTCATTTATGGTATCTATACCCTAAGCCCTTCATTTTAAATGAAAAATATACATTTTGAAGTTGAAAAACCACTTTTCTAAATATGGTTCCATTTTCATCCGAATTTTCAAAAGTTGTTTTTGTTGAAAATAAAATAGATCTTGAGTTTCCTACAATTTTTCTACCATCATCATGCTATAGCAAGTTGTTCATAACATAAACAAAGTCTAATGCATTCTATGAACTCAAAACTAGATCTAGTTTTCTAAACTAGTTTTAAATGCATGAACACATGTGGATGATGGATCTATGCATAAATCATAAGAAATAAAAATATAACAACTTAAATAACAAGATCTATGGCATAAACAAAATCAAAGTTACAAAAAATTAGATCTACAAAATATATCAACTTTAAACAAGAAAATAATTGAAATACAAGATAATAAAAGTGGAGAAGAGAAAGATTTCATTTTTGGCATCATCATCCTAAGCTTTTAAGCTTATGGAAGTTCATTTGATGCATGAAACCTTCATTACACTTTACCTATATCACCTATGGAGCTTTGGGAAGAAGATTTGCTTAGAAATCTTTAAAAATGAAGTGTGGAAGCCATGGAAGAAGAAGGGGGCAGCTTGTTTATTGAAAAATATGAACAAGAAGAAGAAGAAAGAGAGGAAAAAGAGAGGAAAAGAGAGAGGATTAAAAAGGAAATGAAAGGAAATAATAAAGAGGCATTAAATGGAGATGGAATTGTATTAAATGAAAGGGAAAAAAAATAAAACAAGGCAGCCAATTTTGTGTGCTGCACGTGAATTCTAAAGAGAGGAGAGAGAGGGTTTTGTTTGAATTTGACTTGAAATTAATTGTGTAATAAATGTGTATGTGTAGCTTCTTTAAGAAGGAGTAGAAAATAATTATTTTAGTCAAATTATGATAAATAAAAGGACAATGGCAGCAAAGATGGGTCAAAAATCTGCCATGAATTGTGGGATTTGTGTAGAAAGATTGAAGTGAAAAGGAAGTGATATGTGTAAGGTGTACTTGAAGGTATGGGTTGTAAAAGTACTTTATTAATAAAATAAATTAAAATAAAATAAAATTGAAAATTTATTCCAAATAATTGTAGCAGAATTTTCATAATAAAAATTAAATAATTATTTGAATTATTTTAGTATTTTAACAAATACGTTACCGGTACGGTCAAAATACGCGAATATGGGCTATAAATAATATTTTTATAACCCGAAAAATTCTAAAAAATATTTTATGGGAATAAAAATATTTTTAAAATATTTTCCAATTATTAAATTAATTTATTTTATTTTTAGTACCGGGTCTTAAACAGAATCTGATCCCGTAAAAGCCCGAACTAACTAATTTTAGAAAAACAAAATTTTCTATAATATATAAATTATTTATCTAAAAATATAAGGCTTTATAAGAATAATAAAATTTTATAATGAAATAAAAATGAATAGTGCCAAAGACTAATCAATTACCGGTAATAATGGAAATACGATAAAAAGGTTATAACTGTAACTTTTATAACCCGAAAAATTATATAACTGATATTTAGAAATCTTATGAAATTACGAGTCTAACGGTACTATTGGTATATTTTTTATCTCGGCCCCGGACACGCTTTTCGAAGTCTGTGTCCGAACGGGTTCGAAATAGGTCAAAAATTTACCAATCTGATATTTTTAAACAAACTCATATTACTATGAGCTATTCTACATATTTAGCTACGCTCGGCCTCTAGGGTTAGGGGCACTAGTTGCCGGACTTAGGCTATTGCATTCCGATTAGGGTTTCCGGGTGATTTTTCCGTTTAGACCTTTGCCAATTTGGAAACTGATATTTATGTTTATACAACATATTTAATTTGAGAAATTTATTTTTAAATTTTATTTTTGTAAGTATTAATATCTCTTAATATTTTCGGAATTCTTGAATTGAGTTTTATTTTCGAAGGTCAATCATTATTTACTTTTTAATAGTTTGTTTTTGGGCTTTATATTACCCGATTTTATAAGTCGGAGTTAAATATGGAATTTTTTCCGTCGTGGTTTTGAATTTGAAGACCACTGTGTTCTTATTTTATTTTTAAAGATTTTCATTTTCTCAAGATTAAGAAGTTTATGAATTCGTTCGTGTTTTTGGACTAGTTGAAATTTGGTTTTAATTTGGAGTGATTTTTAGGGTTTATTCTCGAAGTTCATTTTAAAATTATTTATTGAAATTTTCCGGGGCTTACAGTCACCGCTCATTCTTTGAAATTTCAGGTACAAGTGAAGAAGTACAGTATATGATCTTTCCGGATATGAGTTATTCTTTGATAATGGGGATGGCGATAGTAGACCCAACTACCCAGCAGAAAGCTAGTCTTCAGATATCAGGATTTCTAAAGAAAAGACATGATTAGATCATTTGAAGTTGTAGTTGGATGTTTAGGTTGGTTTCAATGAAAAAGATATTTGACGTAAACAGTTTTTAGTTTCTGCTGAATTTATTGGCTATGTGATGTCGACTTAGATTTTATGCTTAAACTAGGAATTTATGTTTTATGAAGTTTATTGTTTTTAGGTTTCGTATCATATGAGATACCCTATGTGTGTTTACAGGTGATAATATTATTATTGTGGAAATTAGAGCATTGATCTGAGTAAAATGTGTATGTAATTTCAGATACTACCAGCAAATGTACTGGGTCTTGATCAAGTAATATAAAAGTGAGTTGAGTATCGTTCCCACAAGGACTAAATTAATTACTAGATTGATATTAGTTTATACTAATATTTAGGTAATCAAAATGTATCAATCAACTAACTAATTATATCTATTATGAATGCAATAAGATTGTGAGAAGTTATATAAGATAAATGTGGAAGGAACAGAATCCATCCTAATTTTTACTAATCATGCTGAATTTATATTATATGAATAATTAGGATTGTGGATATTTGTAAGAAATTGTCAAGACCTAAAACTATCAAGTTTTAGTAAACCATAAAATAATCTATTAGCTTTCACTATACAAATTATCAATGAAATCTAATTTACAATCATAAATTTTCCAATTCTATAATTGTTTAATATCCTAAATTAACTTCTCCTAATTCCTTAGTGAGAAATTAAATTAAAATATTGCATGAATTACATGGAACAATTTCTAAATTAATATTAAACTTAACTGCTTTCACAATTGTTGTTTAATCTTAATTCATGAATTCCTATGAACCCTAATTCTTTTTCCAAATTATCAGAATTCTTATCAATTTAATTTCAATCAGAAATAAAATAGATAATTAGGATTCAATACAAATATTCCATAATTCTAACAATCCTATAATATAAGTTCAAGAATCATTTTAGCAAAATTAGGATTTCATCACTTCCCACAAAGAAAAGTTTAGCTACTCATGAAAGATAATTCAATAATCAAATAAGAGAATGCAATTGATAACATTATAAACAAAGAATTCAGATAAATGAATTGCATAAGAAAGAGATTAGATATCACCAATTTAAAGATCGCAATCTTCAATTACAATTCTTGAAAGCTCAATTCTCTCACAAATCTCTATAAAATGCTAAAACTATTTATATATTGAAGTGTTCTCTATTTTGCTTCTGCTTGTTCAACTAGTGAAGGGAGATCCCCTTTATATAGGAAAAATTTCGTGAAAAGCATTAATGGAAAATTGCAGTTTCAACTTGTATGCCGGCAGTTATAGATCCTACGCTGGCGGCTTACAAACAGCGTAAAGGATTTTTCTTCCTTGCGCTGGCAGCTTTCATCTTCGGTTACAAGTGTAGGCCGCTTATACGCCAGTGACCTGATATAGATCTAGCCGGCGTATATAATGAAAAATAAAAGGTTGGACCAATTTATAAGGAAAGCCGTCCTAAAGCCGACGCCTTTGATGCCGGCTTAGACAATTCATCATATTTGGTCTTTTCATTTGTCACCAAGCATGTGTTATCTACTTGTCGCTTTTGATCTTTCATCTACACTGCTTCAACACCGGTGGCTTAGTATCCGATGTAGGTTGTAACTCCTTTTGCGTTGGTAACGTTAGAGTTCTGAGCTGTCAGCCTTCATTCTACACTAGCCTATTCATCTTCTACGCCGGCGGCTTTCAGGCGGCGTATATTTAGTTGAGTCTGTAAACCCCGATTTTTCAAGTAGCCAAGAAAACCCTAGAACCGGAAACCAAAACCCTAAACCGTAATAGCTTAAGCCTGGAGTGAAAACTAGGAACCCTAATTCCGGCTTTTTCTCGGTTTCCAATTAAGAAACTTTTATAAGAAAATTTAATTTTGAATATAGTTCTTGATTATATTTCAAACCAAGAAAATATCTGATTTTAAGAAAATTTCAATTCCGGGTCATCCCGAGACCTATTATAGAAAAATGTGCCCCGGAACTAGAATTTCAAAAATTTCCTTATGAATACTCATTTGAATCGAAATAAAATAAGGATTTCAAAAATATAGATTTCATAATTTTCGGCTTATGAAAAATACAGTTATAGCCTTTTTATTCGTATTTCCTTACTATCGGTAATTAAATTATCTTGACTACTATTCATTACTATTCACAAGTACCACCTATTACTACCTATTTGTACACTCTATATTTCAACACTTACCATCACTCAATCATCTCCCCTTTTCAAAGGATTTTTGTCCCTTAACTTTCCATACAAGTTATAACAAATTACACATCAAAGATAAATCAATCAAAACAAAATAAAATCCAACTTTTTCTCCCCCTTTGGTGAATAGTAGCCGGCGTGAAATGCGCCCCCCCCCCCCCCCCCCCCCAAAGCTCCATTTTACAATTTTTTTCAATTTATTTTACTCCATTTAACCTAATTTCAAATGCTATATAAACTACTTTTTCTCTCTCTCTCTCTTTATTCTTTCACTTTTCAAGTTTTACAAAGTTAAAAAGCTCTCAATTCTCTCCCCCATCCCCCTCCTTTGCCGTGAGCTAGTGCACCCCCCCCTTTACCCACCCACCCCCCCCCCCCCCCCCCCCCCCCCCACACACACACACACACACACACACAAAACTTTCCATTTTCCTCTTTTCATCTCCTATTTTACTTCAAGTAAGTGAACTTTTACTCCTTCCACTCATAGATCTTTGTAATGGCTAGGTGATTCTTGGATATTTCCAACCAAAGGACCCCATGAGCTTTTGCTAGGGACAAGGAAATGTCAAAACAAGAATACCGAACCATTACAAAGTAGATCTAACATTTAATGGAGCTTTCAAGTCATAAGCTTTATGATTTTTCATCAAAAAGTGTTTTGAACAAAAAATCTTTTATAAAAATGTAGTCTTTATGTTTTCAAAACTTATTTAAGCATTTGATATAGTAGATTTATCATTTTACTACTCATATTCATGTAGGCATTTAAGATCTCATCATTATTTTGTGTTTATGTACATTAATAGTCTTTAATGCTTTTGTCCTTAGTAAATAACCTTCTTAGTATATAGATCTATAGGTAGATGAGTTAATAAAGTAAAAAAGGAAAATACTTTTCAAGAAATGAACTTGTGTAAATTCGGATGACTTGAAAAACCTAGTTCAAAAACCCATCTATCAACTTTTAAACATGTGTTTTACAAGAAAAATGAAGCTTGTAGGTGATAGATAATGTTTGGTAATATTTTTCATGAGTTTAAATGGGTTTTTACTGAAGAAAATATTTAAAACAAGAGATGAAGTCCAATAGAAGTTTTGAGTTAAAAGTCTTGAAAGCCAAATTCGTAATAATGGATAGATGGTCATAAAACCCTAGTTTTCCAACTTCAAAAATGATATTTTCTCAAATAAATGAGGTCCTTAGGGTATAGGTAAAATAAATACTTAAATTTTTAAGTATAAAATACATTTTTTTTAAAGGAATCAACTTGGAAATGAAATTTTCTAAATTCGGATTTTTGGAACCACCCTAGTATAAGACCCACTTAAAAGTTTACAAATGAAGATTTTATTAAAGAAATAAAGACCTTAGGATATAACTAATATAAGGGTCAAAATTTCTTTAAACAAAGTGGAGTTTTTCCTAAAGAAAATCCTTATAATAGTAAGTGTGACCAAATATAGTAAAGATGAGTTTTTTTGACAATAGCAAAACATAGTGTCTTAAGACAAAACTATTTAAAATTATTTAAGTCTAAAAATTTATAATACCTTAGACACTTAAGGGTTCATATCATGACATTCATGATAGGGAAAAATCATCACCATGGCATTTAGTTCCATTTTTCATTTAGGAATCTCAAGTGCATTTATGAAAACCATATTTTTGGAATCCATATAACCGCTGTACAGATCTGATCCCTCATTTCCAAGGCTTAGATATTTTCAAAACTTGATTTAAATTTCATATTTAGAAAGCTCTTCCGATGTAGATAGAAATCGATATAAAATTTACGAAATTCCGACTTAAAATGACCAAGTTATGGCCATTTTAAATCGAGACTTCGAAAATGACGTGAATTTCGATTTCACTAAGCTTTCTTAGAGTTTTAGTATCCTAAGATGGTAGAATACTTATTAGGGTATTTCTTATATGAATAGGTGAACCCGTGGATGTTGACTCTTTGCCTCCGGATTATTATTACTAGAAGAAAGGCGAACCAATGGCGGAGTGAGTTTTTCTTCCCGATTCATTTATTGTATGTGCTTGTAAAGTAGTGCACTAGAATATGGGCCAAATGAATGGAATATGAATGATGGGGAATAATGGGAAATTATATGTTGATGATGATGTGAGAACTTAAATTAAGAATATCGAAACTGGGTGATAAATTTTGGTTGTGTAGTTAGTTATGATGGATTGTTTGAGAAATTGTTTGATCGCCTAATTAAAATGACTTAATCAACTACTCGGACTAATGCCAAATTTGACATGTGCATATCATAAGGGGAAGGAGCATTAGCATTTGTAGGTTAATCGTGATCCAAAAACGATATCGAATAATCGTAGGTTAATCGTGATCCAAAAACGATATCGAATAATCGTAGGTTAATCTTGATCTAAAAACGATATCGAATAATCGTAGGTTAACCGTGAACCATAAATGGCAAAAAATTAGTACCGCAGTATTCGTTAATCTGCTAACCTGGGATTGAGGACGCAAGTCCACCCACATATGATTTCCGGTTGGTCATATGTTTATTTAACTCACGTGTTTGGTGCATTCACTTGCTTGCTTAATTACTTGGTTGAATTGTTGTGACATGAATGTTATTGTGGAAGATTACATTCACTAAGCTAGTTAGCTTACGTCCCTACAGTCCATTCCTTTTGCAGTTATCCCATTTGTGGCTTAGGCGGCGTGACCCGGCTATACAGGTTCAGAAGCTAGGAGTTTCCCCTAGAAGTTGGATTTTCTGTATTAGACTTCCATAGGAAACTTCTAAGACTTGGATGACTGTATATGACCATTAATTATTCTTTTGCGGGGGAATGCCCCTTAGATTATGTAATATTTATTTATGTTTCATGAATTATATCCTACTGCTAATGCATGCCAAATTAAACTTTTATCTCCATTTGGACTTGTACTCTATTGTTGTAAAGGTACGCCTTACATCTATATGAGGCTCTCGAAGTACTAAGGCGGTAATTCGGGAATCTTATATGGTATGTGGCGGGCTGTTACGTTTAGGGTACCCTATGGGGCGTGACAGAGTCAATGCTTGTAAAGCTGGCAGTATAGGCAACGGCTTTGAATGAGTGCATCTTGTAAGCCTTCTCAACGCTGGCGGCTTTCATTTCAGAAAAGCTGGTGTACCCCTGAGTTTATCCCATTTTCATTCCAAAGTTTCTTGTTTTGATTTCTTTGTCCAAATTAGACCTGAAACATCAATTTTAACCAAAACAAGTATCCATTCTAGCTATTTTAAACATCATCAAGTTGTATATAATATGATCTTATCAATTCCCCTACACTTGAACTTTTGGTTGTCCTCAAGCAAAATAATGAAGAACAAAATTAATGAAATCTCTCATAGATAGTACAATTTTTCTAATTTAATCACAATTTCTTTAACTTACTTTTCTTGTATCTATTGCTCTAACCATACCAATTTCTTGTCATTAGAGTACTATAATCAAAATTGAGAAGTTAATCCAAACAAAACAAGTTTTAATCTCAATCTTTAACAAAAGAACATTCTATTGAAAAAGCAAATACCCAATCCACTAAGGAAAAATACTCATTTAAACTTCATTGGACTTTTAGCTTTTATATATATATTCTTAGTAACACTAAATGAAAACATGTGGTATCTACTTTTTCCTTAGATTTTCTCCTTCTTTATTATAAGTCTCCTTTTATTTGCATATTTGCATTCATTTTTCTTTTCTTTTTCAAGCACTTATTTTTATTTTTGGGAGGTTTTTGCCTCCATCTTTTTACTTTTCAAAGTTCATAATTTGAACTTTTGCCTTTCTTCCCTTCTCGTTATAGTGAGTTCATTGAGTTGGCACATCCCAGGCTCATCACCTAAGTGACCAGGTTTCAAAATACCCCTAAGAACTCTTCCTCACTTTAACATTCAAGTTCAGATACTCATAACTCAAATTTTTAAGTCAGACGAGTAGTGGCTATGCTTGTTTCTTCTTTTTGAATGCAATAAAATCAAAGACTTATTTTTATAAAGGATCACTAAGTTTAAAAGTTTCTTCTACCTCTTTCACTAAGTGTTATAATTCAAAGAATATACAAACTAAAATTTCCTAGAAGTAAACCTGTTTATTTTTCACAAAAGGACTCGACTAGCTTTTAAATTTCCAATTCAAAGTTAAAAATAAAGTAAACTTGATTCTTAACGATTTTACAACTTAATTCTAACTTAGTAAACCAATCACAACAGCAGGTGAGTAAGATACTTTTACAAGTTAATTTCATTGCTTTCAGTCTTTACTTTGTACTATCTCCAATTTTCAAGAGATTTTTGAAAAAATTTTGGCAGAATTTCCTCATAATTTGCTTTCAAACCAAAAATACAAGGTGGGTGATAAGTCTTGTCAAATAATCCACAATCGAACAGCTAGTAGATCATGCAACTCATTCAATTCATTCAATTCAACGTATCCCTCCCCCACACTTCAACTAAACAGTGTCTCACTGTTTCAAAATAATAGAACAGAAGAGAAAAGAAACATAAACAGAAACCTGTGTATTTTCCATTTTTTTGAATCAAAGTAGGAAAATTCAGAGCGGAAAGATTGTTTGTTCAGCCCTGTAAGCTCTACAAAAGAAAAACAAAAAGAAAAATAAAAGCAATAATAAAAACTAAGTAAGTAGCATAGATCAAAGTGAGTCTACCCATAGGAACTTGAGTGCTCAATATATATATACAGACCAATATGAAAAATAAAAGCCAATATGAAAAATAAAAGTCAATAAAGAACAAATGAGAGCTAGCAGGATCTCTAGCTCTCTGGCCCTGGACTGCCTCTGCTGGTGTGCTCAGGACTATGTCTCTGAGTATCTCCTGGGATGGTTATATGTGTATGCTCTGAACTGAGTCTATCTGTGTGTGCTGAACTATGCCTAGACTCAGTAGAAGTCTCATATGTCATCTTAGCCCCTGTCTCTGGGTTTAAGCAGCAGATAGCAGTCTTCACTGCCTCAAAAATAGTTTTCCTGAATTTCTTATTCTTCTTCCTCTCCTTTTCTTGTCTATCTCTAAGCTCCTGATGTTGCTTCTTCAACTCCTGAACATCCAGTCTAAGCTGGTCTATATCATATGTAGAAGAAGTACCTGCAGGAGGAGGAGCAGATGAAGATGAGATATCAATAGGCATATCACCAAGAAAGATATCCTGGAACTCAATCTCTTCCAAGACTGGTGGCTGAACTCCTCTGGGGTTTTTAAGCAATCCCCAGCCTCCAAATGGTGCTGATGAGATCTTTTTGCTTTCAAATATCTCATCTCCTTAAGGAGCTTCAAAAATTCTCCATTCCCTTCAGCAACTTGGTGATGTAGCCACCATAAAACAGGAGTCTAGTCCTGGTATCATCAGCCTGCCTATATATGAAATTGGTTATCTCTACCCCAAATCAATTCTATAGCCTGTAATAAGGCTATAGAGATAAAACATATCAAATGTAGTCACCTTGTGACTAGTCTTGTTGCAGCTCATGTGTGTGCAAGGATGTGGTAGAGCAGCTTGTGCTTAACAGCACCAAATGTAGTGGCCAATGATTTGGAGGGAATAAATTGCTCATTTGCTCTCTGAAGAGGAACTAACTGATACCAGTAAGCCTCCTGAGTCATCTGATCTTCTCCCTCAGGCTAATTGTTGGGCAAAGTCAAGTTTTCCTCCTCCTCATCATACAATCCCAGGAGTTTGCCCATCTTTTTCAGCTTGACTTCCTGGATCTCACCCATTGCCTGAAACTGAAATGTGGATTCAGCTCTGTCAGGGATATTCTTCAATGTGGATAAGAACTCAATAGTCAAGTTCTTATATGCTGGCTCCCTGAAAGCAAATAATCTAAACCAAGCTGGATGTTGGATTATGTTTCTAATTCTATCAGTAATGCCATATTCATCCAGTAAACTCCAATCCAAATACTGAGTGTTTAGAAAATCCATCTTCATTAGCTCTTCTTTCTATCTTTGGCATTGTCACGCCCCGAAGGGTATCCTAAACGTGGCAATTTGCCGTACATAATATTAAAGCCTAGGAATGACCGCTTCGGTCATGCAAAGGCTTCCATACTATATACTAGGCGTCTAACACATAAAGGAGACACATTGGGGAGATACATTTTATATTGATACACTTGAGTAACAATGTAAAGGAAATACAATTTACTATACTCCAAATACAAAACATTACACTTCCATTACAGTTCATCAAAAGATTCCACTACATAAAACTATTACAAGGCGAATTATAAAAGCTAGCTAATAACTTTAAGCATTCTCATTTCTTGCCGGAATCCCGAAGCCATTCTCGGCTCCAACCATCTCGGTCCCCACTTAGCATTCTTGAAATCACTGTTCATTTAAACAATTATCGGGGTATAAGCTACACTAGCTTAGTGAGAATTCCCTTAATTTCGTACCATGACAAGCAAGTTATAATCAACTATATGCTATGCATGAACAAACACATGAGCAAACAATTATATATGGGTATCCGGAACCCACACACAGAATGGATTTACAACCTCCATAACTTGGGTTAGGGATGGTATTGAAGTCTACACGACCGATGCTAGTCCCCCAAGCCCTCGGCCCATAGCACTCACCTTGGCTAGGCTCACACATGGAATGCACCCTGATGCGCCTTAGTTCCCATGAATGACTCTGATACCGGCCTCGTATCCTAACGAGTCATCGGACCATACCGATCGACCTGCGTAGGAGTAGCATGCTACCAAATGCAATATGTTTGATGTAATGCATGACAATTTAAATTTTTGCTTAGGTCAAAATATTCTTACATTCTTTAGAGTGACCAACCAATATCATACACATAATAGAAATACTATGAACAGTGCAGTTATCCAATCAAAGCGTGATTTCGATATGCTTTAGTATTCTTTAGGCATACATTCATCACAGTTTCATCATATATCCCATCCCATTCATATCGATTTTTTTATCTTGTTCCTATACTTCTAATGCGACTAGCTACAAGCACAAACAAGGTAACAAAATAAGAAGAAGACTCACTCAGCCATTGGATCACCGGTCGCTTAGCAAAAGTAATCCAGTGGTAGGGAATCATCGAATTCGAGATCACCTAAAAAGGAAGAAATACTCTACTAAGTATTTCAACTCAAACTAATCTAAACGATCTTATATAAACTATCAAATTCGCAATCCTCGTCCTAAGCGGAAATTCCAACTTAAAACGGCCATAACTTGGTCATTTTAACTCGGAATCTCGCAAATTATATATCGATTTCTATCTACTTCGAAAGATATATCTAATTAAATATCATTTTCAAGTTTTTAAAACTTTGAAGCTTCGAAAAGGTCCGATCAGTTCTGATCAGTAGCTATTTCAACTTCCAAAAAATAGTTTTGCAAATGTTTGTAATGTTCCTACTCTATAGATTAGCTATACATGAAATATGAATGATTTCCTAACATGAATGACATGAGATGAGCTTAATGTATGCATGATCTTGATGATTTTTGCTAAAAGGAAATTTTATAACTTTTTATTTTGCAAGACCATAATAACAACTACTTATGAAAAATCTAGTTTTTCTAAGTTTGATTATTTCCATTTGTTTTGGATTTATTACTTAAGAAAATATAATTATTTTTGTTAAAATTGAGTCTTCATTATATCTATTACTTATGACTTTCATTTCTACATAAAAATTTCCATTTTGCACTTTGTAATCATGTTTTCAAGTGGGGTTGATTCCAAAATCCGAATTTTGTAAAATTAGTTTTTAAGTGATTCCTTCAAGTAAAAACCATTTGATATTTAGAAAATTAGGGCTCAATCATACATAACCACTAAGGACTTCACTTTTTTATAAAAATTTACATTTTACACTTTGCAAATATGTTTTCAAATTGGATTTACTCAAAAATCCGAATTTTTAGAAATCCACTTTTTGAATGATTCCTTTGAGAAAAATTGTGTAATGCATTAAATTTTAAGACTTTATGGTACCTATTACTTAAGGACTCCATTCATTACATAAAACTTTCATTTTGAGCTTGGATAATAGGCGTTCTTATGGCCTTCATTCAAAATTACGAATTTCACAAATTGTCTACTAACTCAAAATTTTCCATCTTGATCCTACTTTTTTGTTTTACACATTACTCATATCCAAACTCATTTCAACTTGTAAAAATCACCACTTAATAATACCTATTACCTATACCCTTCATTTTTCACATAAAACATGAGTTTTTGAGTCGATATGTGGGTTTTCAAAATTAGTCTTGGTTGAGATCCGAATTTACAATATTCATTTTTGGTCATATCTTTTGATAAAATCTATCTATACTTATGAAAATCCATTCCATACATATCCTATCTTAAGAGCCTTTCATATCTTGAATAAAAACTTCATTTTTGAGTTGGAAAACATGTTTTAAAAATATGCCTTGGCTAAAATCCAAAAATGAGATTTTTATTTTGAAAATTACTTTTGAAAATCACCTTTGATTCTTGTGAAAAGAAGTCTTGATGATATACATACATTAAGCCCTCATTATCTTAAGTAAAAAATACATTTTGACATTTAGAAAGTGGTTTTTAAATGGGGGTCTTGCCAAAATACGAATTTCACAATTTTTGTTCAAGTTCACATCTAAGATCTACACATAATATGAATATACATCTAAATGAAACCCATGATAATAAACTTTAAACTCATAGATCTAAACTTTGCTCATCAAAATCACTCATTTATGTTATCTATACCCTAAGCTCTTCATTTTAAATGAAAAATACACATTTTGAAGTTGAAAAATAACTTTTCTAAACATGGTTCATTTTTCATCCGAATTTTCAAAAATGATTTTTGTTGAAAATAAAATAGATCTTGAATTTTCTACAACTTTCCTACTATCATCATGCTATAACAAGTTATCCATGAACATAAAACAAAGATCTAATGCATTTATGAACTCAAAACACTAGATCTAGTTTTCTATACTAGTTTTAAATGCATGAACACATGTGAATGAGGAATATATGCATAAATCATAAGCAATAACAAAAATAATAAATAATAACTCAAATAGCAAGATCTATGGCATAAACAAAAATCAAAGCTAAAAAGTTAGATCTATAAAATATAACAACTTTAAACAAGAAAATAATTATGATACAAGATAATAATAATGGAGAAGAGGAGTGTTTCATTTTTGGCATCATCATCCTAAGCTTTTAAGCTTATGGAAGGTCATTTGATGCATGAAACCTTCATTACACTTTACCTATATCACCTATGGAAGTTTTTGGAAGAAGATTTGCTTAAAAATCTTCAAGAAATATGTGTGGAGGCTCAAGAATGGAATGGAGGCAGCTTGGTTCCTCTAAGAATAAGAGCAAAAATGAAGAAGAAAAGAGAGGAAAAAGAGAGAGAAAAGCTAAGGAATGAAAAAGGAAAGAAGGAGTAAATGAAGGAGAGAGAGAAAATGAGTGTATTAATTGAAAGAAGGAAAGAAAAAAAAAATAAAACAAGGGCAGCCACAATGAAGCATGCTGCACGTGAATTTAGGAGAGAGGAGAGAGAGGGTTTTGTTGAAATTTGACTTGAATTTGATTTGTATAATTAATATGTAATGTAATTTCTTTAAGAAGGAGTGAAATATAATTAATTTAGTCAAAATGGAGTAAATCAAAGGACAATGGTAGCCATAAAGGAGTCAAAATCTACCATGAATTGATATAATGAAGTGTAAAAAGATTGAAGTGAAAGGAAGTGATATATGTAAGGTTGTACTTGAAAGTATGGGTTTAAGAGTACTTTCTTAATAAAATAAAATAAAATTAGAAAAATTTATTCCAAATATTTGTAGCAGATTTTTCATAATTAAAATTAAATAATTATTTGAATTATTTAGTATTTTAACAAAATGTTACCGGTATGATCAAAATACGCGAATATGGGTATAAATGATATTTGTATAACCCAAAAATTCTAAAATTATTTTATGAAAATAAAAATATTTTTAAAATATTTTCCAATTATTAAATTAATTTATTTTATTTTTAGTATCGGGTCTGAAACAGAATCTGATCCCGTAAAGACCGAAACGAACTAAATTTTAGAAAAACAAAATTTTTTTTCTATAATATATAAAATATTTATCTAAAAATATAAGGCTTTATAAGAATAATAAAATTGTGTAATGAAATAAAAATAAATAGTGCAAAAGACTAATTAATTACCGGTAGTAATGAAAATAAGATAAAAGGTTATAACTGTAACTTTTATAACCCGAAAAATTATATAACTGATATATTTGAAAATCTTATGAAATTACGAGTCTAATGGTACTAATGGTATATTTTTGATATCTCAAGTCTCGGGACACGCTTTTCGAAGTCTGTATCTGAACGGGTTCGAAATAGGTCAAAATTTACCAATCTAATATTTTAAACAACTTATATTACTACGAGCTATTCTACATATTTAAACTACACCTCGGCCTCTAGGGTTAAGGACGCTAGATTGCCGGACTTAGGCTATTGTATTCCGGTTAGGG
The DNA here is from genome assembly GCA_024138025.1 of Combretum micranthum. NCBI lineage: Eukaryota > Viridiplantae > Streptophyta > Magnoliopsida > Myrtales > Combretaceae > Combretum > Combretum micranthum. The sequence goes on from JAMXBD010001332.1 coordinate 155,724, forward strand.
TTTTCAGGTGATTTTTCCGGGTTAGATCCTTGCCAATTTGGAAACTGATATTTTATGGTTATACAACATATTTGATTTGAGAAATTTATCTTAAGTTTTATTTTTGTAAGTATTTAATATCTTTTAACATTTTTCGGAATTCTTGAATTGGGTTTCATTTTCGAAAGTTAATCGTTATTTACTTTTTAATAATTTGATTTTGGGTTCTATATTACTCGATTTTATAAGTCGGAGTTACGTATGGAATTTTTCATACGTAGTGATTTTGGAATTGTAGTATGATGAGTTCTTATTTTGTTATTAAGGATTCTCATTTTCCTTAAGATTGAGAAATTTCTAGATTCGTTCATGATTTAGGACTAGTCAAAGTTCGGTTTTAATCTGGAGAAATTTTTAGGATTTATTTTCGAAGTTTATCTTCAAATTATTTACTGAAATTTTTTGGAGCTTACAAGCATACTGCTGACTGGACAGCAGATTCCTGGTCTGAGAACCAGAAGTAGAGGCATCTGTAGTCTTTTGTTTTTTCTATTTAGGAGCCATTCCTGCAATTTAAATTGAACTTATCTAGAACAAGGAATCAGAATTGGGTGCACAATAAAGCTTAAATTACATGAGTTATGTTATTGTAAAGCTTTGCACAATTCCAATGAAATTCTTATTGAATACAATCCTAATTTATGCCTAATTCATTTCACAATATGATTTCAAACAAATTTAAGATTATAGGCATATTAACTAGTGAAGCTATTGACATGGAATTGGCGTAAAAAATCTACACTTGCTAAACAAAGTCAAAGCTGGCAGCTTAGATTGGCCAGCTTAGACTTGAACGTTGGAATTTCAAATTCACAAATAGGAATGATTTTAAAATTTTTTGCTAAAAGTCCTATAAACATTTTTAAACCAAATTTTTCTTCAAATTTTCCATAAATTTGAAATTCCAAGTTCAAATTAGAGCACAATTCATCAATTGGAGCTACAGAATAGTACGAGAGTTCATGTCATGCATCAAATTGCAGTCAATTCAACAAAGCCCCAAATTCGAAATTAAACATTGTTCAATAGCTCAAGAACCCTAATTCTGATTTTGTGCACTGTTCATAGATCAACTAAGCACAAATTGCAATTAAGCAGGTATTGAACCGAAATTCAGCTTCAATAGACTATCAAAAAACATCCAAGCTATCTATTCTATCAAGATCCGAAGTTAATGTCGCATTCACCAATGTCAATAATCCATTAACGCTAATAGACAAATTGAAAAACAGATGTAATGAAATGGATTAAAGCAAAAACTTAAGAGCAAAAGTTATGGGAACTTACTTGTGCAAGATGGATCAAACTCAGTGGATAAAGAAATGAGGCAGTGGGGATGCGTCTAGTGAGAGTGAGAGTGAAATTGAGAGAAATGAGGAAGAGAGAGAGAGACATACCTGCTAAATTCGATTTTGCAGAACAAACGCCGACATTTTTATGGAGTACGTCGACGGCTTACATGCCGGTGTAACAAAATTAAATTCATGCCGAGAGCAAATTGCCGGCGGTTTTCTCATGTACACTGCCGCCGTATAGGTCTACGCCGGCTTCAAAGCTGGCTGCTTCTAAACCCAGATGTTGGCTTTGATCAGGGTTTTAAAACCCTTGAAGTTTTGGTTTCAAGCCGCCATCAACACCGGTGGCGTAAATAGTAAGAAGCCGGTGTACTTGTTGTTGCAAACACTGGCACTAAGCCGGCGGCTTTCATCTTCCAATTGCCGGCTTCTTGTGCGATGCTCACCTACTTCCAAAAGTCTTCATTTGACCTTTACGCCGGCTAAAAGCGGGCAGCTTTATGCCGGCTTTCACCTTCTTCTCTTTTTTTTTTTTTGATCTGTCCACACTAAAAATTAAGTTAGCAAAAACAAAACAAATAAAACTACTCTTAAATTAAACATGGGTTGCCTACCAAGAAGCGCTTAGTTTAGAGTCGCTTAGCCGACTTTTCTCTTATGGTCATGGTTCTTTAAAATTTATGACAGTAGTAACACTATCATGATTTTCCCTTTCGTAATAATGTTTGAGCAAATGCCCATTCACCTTGGAAGTTCAATTATCATCAGTTTTCAATTCTACTACACCGTAGGGAAAAACTTTTGCAATTTCAAACAGTACTGACCATCTTGATCTCAACTTTCCTGGAAACAACTTCAAATGAGAATTATAAAGTAAAACTTTTTGTCCAGGTAAAAACTCTCACTTGATAATGTTTCTATCATGCCATTTCTTTGCTCGCTCCTTATAAATACGAGAATTCTCATAAGCTTCTTTCCTCCATTCATCCAATTGATTCAATTGAAGCAATCTTTTATCACCTACAGCTTTTTCATCAAAATTAAGGAATTTAATGGCCCAATATGCCTTGTGCTCAAGTTCTACAGGAAGATGACATGATTTACCAAAAACAATCATAAATGGGGACATTCCAATAGGGTTTTAAAAGCAGTTCTATAAGCCCATAATGCATCATCTAGTTTTAAAAACCAATCTTTTCTAGATGCATTAACAGTTTTTTCCAAAATTCTTTTAATTTCCCTATTGGATACCTCAACTTGTCCACTTGTTTGTGGATGATAGGGGGTAGCAATTTTGTGTGTAACACCATATTTTGAAAATTTTTCAAATTGCTTGTTACAAAAATGTGATCCCCCATCACTAATGATAGCTCTAGGTACCCCAAATCAGGTAAAAATATTCTTTTTCAAAAATTTCAAAACTACTCGGGCATCATTTGTTTGTAAAGCAATAGCTTCCACCCATTTAGAAACATAATCGACTGCCATAAGTATATATTTGTTTGAAAAAGATGAGGGAAAAGGACCCATGAAATCAATTCCCCACACATCAAAAAGCTCAATTACCAGTATGTTGTTTTCTGGTAATTCATGTTTCTTTGATATGTTATCAATTCTTTAACATTGAGCATAAGACAATAAATATTTCCTGTAATCATGAAACAAATTAGGCCAATAAAATCCTGATGATAAGACCTTGGCTGCAGTTCTTTGAAGACCAAAATGACCTCCTGCTTCTTTTGAATGACAATGCTCAATAATGTTAAGCTGTTCGATTCAGGCACACAACGTCTAATTACTTGGTCAACACATTTTTTGAACAAATATGGTTCATCCCAAAAGTAGCTTTTCACATCATGCAAAAACTACATCTTTTGTTGATAAGACAAACCATATGGAATGATTTTGCTAACCAAGTAATTGACATAATCAGCATACCAAGGCAATCTTAGAATCTCTACTGCATGCAATTGCTCATCAGGAAACTTTTCATTGATAGGAATATCTAAACTGTCAGATTCTAGTCTAGATAAATGATCAGCAATCACATTTTCAGTTCCCTTCTTATCCTTAATCTCAAGATCAAATTCTTGCAGCAACAATATCCATTTAATCAACCTTGGCTTTGCATCAGCTTTAGCAAACAAGTATTTCAAAGCAGCATGATCAGTATATACTATGACTTTAGATCCTATCAGATAAGGTCTAAACTTGTCACAAGCAAATATAACAGCAAGAAGTTCCTTCTCAGTAGTGGCATAGTTTCTTTGAGCCCCATTCAAAGTCTGACTAGCATAGTATATGACATGAAACAACTTACCTCTTCTCTGACCCAATACTGCTCCTGCAGCAAAGTCGCTGGCATCATACATAAGTTCAAAAGGTAGCTCCCAATCTGGTGCAATAATCACTGGTGTAGATGTGAGCTTTTCCTTTAATAAATTAAATGCCTGCAAACAATTGTCATCAAAATTAAACATTGTATCCTTCTCAAGAAGATTGCAAAGGGGTTTAGAAATTTTAGAGAAGTCTTTAATAAATCTCCTATAAAAACCAGCATGTCCTAAAAAACTTCTAACTCCCTTAACAATGGTGGGTGGTGGTAATTTCTCTATGATCTCAATTTTGGCCTTATCAACTTCAATTCCTCTCACTGAAACTTTATGACCCAAAACAATCCCTTCTCTTACCATGAAATGACATTTTTCCCAGTTTAAAATCAAATTTATTTCTTTGCATCTTTGAAGAACACAAGCTAAGTTTTCTAAACATGCTTCAAAAGACTTTCCAAAAACAGAAAAAATCCATAAAAATTTCAATAAAATTTTCAAGCATGTTAGAAAAAAATAGCCATCATACACTTTAAAAAGAGCAGGTGCATTGCAAAGACCAAAGGGCATCCTCCTAAAAGAAGTGCCATAGGGACAAGTAAAAGTGGTTTTTTCTTGGTCATCAAGAGCTATAGAAATTTGATTATAACTAGAATAACCATCTAAAAAGCAATAATAATCATGCCCTACAAGTTTTTCCAACATCTGATCAATGAAAGGAAGGGAAAAGTGATCTTTTCTAGTGGCATCATTTAACTTTCTATAATCAATGCAAACTCTCCATCCAGTTACAGTACGAGTAGGAATCAAGTGATTTTCTTCATTTTTCACTACAGTCATACAACCTTTCTTTGGTACAACTTGAACTAGACTAACTTACTTACTATCAGAGATAGGATAGATAATACCTGCATCAAGTAGTTTCAAAACTTCCTTTTTTACTACCTCCTTAAGTGTTGGGTTAAGTCTCCTCTGTGGTTGAACTGTCGGTTTGTACTCAGCTTCCATCAAAATTTTGTGAGTGCAAATCATAGGGCTAATTCCCTTGATATCAGCAATAGTCCAACCAATTGCTTCTTTATGCTTCCTTAGAACTCCAAGCAGCTGCTGCTCTTGTTCACCTGTCAAATAAGATGAAACAATTATTGGCAAAGTATCTCCAGTTCCTAGAAAAGCATATTTTAAATGTGAAGGAAGGGGTTTAAGCTCAAGATTTGGTGGTTGTATCAATGATGGTACTGGCTTGCTTTCACTAGTGCCTAGCTCCTCATAATATCTGGTTTTAATTTGAGGCACTTGCTCAACTTCTTCCTCTTGCTCATCATCACTCATTCAAGATTTCTTAAAAAGATTCCACAGTCTACACCTACATTTCTTCAACAGACTCAGAAATAAACTCATCAATAATATCAATAGTATAATAGGAACCTTTATCAAATCTTTTCATTGCATCATAAACATTAAAGGTTACCTGATCATTTTCTACCCTTAAAGTGAGTTTACCTTATTCCACATCAATTAATGCTTTACTAGTTGCAAGGAATGGTCTGCCAAAAATCATTAGGACTTCACGATCCTCATCCATTTCCAAAACTATAAAGTCTACTGGAAATATGAACTTATCAACTTTCACAAAAACATTTTCAACAATACTACATGGGTATTTGACACTTCCATCTGCAAGTTGCAAGGTGACATGAGTCTCCTTGCATTCTTCAAGTCCTAATTTTCCTTAAAATGGATAGAGGCATAAGATTAATACTTGCACCAGAATCAATAAGTACTTTATCAAAATGAAATTTTCCTATAGTGCAAGGAACAGTAAAACTCCCCCGATCTCTTTGTTGGGTAGGCAAGTGAGGTAGACTTTTCTGTAAAATCATGGAGCATTCTCCTGTAAGCATTACTGGTTCATTTCCATCAATCCTTCTCTTCTTAGTAAGCAATTCCTTGATAAATTTTTCATATGAAGGCATTTCTTGAATGACTTCTAAGAATGGAATATTGATTTGCAACTTCTTGAAAACATCCAGAAATTTTGAAAATTGCCCATCCAATTTTTGTTGCTTCAATCTTCCTGGAAAACGAATAGGTGGAACATACGACCTTACTTCAGGTGATTTTTGCATAGGTTCCTCCATCTTTTGTTTTTCTTTGTCTTTGACTAGAATCTCCTCAGTTTCCTGAACTTTTGCCTCGGCAGGCTCAACTTCCTTGCCACTTCTCAAAACTATAGCATTCACAGTTTTAAGATTTTCCTCAGTGTTGCCGGTAGAGAACCAGATGGTCTATTACCAATTTGCTGAGTAAATTGATGGAATTTCCCTTGAAGATCTTGAATAATCACATGCTGATTGTTGAGTGTGGTCTGAGTAGTTTGAATGAAAGGCTTCAACAACTCATCAGTTGAAATTTGATTTTGCTGAGGTGGAGGCTGAGTATTTCTTATAGGACCTTGTCTTTGAAATCCAGGTGGGGGCTTGAGAATATTTGCATCATTTCTGTAGGAAAGATTTGGATGATTACGCCATTCTGGATTATAAGTATTTGAATATGGTCTATAATTAACCCTTCCAAAGTTTCCAACATAGTTGAGTTGCTCTTCACTTGATGATGGTGTAGTACCATGAGGACAATCATAAGCTGGATGTGGTCCTGAGCACAACTCACAAGTAGCAACCTGATTAGTATTCAAAGAACTAGATGCTACAAGTTTACTTACTTGTGTAGTTAAAGTTGAAAATTGAGCAATGAGCTGTTGCATAGATTCATTATCTTGAATAGATTCCACGTTTGATCTTGTTCTTTCACAGCTCCAATTGTGAGCACTAGAAGCTAATTCTTCAATTAATGCACTAGCTTCATCATATGTTTTTCCCATGAGTGATCCTCCTGATGTAGCATCCACCAATGATCTCAAAGTCTCATCTAGACTGGTAGAAATTTTCAATCAAGAGATTATCGGAAGTCCATGATGTGGGCATTTCCTAACTGCTTCTTTGAATCTTTCCCAAGCTTCATATAATGATTCCAGGAAACTTTGTGAAGTTGGTGATCGTTTCTTAATCTGGCAGTTCTGGCAGGAGGGAAAAATCTTTCAAAAATTTGTTGTCAAATCTGCCCATGAAGTAATGGACTCGGGTGGTTGAGAGTTGAACCATGCCAATGCTTTATCCCTAAGAGAGAAAGGAAAAAGCTGCATTCTAATGGCCTCATCTGTTACGCCATTAAGTTTGACAGTATTGCAATATTGGAGGAATTTGGCAATGTGTTTATCCGGTGTTTCATTAGAATGTCCTCCAAATTGATGTGATTCAACCATCTGAATCAATGCTGGTTTAAGCTCAAAGTTGTTAGCTTGAACTGCAGGTCTTCTCACAGCAGGACCTTGAACAGTAGGTACTGTATAATCCCGAAGTGCTCTAACAGGTGCAGCTTGAATTGGATCGTTGTTTTGGTCAATGTTGCCCTCATTATTTTTTGGTTCGTTTTCTGCTATTTCTTCTTGCCTTCTATTTTCTCTTTTTTGCTGATGTAGGGTTCGTTCTATTTCAGGATCAATTGGTAGAAGTTCCCTACTTCTACTCCTATGCATGTAACCTGCAAAAAGAAAAGAAAATAATCAATTCTTTGGAAAAACACCTAAACTACTAGCAAAACTAAAAGTAATCTAACATTAATTTGGTCCCCGGCAACGCGCAAAAACTTGATCTGAGTAAAATGTGTATGTAATTTCAGATACTACCAGCAAGTGTACTGGGTCTTGATCAAGTAATATAAAGTGAGTTGAGTATCGTTCCCACAAGGACTAAATTAATTACTAGATTGATATTAGTTTATACTAATATTTAGGCAATCAAAATGTATCAATCAACTAACTAATTATATCTTATGAATGCAATGAGATTGTGAGAAGTTATATAAGATAAATGTGGGAAGGAACAGAATCCATCCTAATTTTACTAATCATGCTGAATTTATATTATATGAATAATTAGGATTGTGGATATTTGTAAGAAATTGTCAAGACCTAAAACTATCAAGTTTTAGTAAACCATAAAATAATCTATTAGCTTCCGCTATACAAATTATCAATGGAATCTAATTTACAATCATAAATCTTCCAATTCTATAATTGTCTAATATCCTAAATTAACTTCTCCTAATTCCTTAGTGAGAAATTAAAATAAAATATTGCATGAAATACATGGAACAATTTCTAAATTAATATTAAACTTAATTGCTTTCACAATTGTTGTTTAATTCAATTCATGAATTCCTATGAACCCTAATTCTTTTTCCAAATTATCAGAATTCTTATCAATTTAATTTCAATAAAAAATAAAATAGATAATTAGGATTCAATACAAATATTCCATAATTCTAACAATCCTATAATATAAGTTCAAGAATCATTTTAGCAAAATTAGGATTTCATCACTTCCCACAAAGAAAATTTTAGCTACTCATGAAAGATGATTCAATAATCAAATAAGAGTATGCAATTGATAACATTATAAACAAAGAATTCAGATAAATGAATTGCATAAGAAAGAGATTAGATATCACCAATTCAAATATCGCAATCTTCAATTACAATTCTTGAAAGCTTAATTCTCTCACAAATCTCTATGAAATGTTAAAACTATTTGTATATTGAAGTGTTCTCTATTTTGCTTCTGCTTGTTCAACTAAAGGAGGGAGATCCCCTTTATATAGGAAAAATTTCATGAAAAGCATTAATGGAAAATTGCAGTTTCAACTTGTACACCGGCAGTTACAGATCCTATACCGGTGGCTTACAAATGGCGTTCACTAGCAGCTTTCATCTTCGATTACAAGTGTAGGCCGCTTATACGCCGGCAGCTTAGATATAGATCTAGCCGGCGTATATAATGAAAAATGAAAGGTTGGACAAATTTATAAGGAAAGCCGTCCTAAAGCCAGTGACTTTGATGCCGGCTTAGACAATTCATCATATTTGGTCTTTTCATTTGTCACCAAGCATGTATTATCTACTTGTCGCTTTTGATCTTTCATTTACACTGCCTCAACGCCGGCGGCTTAGTATCGGCGTAGGTTGTAACTCCTTCTGTGCTAGTAACGTTTGAGTTCTGAGTACCAACCTTCATTCTACACTAGCCTATTCATCTTCTACGTCGGCGGCTTTCAGGCAGCGTATATTTGGTTGAGTCAATGCTTGTAAAGCTGGCAGTGTAGGCAACGGCTTTGAATGAGTGCATCTTGTAAGCCGTCTCAACGCTGGCGGCTTTCATTTCAGAAAAGCCGACGTACCCTTGAGTTTCTCCCATTTTCATTCCAAAGTTTCTTGTTTTGATTTCTTTGTCCAAATTAGACCTGAAACATTAATTTTAACCAAAACAAGTGTCATTCTAGCTATTTTGAACATCAACAAGTTGTATATAATATGATCTTATCAAGCATTTGTGTGTCCTATATAAGAGAGGATATGTGGCGAGTTGTAATGCCTTTATTTTAAGGTGTTACAGCTTATTTGGTATCAGAACTATAGGTTTTGAATCATAAGATTTAAGTTTTGATTCCTTAGGACGGTGAATTTGAGGAATGGGGTAGAATCATAGGGTTGTTGTTAGTTAAGTTTGATGTTGTCTTATAGATTTAAGTTTTGATCTTGAGTTGGGTACCTTTATTGTAATCTTGTGGTGTTTTGTTATGTTAGAATGCCTCTAAGAAGAAGAATTCCTGAGGAGAATGAGAATTTGAGGCAGCAACAGGATGAGCAGTAGGCTTAGAATCAGGACTTGCCACCATCTCTACCTATTGGACAGTAGGTTCCAGTTGATGTTGCACAGCTTATGCAAGCTATGAATGCTTTGTTAGGAGTGGTTGGTCAACAACAACAAGATATGAGGAGAGACATGCAGATGGTCTAAGAAAATGCTGAAGCTTGGAGACAGGAGACACAAAGGTTGAATGGGAATAGAGGGAATGGAGTTAGGCATTAGATGTGCTTGGTCTGAATAAATTTATGGACTTTGTGCATAAGTTTGAACCAGTACTAGGTAAACCTCTTGAAGCACAGTTGTGGATGGAAGAGGTTGAGAAGACATTTGTTGCTCTAGATATTCCAGAGAAAAAGAAAGTTGAATATGCCTCCTATATGCTGATTGGGAGAGCCAATAACTGGTGGTTGAGCACCAAAACACACATGACTGGTATAATTACATAGCAAATGCTTCAGCAAGCCTTCTACAAAGAATTCTTTCCTGGCAGTGTTAAGCAGAGAATGCTTCAAGAGTAATACACTCTATAGTAAGGGAAGATGACAGTGGAAGAATATGAGGTAGAATTGCACAGGTTGATGAGATTTCTACCTGACGCTCTGAAAGAGAGTGAAGAGGCCAAGGTTAGCAGATTCATCACTGGACTAGAGCCTGAGATACAATATCAAGTTAATTTGATGGATTTGGACAACTACTCAGCTGTGGTTAACAAAGTGAAGACAATGGAGCAAGGCTTGAGGAGGATTAGAAGCGTGAGCCACAGAGGAATCGGGTATTTTTGGGCAAGAGGCTAGCAGTTGGTGTACTTACACAAGATAGAGGCAAAAGGCCTATCACTCATAATTTCAGGCCAACAGTGCAGAATACAGATAGAAGATGCACGAGATGCCTTGGACCACATGATGTGAAGGATTGTAAATGCGTGGAGAATACTTGCTTTTCTTGTGGAAAGCTGGGACATAAGAGTAATGTCTGCATAGACAAAGTCATACCACATGTTTTCTGCTTCAAGTGTGGGTAGAGGGGACACATGGCTGTAGATTGTAAAGGAGGGCAGTATTGTAGAGTTTATTCTGGCCAGGGGCAGCGAGCACCAGCAAAGGTTTACGCTTTACAGCGTAGTGAGACTTCTAGTGTTGACACTATTGTGGGTATGTTTCCTATACTCCTGCATAGTGCATATGTGTTGTTTGATACTGGTGTCAGTTTCTCTTGCGTTTCTGAATCTTTTATGTCTGTTTGTGGTATATCTGCTGAGTTTATGCCTGGATGTATATCTGTTAGTACTCCTTTGGGAAGTGAGTCTGTATTGAATAGAATCTGTAAGAATGTGGATATTGAGATAGAAGGCAGACATCTACCTGCAAATTTGGTGGTGCTGGATATGTTGGATTTTGATGTGATTTTAGGTGTAGACTGGTTGGCAAAATACCATGTGGTGATTGGTTGCTATAATCTGGTAGTAGAATTCAGTTTACCCAATGGTGATCAATTTGTTCATAAGTCGGAAGTGCAAAGACCTCTAGTTTTACCTACTTATGAATTGTGGGGATTGTCAGTTTTGGCTGCTATGGTGAAAGAAGATAAGAAGGAGATAGTGTTGTCGGATGTTTCGATTGTATGTGAGTATGCAGAAGTCTTTCCAAAGGATCTGCCTGGATTACCACCAGAGTGGGAAGTGGAGTTTGGTATTGACTTGATACCCGGCACTATACTAAAATCAAAAGCTCCTTATCGAATGGCTCCTACATAACTTGTTGAGCTTAAAGTGCAGTTGGATGACTTGTTGAAGAAGAAGTTCATTAGACCTAGTGTTTCTCCTTAGGGAGCTCCAATTCTATTTGTTACGAAGAAGGATGGTAGCATGAGACTGTGCATCAATTACAGAGAATTGAACCAGGTGACAGTGAAGAATAAGTATCCTTTGCCACGAATTGATCATATGTTTGATCAGTTGGCAGGAGCTTCAGTATTCTCAAAGATAAACTTGAGATCTGGATATCATCAGTTAAGAGTGAAAGCTGAAGATATTCAGAAAACAGCTTCCAGGACAAGGTATGGACACTATGAATTTGTTGTCATGCCTTTTGGACTCACCAATACACCAGCAGTATTTATGGATTTGATGAATAGAGTCTTTAGGGAGTATCTTGATATGTTTGTAGTAGTCTTCATTGATGATGTATTGGTGTATTCAAGGACTAAAGAAGAGCACGAAGAACACTTGAGATTAGTTCTGACCAGATTGAAGGAAACGAAGTTATATGCAAAGTTTTCAAAATGTGAATTCTGGTTGGAACAGGTGTCTTTCTTAGGACATGTTGTTGATGGTAGTGGGATATTAGTGGATTTTGTGAAAGTCAAAGTAGTTGTTGAATGGCCATGACCCAAGACTGTGACGGAAATCATAAGTTTTCTGAGAATGGCAAGATATTACAGAAGATTTGTGGAAGATTTTTCCAAAATTGCTAGTCCTTTGACCCAGTTGACACAGAAGGGAGTAAAATATGAATGGAGTGAAAACTGTGAAGCTAGTTTTCAGTTGTTGAAGAATAAGTTAGTATCTGATCCAGTGCTAGCTTGACCTATAAGTGGTGAGGAGTATGCTATTTATAGTGACGCCTCTATACAAGGTTTAGGATGTGTACTGATGCAGAGAGGCAAGGTTATAGCATATGCTTCCAGACATTTAAAGCCCTATAAGAGGAATTATCCTACTCATGATCTGGAACTAGCAGCAGTTGTGCATGCTTTGAAGCTGTGGAGACATTACTTATATGGGGAAGGATGTAAAGTGTATACAGATCATAAAAGTTTAAGGTACATCTTTACCCAGAAAGAGTTGAACATAAGATAGAGAAGATGGTTGGAATTGATAAAGGATTTTGATATTGATATTCAGTATCATCCAAGAAATGCGAATGTAGTAGCTGATGCCTTGAGCAGAAAGAGAATAGAGAATCTTGCAGCTTTGATCACGACGGAACGTCATCTCATTAATGATATGAGGAAGCTTGAATGGGAAATAGTCACAAGACAGGTAGGTGAAAGATTGGCTAATATGAGAATTTAACCTACTTTTGTGGACAGAATCAAGACAAGTCAGACAGATGATCAAAGCATTTTGGATATAAAGAGAAAATTGGAGATAGGTCCAGCACCAGAGTTTATTGTGGATGATGAAGGTATCCTTAGGTACAAAGGGAGATTGTGTGTGCCAGGGTAAGGAGAACTTAAGAAGGAATTGTTGAAGAAAGCGCACTACTCCAATTATTTCATTCATTTTGGAGGGAACAAGATGTATCAAGATTTGAAAAAGCTATACTGGTAGAACAATATGAAAAAGGAGATAGCGGAATATGTATCTAAGTGCCATATGTGTCAGATGATTAATATTGAGCACAGAAAACCGGCCGGTGAGTTGAAGCCTTTGCCAATACCACAGTGGAAGTGGGAACATATCACCATGGATTTTGTTTCTACTTTACCCAAGACAAAAGATAAGTTTGATTCAATTTGGGTGATTGTGGATCGTCTCACAAAGGTAGCTCATTTTATACCTATTAAGACTGGTTATAAGTTAGAGCGTTTGGCACAGTTGTATATTAAGGAGATTGTGAGATTGCATGGAATACCAGTAACAATCGTGTCAGATAGGGGTATCGGATTCGTTGGGAGATTCTGGAAAAGTCTACATCAAGCTTTGGGAACCAAGGTTGTGTTTAGTACTGCTTATCATCCTCAGATTGATGGGCAATCTGAAAGGACTATACAGACTTTAGAAGATATGTTGAGAGCATGCATTTTGGATTTCAAAGAAAATTGGGATGAGCATTTGCCACTAGTGGAATTTGCCTACAACAACAGTTATCAAGCGTCGATTGGCATGCCTCCATACGAAGCGCCTTATGGAAAAAAGTGTAGATCACCTATTCATTGGGATGAAATGGGTGAAAGACAATTGTTGGGACTAGAGTTAGTCCAAGATGCAGTTGACAAGGTCAGTTTGATCAGGCAAAGATTACAAGCTGCTTAGAGTAGACAAAAGAGTTATGCAGACAAATGAAGAAGACCTTGGAATTGTAGGTAGGTGAGCACGTTTTGCTAAAGATTTCATCAACAAAAGAAGTTGTTAGATTTGGCTTAAGAGGAAAGTTAAATCCTTGATATGTGGGACCATATGAGATTCTTGAAAGGATAGGCAACATGGCTTATAGATTAGCTTTATCGCCTGATTTGGAGGGAGTGCATAATGTTTCCACGTATTCATGCTTAAAAAGTATGTCAGAGATCCAGAAGAGATAATAGCACTTGAACAGTTCGAAGTGCAGCCAATCCTTACGACGATTGAAAAGCCGATCAGAATTGTGGACTCTAAGGAGAAGATTCTAAGAAGCAAGGTGACCAAGTATGTGAGAGTGCAATGGACTAATCAAACTGAACATGAAGCTACCTGGGAGCTAGAAGAAGACATAAGGACGAAATATCCAGAGTTGTTTCATTAATCCAGGTAACTTTCGAGGGCGAAAGTTCTTTTTAGGAGAGGAGATATGTGATATACAGAAATAAAGATGAAAATATAATGAATGATGAATCATGAGATGATATAGGATGAGTTTAAGGTCAAAACAAGTAAGTTGTAAAGGTTTAAGTTTGATTGTAGAATGAATATTAAGTTTGAATTTCTACAATTTTTGACAAATTATACGCAGCTTCTGGAGAATCTACGCTGCCGGCGTAGAGACGGCGTAGAACAAAATAGTAGCATTTTTTTTAATATTGGGTAGAATGCCGTCGGTGTACACTAAGGTTTCTCTTAACACTGGCTGAGAACGCGCCGCGTAGGGCAAGGATTTATTGGTGTATGTAGTAGGATCGAAGTTCTAGGAATTAAAGCCTTGATGAATGCTGTTAGCGCTCGTGTAAATTTTGCAAGCGTACGAGCTAGTTTAAACGTACGCCGCCGATATAGGGCCGACGTATGACCAAATTTCTATAAATATGAAACGCAAGAAATAGTTTTGATAGAAATTCTTTTATCATTTTCTTCTTATGCTAAAGAGGGTTATGGAGTGTTCTTGGAGATCTAAGCTTGGAGAATATCCAGAGGGTGTTTTTGATCCAAAGTAAGTGATTTTAACCTTTCTTATGGATTAAATACGAAATTGTATAAGTTTTCTTAAGGTTTGGTTGGATTTTGCATGAAGGTTCTTGTGAGGAAAACCCTAGCACGTGTTGAGATCTGTGAATTGGTGAATGCAAGTTGAGTTTTAGAGATTCAAAACAGTACGTTTATCTCCTTTATGATGGATTCAAACAAAATATGAGTTAAACAATCCTTATACGTTCTTTATGTTGTGCATATTAGGATTTTGGGTGAAATATTTGGTGTTTGTGGAGTTTGATTGAAATAGGCGGTATAGATAACAGAGATTTCTTTTCAGGTTAGGGTTTTTGGAGAATTCATATTTGTTAGGGTATTTTGATAATGCCGTCACGCCCCAAAGGGTACCATAAACGTGGCAGTCCACCGTACATAATATTAAAGCCTAGGAATGACCGCCTCAGTCACGCGAAGGCTTCCATACTATGTACAAGGCGTTTAACACATGGAGGAGACACATCAGAGTGATACATTTTAAGTTGATATAACTTGAGTAACAATGTAAAGGAAATTCAATTCACTATTCCTCAAAATACAAATCATTAAACTTTAATTACAGTTCATCAAAAGATTTCACTACATAAACTATTACAGGGCAAAACATAAAACCTAGCTAACATCTCAAGCATTCTTATTCCTTGTCGAAATTCAGAAGTTATCCTCGGCTCCAATCGTCTCGATCCCCACTTAGCATTCTTGAGATGACCTGTTCATTCAAACATCTATTAGGGTATAAGCTACACTAGCTTAGTGAGAATTCCCTTAATTTCGTACCATGACTAGCAAGTTATAATTCATCCATATGCTATGCATGAACAAACACATGAGCAAACAATTATGTATGGGTATCCGGAACCCACACACAGAACGGATTTACGCCCTCTGTATCTTAGGTTAGGGATGGTATTGAAGTCTACATAACCGCTGCTAGTCCCCAAGCCCTTGGCTCATAGCACTCGACTCGGCTAGGCTCATCCATGGAATGCATCCCCGATGCGCCTTAGTTCCCAATGAATGAGCTCTAGCACCGGTCTCGTTATCCAAACGAGTCATCATCGGACCATACCGATCGACCTGCGCAGGAGTAGCACACTACCAAATGCAATATGTTCGATGCGATGCATGACCATTTTAATTTTTACTTAGGTCAAAATATTCATATATTCTTTAGAGTGACCAACCAATATCATACACATAACAAAATAATATGAATGGTGCAGTTATTCAATCGAATCGTGGTTTCGATATGCTTTAGTATTCTTTGGCATATATTCATCACAGTCTCATCATATATCCCATCCCCATTCATATCGATTTTTATCTTGTTCCTATAATTCTAATGCGACTAGCTGCAAGCACAAACAAGGTAACAAAATAAGAAGAAAACTCACTCGGCCATTAGATCACCAGTCTTTTAGTAAAAGTAATCCGATGGTAGGGAATCGTCGATTTCGAGATCACCTAAAAAGGAAGAAATACTCTAATAAGTATTTCAACTCAAACTAATCCAAACGATCTTATACAAACTATGAAATTCGCAATTCTCGTCCTAAGCGGGAATTCCAACTTAAAATGGCCATAACTTGGTCATTTTAACTCGGAATTTAACAAACTATATATTGATTTCTATCTACTTCGAAAGATCTATCTAATTCTAATATTATTTTCAAGTTTTGAAGATATTTAGGTCATGAAACGGAGGGATCAGATCTGGGCACTAACGATCCCCGTTTCCGAAAAATTGTTTTGCACTTGTTTAAAATGTGTCTAGTTGATTATTCAAGTATATATAGAATAGGAATGAGTTCCTAACATGAATGAAATGTGATGAGTCCAATGTATGCATGATCTTGAGGATTTTTGATAAAGGAAACTTTGAGAACTCCTAAATCTCACAAGACTCCAACAACTACTTTTGAAAATCCAATTTTTCCAGCTTTGACATCTCACTAATGTTTCAGGATTTCACTTTTAGAAATTCCTAGTTATCTTAATTAAAAATGAGTTTTCATCATCTATACTATCCAAGACCTTAATTTCCACATAAAAATTTACATTTTTCACTTTGTAAGTATGTTTTTAAATAGGCTTTTCTCAAAAATCCGAATTTTGGAAATTCCACTTTTTGAATGATTCCTTTGAGAAAACTTGCATAATGCATCAAAATTTAAGGCTTTACTATATTTACTACCTAAGGACTTCATTTAACGCATAAAACATTCATTTTGAGCTTGAATACTAGGTGTTTACATAGGCATCATCCAAAGTTACGAATTTTACAAGTTGAATACTAACTCAAAATTTTCCATCTTGATTCTACTACTTGTTTTACACATTACTCATATCCAAACTCATTTCAACTTATAAAAATCATTACTTAATGATACCTATTACTTGTACCCTTCATTTTTGATATAAAATATGAGTTTCAAAGTGGTTACAAGGGTTTTTAAAATTGGTCTTGGTTGAGATCCGAATTTACAAAATTTATTTTTAGACCTATCTTTTGATAAAATCTATCTAAACTTATGAAAATCCAATCCTTACATATCATATCTTAAGAGCTTTTCATATCTTGAATAAAAACTTCATTTTTGAGTTGGAAAATATGTTTTTAAAATATGCCTTGGCCTAAATCCGAAAATAGATTTTTTATTTTGAAAATCACCTTTAATTCTTGTAAAAAGAAGTCTTGATGATATACATACATTAAGCCTTCATTATCTCAAGTAAAAATTTCATTTTGACACTTGGAAAGTGGTTTTTAAATAAGAGTCTTGCCAAAATACGAATTTGACTATTTTTGTTTGAGTTCAAAACCAAGATCTACTCTTAATATGAACATAAATATAAAAGAAATCCATGGTAATAAACTATAAACTCATAGATCTAAGCTTGACTCATCAAAATCATTCATTTATGTCATCTATTCCCTAAGCTCTTCATTTTAAATGAAAAATACACATTTTGAAGTTGAAAAATAACTTTTCTAAATATGGTTCATTTTTCATCCGAATTTTCAAAAATGATTTTTGTTTAAAATAAAATAGATCTTGAGCTTTTTAAAACATTCCTACTATCATCATGCTACTACAAGTTGTTTATGAACATAAAACAAAAGTTTAATGCATTTATGAACTCAAAACACTAGATCTAGTTTACTACACTAGTTATAAATGCATGAACACTAAGATAGTCATGTGAATCATAAATAGATGATAAATATATGCACAAATCACTAATAATAACAACATACCTTAATAATAAAACAAGATAATAGCATAATAACTCAAATAACAAGATCTAAAACATGGTGATGACAAGGATCTCATGTTCAAGTGTTTCCACTTCTCTAGCTTGAAGCTCATGGGGATTTTGTGTGGAATTACACATGAATGAACTTACCATTACATGTTTCAAGATCCTAAAGTATAGATCTCTTACCTATTTGTTGTATGGAGTAAGAAAATTGAAGGAAAAACAAAGTGTGTGTGTGGGAAATGGGAGGGGAGGTCACGACAAAGGGAGGAGGAGAGGAAGAGAGAGTTTTTGAAACAAATGAAATGAGAATGAAGAGAGAGAAAAGAAAAAGGATTATTTATATCAAGTAGTTTAGGGTTTGTTTTGTTTTATAAAAGAAGAAAAATAAAATGAATAGAGGGCAAATGGTGGGTGGGGGGGGGTTGCACCGGCCAAGCATTGAGTGAGTGAGAGAGAGGGAGAGTTGAATTTGTTTGAAAAATTGGAATTTGTGTAATAAAAGTGTTAAATGTAATAATTTTGTAAGAAACAAAAATTTTTTGGAAAAAAATAAAATAAAATGAGTAATTGTAAGGATGTAAGACTAGGGCATGGGTAGTGTGTAGTGTAGGTTGTACTTGTGAATAGTGGTAAATAGTAGACAAGACATCTACTTTACCGGTAGTAAAGAAAATACGGGAAAAAGGCTATAACTGTAATTTTTATAGCCCGAAAAATTATAAAACTTATATTTTTGAAATCCTTATAAAATTTCGGTTCTAAAGAGTGTTCCAAAATATTTTTCTGAGTTTCTAGTCCCAGGACTCATTTTTTCGTAATGGAGCTTGGGAAGGCTCGGAATAGAAATTTTTCTGAAATTAAAACTTTCTAAGGTTTGAAATATACTTTAAAACAATATCCCACATTAAATTATTTTATAAAATTTCTTTCGATATGAAACCGAAGAAAAGCCGGATATAAGGTTTCTAGGTTTCTTTCACAAAGCTTGAACTAAACCGGTTTAGGGTTTCGTTCTCCGGTTTTCGAAGTTTACTTGATTACTAGGAAAACCGGGGTATACATTATAAGAATAATAAAATTGGGTAATGAATAATAGTGAATAGTACGAAAGACCAGTTAGTTACCAGTAGTAATGAAATACAAATAAAATCACAAAATTAGATAATTCTAGTTATCGAAAAATTACAAAACTGATATTTTAGAAGTCCTTATAAAAATACGAGTCTAACTGTAGTAATAACATATATTTACTATTTCGAATCCCAGGGTAATCTTTTCAAAGTCTATACCCGATCGGGTTTTGAAATAGATCGAAGATTTGCTAATCTTATATTTTAAAGCATCCTAGTATTATAGCGACCTAAACTACACCCTTTACTCTTACTCCGACTCCTTGGTTTAGGATTACGGAATTGCTAGGCTTAAACTACTAGGGTTTTCGGGTGATTCTCTAGTTTAGATCATTGCCAATTTGGAAACTGATACTTTATGTTTATACAATATATTTGATTTGAGAATTTTATTTTAAATTTGATTTTTGTAAGTATATAATATCTCTCGACATTTTCGAAATTCTTTGAATTGAATTGAGTTTTATTTCCGAAGGTTAATCATTATTTACTTTTTGATAATTTGTTTTTGGGCTTTATATTACCCAATTTTATAAGTTGGAGTTACGTATGGAATTTATCGTATGTGGTGGTTTTGGAATTGAATTATGATGAGTTCTTATTTTGTTTTTAAGAATTCTTATTTCCTCAAGATTAAGAGATTTCTAGATTCGTTCGTGATTTAGGACTGGTCGAAGTTCAGTTTTAATTTGGAGTGATTTTTAGGGTTTATTTTCGAAGTTCATCTTGGAATTATTTACTGAAATTTTCCGGGGCTTACAAATGCGATCATATCTGTTGATATATATATATATATATATGTTCTAACTTGACATTTGGAGTTTGTGAAATTGTTATTGGTGTGGATATAGGAGTTTATGGAGTTCAGGTTGTCTTTGTTGTTGTTGGTATCAGATTTTGAGGATTTGATTTATATTCTTGAAATTTAGAAAGGTATGACCAATCCTTGCTTGTTGTTTTTGCTTGTAAGTTAGTATTGCTTGATTGGTTATAGGAATAGAATTTCATAATGAGTCTAATTATAATCGGTTTGATAATTAAATGTTTGGTTGTGTTTGGCTTTGACCAGTAAAGACTTGGCAGACAGTGATAGTGGTGAGGCACCCTAATGATCTTAGTGTGAGGTTGTCCCTAGTGGACTCGTGCCTTGATATGATTTCGGTAGAATTAGATGTTCTGGATTCGGGGTGTTTGGGGAGTACCCACTCATCGATATATGTATATGATTATTATTTTCAAAGAGTTGTTTGTTTTTCAATGGGGTCTGAGTAACTCCGAGTTCGGGATTAGAGTATACCTAATTACTGGACTGTGTTGTTTTGTTGGCTTAAAGAAGATAATAATATGATTGTTTGCATTAGTTTAAGTTGCATGAATTTATTTGCCTGTTGTATGTGCATATGCATTTGTTTTTGGATTGAAGTTATCATACTGGGTGTCGCTGCTCATTCTTTTAAATTTCAAGTACAAGTGAAGAAGATATAGTATATGATCTTTCCAGATATAAGTTATTCTTTGGTAGTGGGGATGGCGATAGTGGACCCAATTACCCAATAGAAAGCTAGTCTTCAGATATTAGGATTTCTAAAGAAAAGACATTATTAGATCATTTGAAGTTGTAGTTGGATGTCTAGGTTGGTTTCAATGAAAAAGATTTTTGATGTAAATAGTTTTTAGTATCTGCTGAATTTATTGGCTATATGTTGCCGACTTAGATTTTATGCTTGAACCAGGAGTTTATGTTTTATGAAGTTTATTGTTTTTAGGTTTCGTATCTTATGAGATACCCTATGTGTATTTACAGGTGATAATATTATTATTGTGGAAATTAGAGCATTTGCGTGTCCTTTATAAGAGAAGATACGTGGCGGGTTGTAATGTCTTATTTTAGGGTGTTACAAAGGCCACAAAAAGCATTCCTAAATTGATTATCTCCTATGATGCAATCTAAAGTGAATTTCTCTAGATCATTCAATTTAAGGGGTAGTACATCCTTCAATGCTTTTCATACATGCCTGAGTGTAAATCCCCTAATTTTGCATAGCCTAATTTTGATAATTAATAATAATAGGTTATAAAATCTTAAAAAGAAAAAAAAAGATTCAGAAAAGTCGCAAAAATCACTCCTGATTTTTCGTATAATAAAAATATAGATAGTTTAATTATAGATTAAAAAATTCAAATCTTCATTAGCAAAATTTCCTTAAGCCTTCGCAATCATGAGCAATAATAATTCAACAATATAATTATTAGAGACACCACTAAATTTAAAAGAATTACCAAATCAATTTTGAAAAGTAATTAAAAAAACAATAATTATGCGCTAAAAATTCATTTATAAGAAATAGCTTAATTTATCAACCAACAAAATTTCAACTCCAGCAAATAAAAATAAATATATCTTTAGATTCATCAAACACATAGGATCACATAATGTCTAATGAGTAAATTTCCCAAACAATCGCAAATAAATATTTTCTTATGAACTTATAATTAAAATGATCATAACCTCTTAAAGAAACAAATAACACTACCTCTCTTAGTAAGTAAAATAATTCTTAGAAGTCACTCAAATAATGTAAATAATTTATTACATATGGAAAGATTCAAAATATAACACAAGTAATTATAATAAAATACAAAAGCTCTAAAATTAATACCCATAAAATATCCTACATTACTGAATTAATCATGTGATTATCTTGGACACGTAATACATAATAAGTATATGACGAACTATTACTACAAGTTACAATAGTAGTAGTAGTAGTATTAATAACATCAAAAGTGTACTATAATAATAATAATAATAATAATAAAATAATAATAATAATAATAATAATAGTAGTAGTAGTAGTAGTAGTAGTAGTAGTAGTAGTAATAGTAGTAGTAATAGTAGTAGTAGCAACAAGATTATTTTGTTATATAATAAATAACACTATACTTGATCCACATATTAAAACAACTTTGATAAGTTAACAATATTATTACTAATATTACATTAATCATGATAACTTATCAACTTGTAACAAAGCTATATGATTCTTATCAATATTGTAATTGTGATAAGTATCTTTATAATTTTGTAATAGTTTATACATAATCATAACATCAATATAACGTATAACACAAGAAGACCTTAGAGCTAAATACCTAAGAAAGCTTACAATTATTGGCACGAAGTACGTATTTGACAAATAATTTGATGCATTAAATATTGTATTGGATAATTATAATTGAAAATTAAGAAACATGCAAACAAATATATGTATATATACGATATTAATTAAATAATATAGCCTAAAATCATATAAGAAGATTAATTATAATTTTTAATAAAATACATTGTGAACTCAAAAAATTCACAATAGAACCAAAATCCTAAAATTGTATCAGATTGTACTAAAATCTTGGAAACCTTAGATTGAATCAAATAAATTTTATGACCTTATAATATCATATAAATTAAATTAAACTTGAATTGCTCAAAATTTTAAATCTTAAATGGGATCAAATAAAGCTTCAATAACCCTAAGATATCAAATGAATTAAATAAAGCCTGGAACCCTAAAAGTAAATCATATAGCAAAAACATAGCACCAACAAAACAATCCAATAGCTTAATCAATCTAAAAACCTTACACTAAACAATTCATCTATTTAGAGCTCTAACACGCAAATCGATAATAAAATAATAAGAAATAATTTCTTATAATTAAAAACTCTCAAAATTTTATGATAATCTTATAAATAGAACCTTAGACTCGAAACGGAACCAGAATCTTGAAGTCAAACCGAGTCAATCGTAAACTTTAGAAAATCTAGACTCAATCGAGTAACTTCTTAAACCATAAAATAATAAATTGATTATAAAAATATGATGAACTCAAATTATGAATCATATATATAGTCTAAACCTTAAAAAGATCAGGCAATCCCAAAATTCGATCTTTTCGGACCTTTATAGGATCAGTTTTCATATCCAATCACGAACACATAAATCGAGACAATGTAATTTAGTTAATATTTAGAAATAAAATAATGCAAATTTATTTTCTATAATATAGTGTCAGAATTTTGAAATCAAATTTCATAAACCAAACAGTTTCTATAACCAATTATTAGTACGCAAATCGAGATAACCAAGCTGGATAACAATTACTGATACAATAATATCAATTCATCTTTCAAAAATCATCTAATGATTTATCATTTCATAAAAATATTAGATAAAAAATTTTTGGATCATAAAAACGTTAGATATAGCTCATATACACGTATTTTATCGTTACCGACAACCTATCTGATATTTTACTGTTACTATTTATCACTATTTACTTTAATTTCTACCATTACTTGCTACCATGTTCTTTTTTTCTTATAATTTACACCTATTTCTTACATACCATACCCTATTTACTACTTTTACAAGTTATCTCATTACATGTCAAATTTATCACTTTTCGCTAGATTTTTTTTCCTTCCAGCCACTATTTATGATTATTGTACCCTGTGTTGCAACAACTTTTCTTTTTCTTTTTCAAATTATTTATCCTAATTTAATTCCTCAAATTATCTCTATAAATATCTACCTCCATTCATACTTCTTAGACTTTATAACTCTCATCAAATTTCTCTCTTTCTCTCATTCTTTTCTCTCTTTTTTTTTCTTCTCCTTGCTACTGGTTCTTTGCTGCTATTTTTCATTTTCAACTCAAACACACTCTTTTCATTCATCTTTTTTAAGTAAACACACTTCCCATACATCTTTTTTCAAATATGATCCCAACATTTTATAAATCAAATCTTGGAATTTTAAAAGCCACAACATACATCGGCAGTTACCCAATGTACACCAGCAGCATAGAATACTTTCGTTGAATGATTACAAAAGAACACAGGTAGCGTTTGAGAAAGCGTTGGATATGACGTTTAAAAATTCAATACTGTGCATTGCATACACTACCTCAACGTCGGCGGCATTGAATTCTTAGGAGCCGGCATATCTTGTTTAATTTCCTATGCTGGTGAATTATATATTAAATGCTGGTGGCATGCAAACGCGTTTAAAGTTCTACATTCTGTGGACATGCTACACTGCCTATACACCGGCAGCATTGAATCTCATTTTTCTAGCATTCGTCCTCTATAATGAAGGCTGATGAAGTCTTGATATCTAAGCCGGTAGTGTTCTCTATGTTTATTTGGCCAACGTTGGTTCTCTGTATTGAAGACCACCTATTCTGATTTCAATGCCGACAATGTTGCACCATGTTTTGCCAATGTTGAAGTTGCTGCTTGATCCAAATTGGTGAAGTTTGATTTGCCTTGTTTCCAACTTACATGAATCTTCTCCAATTTGTTTACATTTGATTCCAAGACCTGAAATATAACATTTAGCATACTTAAATACTACCTCCTATTGATTTATATAGAATCCATAACAATTTAACATGATTTATTCATAGAAAATCTAGTATAATCCATCTTAACAACTCGTCCCCATTAAGTCAAAAAAATTTTCTTCTTTCTTTTTAATCTAAGTTCGGCGAGCCTTGCCATAAATTTAAGATTCCTATGATTTTTCTTATTTGTTTTCTTGTTTTTCTTAAGAGACTTACCCATGTCTAAGTGTAGAAAGACTTGAATAAAAATTCAAGAGTTCCAAAACTTTCTTCTTTTTTCTTTTCCTTAAGCTTTCTTATGCATTTTCTTTTCTCTTTTTTTAACTTGTCCATTCTATGTTTCGAAAAGCCTTGAAGTAAGCTAAGACATCCCAATACTTGACTTTACATATATGCTTATTTAATTTTCTATATCTCTTATATTCTATATGAGTTATTTTTTCTTTTATCATACAACATAATTATATCTCATATTCATGCATGGCCATAATGTTGTTGTCTTACTAATTTTTTTTTTTTTTATGGAAATAAAAGGAGTTATTTTCTTTTGCTTAAAAATTTGATTAAACTCTTAATAAACATGATTTTAACACTTAGGAAAAATTCTCATGAAAAACTTAGGATGATGTGGTTATAAAATTTTCAAGATAACAAAATAGATTATTTTCTTGTACATAAAATAGGATTAGTATCTCAAGGAAAAGTGAAACAATTCTTTTCAACAATTAAAAGAGATTTTCAACTTGAACTTAGGATAGTGATTTGACTACCCCTTTTTTCTAAATAACGAAATGAACCTATTTTTAATGTTGTTAATTCTTTGTTATGCAAAAGTTTCTTAAAAACTTATTTAAATGGTTTATACCAACACCTTGAGAAATATTAAGAACCAAACAATTTTTCTAAATTAAACTTAAAAGCAATTCACTAATTAAGAACCCACTTAGAAAATAAAATTGGTGGAATCAAGTATTTAAAATATAAAATTGATCTTTTCATGAATCTAAGAAAATATGAAGATAATAGTCATAATGGGAAAGCACTCATTTGCAATAAATCACAATTTTAGTTTCCATCAAACAATTTGAAGAAAGATTTTGCAAACTTCATTTTTCCAACTTCTAGAATGAATTATTTTATGAAAAATCATTGTTGGGACAACATCACTAGAATCATCCATATAATATGAGCATATATCTATATTAAAGGATTTTCCAAATATATAAATATTTATGTGCTTGCTATACAATTTTTGGATGATGAAGAACTTAGAAAAATTACAATTTAAGGCTAGAATTTTTGGATCAATTATGTACCGACCGGTTTTGGAACCTAAATGGCTTTAAATGATAAAAATAACCTTAGAAATAAATATATTTTCTTAAGTAGGTAGAAAACGACATCTAATATGCAAAATTTAAGTTAAAATGAGCAAGTTATAGCCATTTTAAGTTAGAATTTCACATCATCCGAATTTTGATGAAAAAAATGGAATAAAGTTAGAAATTTAAGTAGAAACAATATGAAATACTCATTTCAGGTATTTCTTTTGTTTAGATAACAGGAAATTTGACATACCTTTCCCTAAGGACCACTCCGACTAAGGATTGCACTAAGGAGGAGTGAGTTTATTTCCTACTTTCTTGTACTTATGTATTTGCTTGTAGAATAGTGACACTAGGAAAAGATAACATGAAAAAGCGCATTTACTTTACATACATGGGTGAACCTATGTTAAGTGTATTGAGGCAAGAATTGCCTATAACAAATGTTTGATGTAGCATAGAAATGATATGTCTGTAAATTCTATGATCACCCTTAAAATATCTAATTTTATACCATGAGTACTTAGTTAAATTGATTCATGCATATCACGCAATGAGTCACATTGCATTCATTACTATACAGTTGATGAGACAAGGGCATAATAGTGAGGTCCTTAGAGCCCGAAACTCTAATTTATGGCAAATGGTTGCCCGAATAAAATGGTGGGTAGACACCCTAACCTTAAATGGAGGGATAAATCCGTTCAACATATGATTTTTCGGTAAATCATGCGTATTGCTTACTCACGTGCTCGATGCATCTCATATGCTTGTTTAATAATTTTATTGATTTACTTGTATGAGTATATTAATAAGGGAATATTCTCATTAAGCTAGTTGTGCTAACCCCCCAATAGTCTGTCTTTGCAGGAAAATCATAATGCCAAGATTGGAAGAGGAATCGAGCATAGAGCTTGTCAAAAATCAATTCATGATAATTAGAGGGTTAAAATGTCTATGGACCAAAATTATTTGAGAGAAAAGACCTAAAACTTGATTTATTTCTTTTTATAATTTTCTTTGATAGTGGATGAGAGATACCTAAGTGCTTTACTTTGTTTCATCTTTGGTAAGGCATTAGATTTTCTGTTGTCCTTATGATTTGTGGAACTATCGGTATCTAAAACTATTTTTCTAAATATATACATATGTATAACATATGGAGAGAATAAGAAACCAGAGTCTTGCAATCTCTAACTTGCAACGTGGTCTTCATGTTATGGGTACACATGTAATTTGATGACTTTAGAGTAAACCTAATAGGCCCCTATTTAGGGTCATGAACTGAGACAACATAACCATCTCTCTCCCAATCATCTTTCTTTTCTTATTCATGACTTCTTTCAAAAAGCGCTTGTATTGAGGTGATTCCTCTAAAAGATCAGCTAATGAAATATTTATCTCCAACTTCTTAAACACCTCTAAGAATTTCTCATACTCATCATCTTCTTTCCTCTTTCTTAATTGTCCTAGAGAAGGAACTGGCAGCACATCTGATCTGACAGTAGGCTCTTTAACTACAAGAGTGTGCTCTTATTGTACCACATCTTCTATCTGATTTGATGTAGAAGCTAAAGTCTCTTCTTTCTCGGCCTGCTTCCTTGAATATGTTTTAATCTCATCTACTTGCTCAATTGGGGCAGAGGCCACAATACCTACAATTTTCTTTCCTAACTTCTCAAACCCCTCTATAGTCAGATTTGCAAGCTTTTCAATAGCTAATTCCCACGTTAGCTTTTCTTCATTTGTTTTGACCTCATTAGCTATTGGAGAAGTACTTTCCAATTGTTCTGCACTTGACACAACTTTCTCCTCTTTCTCTTCATCTTACCATTTAGAGTCAAATGGGGTTCCTTTTTCCTCTTCATCACTAGATTGCTCCCATTCTTCACTTGAATTAGCAAGTTCAAATATAGATGATGCAAATTTTGTCAAACTTGCTACTTGAGTCTCCAATTTCTTAATAACAGCTTGTTGCTTCTCAATTTTTTTCTTCTCATTTCTACTCAAAACCCTTCATAATTTCTTCAAAACTTTTCTCTTTACCTAGAACTAGGGTAGTTAGACTTTTAGAAGATGAAGTAGTATTCTCTTGGTTTGGAGTCTCTCAAGTATGGTGATATTCTTGATTTGATAGGCTAGAATCGATTTCTGGCCTACCACCTTGACATGGAGAGCTATCATGTGATTCATCATACCACAAACATATTACTGGAGGAGAATTGTATGGATGAATGTATTGGCTTCTTATGAATTCTTCAATCAATCCAATTACCATTTCTGCTAACATTTCTATAAATTACTCTCCAACAGCTGACTCTAACATCATCTTATCATTGGCCCCTAATCGCCAAAGGAATATAAACAACCGAGTCTAAGAAAGTGAATCATGATAAAGGAATTGATGCATTAAACTATGGTATCTTCCCCAAACATTTGGCAAAGACTCTCTCTCATGCTGGCTAAATGATAATATCTTTGATCTGAGCTCTAGAGCACAGTAATATAGGAAAACTACTACTTGTTAATTATCCATATCTTATTACTCAAGCACTTGAAAAGAGAAAAAGAAAAATGAGTAGAATGTACAAATGAATCAAAGAATAGTATTTACAAATAAAGATGAAAGCAATATTTCTTTTAGATTTTTCAAATAAAAGGCCCAGTCTACAAAAGTTTCAAAAACTGAAAGTATCACTATTCGCTCCCCAGCAATGGCATAAAAAACTAATCACACTTTTTTTATATGTCCTTTTTTAAAACTCTTTTTAATCTCTTTTTAAATTCCTTTAAACAAGAAGCTATTAACTAGCTAGTGTATTGGATGTGTGTGCAATAAAATTTTGATGAATACCAAATGGTATCCACAAGGAGTGAGGACTAGCTATCAACTGCATCAGTTTTAATTGTAGCTAAGCAAAATAAAAAAGAAAATATTTTTTATATTTTGGGATATAAGAATGATCTACAAAAATATGGGATTTCCAACACCCGTATTGAATTAGATTAAGAGCCAACAGATCTGAAAAACGATTGAATATATGCTATTAACCAGAGATACAATTGCAAATCCAAATTGATGATGGGTTTAGTTTTTCAACCAATCAAGCACTAGATAACAACTCCTTTTTCTAAAGAAAGCAATTATCCTAAAAGTAACCAATCAACCATACTAATCTATCATGCACTCTAGATTTAATCCAAAATGTATGATTGGTGATTTAACATCAACAACATGAATGCAAGCAATCAACAGAAGATAAACATCAATAAGATAATTCAGATCAACAACTCAAAACCCTAATAAGATAAAAAGAAACAGGTATTAAATATCATCCATAAAATGAATATAAGAAAAGAATGAAATCACCTTAACAAGGAAATCCTATTCTTGAATCCAAATTCAAATGATGTTTTTAACTTGAATCCCAGTGTGAAATTTGAAATTAAATTAAAAATAAAAACTTTCTAGTGTCTAAGCCTTAATCCAAATCTAGGAGCAAAGGAAAAAGCTTCAAATTTCATGCCTAGGGTTCCTCTTTTCTCAAAATTTCCAAGAAGAGAAGTTTATATATGAAAAGTTACAGAAGAGATAAGTTGGCATTCCAGGTCAACGGCTTACATCTCAAATCCGCCAGTATTCACTGAAAAAATAAATTTTCGAGAGCAAAATGGAATATATACCGGCTTAAAGCCTAGAGCCTAGAAGTTCCATTAGTCGACCTTAGTGTAAAGAAAAAAAGGATTTCCAAAGCAACATCATCGTCGACGTTTTAGGCAGTGTTGGAGTAGTTTTGCGTCTATACTGGCATGAAGGCCGGTGACGTAAATCTCTTAGTAGCCAATGTTTGAAGTTTGATGAAGGCTGATGTTGCTTTGTTCGAAAGATGGTGATATGTTTTCTCCATTTTATCAGCGTATAGGGTTTTGTTTTGAATGCTGGTTAAATCTGTTGCAAAGTTGCTAGTGTTGATGATTTAGTGAGCCTTTGTTCTTTTCTTGTCCAATCTTGCCCAAATCTCCTCTCAATTGCTTTATTTATATGTATAAGTCCTTCAAGACTTAAAATATCACAATAGGTGCATATAGTACCATTTCCTTAGAATTTCTATAAAATCTATAATAATTTATCATGATTTAATAAATGAAAAGTGAGTATAAAATGCCTTTATCAGGCATTTTTGTCATATAACTTTCAATGCATAATGTACTAGAAGTTGCATAATCTAAAACAGGGCAGTAGGTTAGTTGATGATTATACCTTTGAATTTTACTAGATAGCTCAGAATCAATTGGTTGCGAGATACATTGGGGGGAAGGAGGGTTAAGAATGTAGATTCAGGATATGGTCAATTTATTTAACCCTGTTAGTATATCTGTAGTGCACTAAAGGATGTTGGTTGTTGAGAAACAACAGAAGCGACCTAGGAGTAGTGCATATGGTAATGGTGTGATGGGTAGTGGTAGTGGAGTAAATCATATAAGGGATGGAACTACTAGTACTATTGGGCGATTCAATAAGCCTAGTACTAGTGGACCAAGTAGTAGTGGGTTAAAATGCATCAAATGTGGTGAAACTGGTAACCAACAATTTGAATGTAGGAAGGCTGAGAAGAAGGCATTTTTTGTTGAAAATGAGGAGAATAAGGATGATGAAGCTGTGTTTGACGCTATGAGTTATGGAGGACCAATCTTCAACATTGAGTGTAATGAGGGGGAATTTGTGACAGGAGATGGTAGGGAGAATCTGGTAGTTAGGGGATCCTATATGACTCCTAGGGCAGTTAAGGAAAAGTAGCTTAGAAACTATATCTTTCAGTCCACTTGTACCATTTTAGGTAAGGTGCGTCGATTCATGATTGGCTCTAGTAGTTGCAAAAACATCGTGTCCACATAAGCTATGGAGAAATTGGTCGTTCAACTAGAGCAACACCTGAAGCCTTATATACTAGCTTGATTGAAAAAGGGTGGTGAGGTAATAGTTTCCAAATGTGCTCTTGTTTCTTTCTTCATTGGTTCTATATAGAAGGATGTTATACGGTGTGATGTGGTGACAATGGATGCATGTCACCTATTGTTGGGAAGACCTTGGCGGTTCGATAGGGGTGTAATGCATGATGGGAGGGCTAATATGTTGTGTTGGTACCAAATAGGAATTCTATTAAGTCTAACCCTACTAAACAAAGTGGTGGTAGTAGCTCCAACATGCTGTCTTTAGCTAGATTTGAGGGGGAGATACATGAGTCTAATATTGTTTTTGCTTTAGTGGGTAAGGAAATTGAAGGAGATGTGAGGCTACCTTAAATAGCAGTTTCGATCATAAAGGAGTTCCAGGATGTGTTTCTCAAGGATTTACATGTAGATTACCACCATTATTTGATATTCAACACCAGATTGATCTTCAGTGTAATCCTCTTAATTTTACATAACCTGATTATAACAATTACCAAAAATATATTATAAAATCATGAAGAACTTTGAGAAAAGGTTGTAAAGATCACTCCCAATTTTTTACAATTTAAAAATTGTTAAAGTACAAACAAATTTGATTTTAGTTAGAAAGATTAGAATCCTTACCAAAAAAATTTTTGAAATACAAATTGTAACTTCCATAACCTTAGACAATCAAGGATCGATGATAAATCGATTGTTACTGTAAATTTTAAGATCCTTTTTCCTTAAGTTCAGTAATTAGAAAATAATTTTTACACTTGTTAAATAATCATACAATGGTTTTTGAATTATCTCTAATATTTTAAAACCTTAAAGTAGCATTAGAAAATTCATGATTATCAATATAAAAATAAATAATTCTTAGGATAAAATTCCGTAACGCGAGTCAGTAACTTAATAAGTAATCAAACTTGACCTATAAACACTAAAACCCTAACTTGACCTATCAGACCCATAAAACTCCAATCGTGAAAGATAAAACTTTAAAAATACTCAATCACGTAAACTTTAAACTCAATTTAGCTCCCATATAATTGATATATAAATATGCGTATGACTTAGTATTTGACGAATTAACTTAGATATTATATTATATTATATAAGTATGCTACTAATATAAACAACTAATACATTGTTGGAAAATTGAAGAAGAAACACCAGTTGTCTTCCTTGAAATTCCTATACCATTTGCCTCTCAAATTTTCACATGTTTTACAAATTAAGTTAAATTGAAAATGACCTAACACCTAATTACAAGACACCAACTAACCAACTCATTTAATGAAAAATTCCAAGTACAATTCAACTTGCAAAGCTGGCTCATATTATTTCCCTTATCACCGCGCATTATTAGCTCCAAGGGAGATAACATATAGCAAGTTGCTATATTTTCTTTCCACCGTGAACTCTCTAGGATTCAATAGGATCAGACCAAGCTAACAAAATTTGACAATTTGACTTAAAATGCTCTAATAGAAACTTACAAAAATGACACATAAATAACTTTTGCTGACTCCAAGCGAATTGTTTCAAACAAGCAAAAGCGGTACAAAAGTTTCTTCCACTTTCACCATAGCTTCATAGGGAAAAATTAGATAAGCAAATTCAATCCAAATTCTTTTCTTGTCACCGTAATTATCTTAGAGTTTTCGAGGATTGAAATTGGTCAATAAAGTAGACAAGTTGAAACACAAACACCTAATTAAAATCATCCAAATAAAAGACTAAGTAAAAATTTATTGACCTTATTTTTCTAAGCTTAAATCGACTCCAATTTCTCCTCTCTATCACTGTAATATTTTAAGGAAATCTAAACAAACAATTTGATAAACAAACACATACAGAGTTCCTCCTTGCAACCGCAATTTACCTAGAATTTTCTAGGCTTGTATATTTGTCAACCAATCAAAGTACACTGGCACACAAAAATCAACATTAAAATAACCGTTTGTTGACTACAAATAATGAAGCTTAAATAAGCTAAACCGTACATAAAAGTCCACTTAAGCTTGCAACTACAAACCGTTATGATAGATAGACAAAATAAGCCTCCAAGTTTTCTCAAACCACCATGAATTTCATCTCCATTTCACACATATAATCAACATCAAACTATCCTCTTTCAACTCAATAAATAGGCTTTATAATTTACAAACAAACAAAGCTTTTCCTTCAAAGTTCAAATCATCCAACATCTTGTTCTTTCAAGTTAGTTTCAACACATCATAACAAACACCACACTCTTCCCAAACCCAATTGTAACCCACATCAAAGGAAAAACAAAATATAGAGCAAAGTTTCCCTTTTCCCTACAAACTTCACTAAGAGCCCCACAACAAAAAGGACCAACAAAACACATTTAAACTGTGGGAATTTAGGGATCAAAACGTAGCAGAAATATATTTTTCTTTAAAATAAAATACAAATCCTAAATCCCTAATGGAAGATCCATGCGATTCAATCAAATTACAACAGATAGAATTACCTTGATTGATGCTTTCACTTATGGAAATTCGGATATGAGATGTTGCAAACGCGAACACCCTCTACTATATCCACACGAATGAATTTCCAATTAGATCTTTGTATGTGTGCTAGTATGTAGGAACAATTCCTAATTTTGGGAATCTCTCTCAAAGGGTTTCTCTCTTTTTAGGTTACAGAGTTTCTCTGTAATTTATAATATGATGGAAAGCGTTTGTCTACCCTAAAGGTGACCATCACCTCCTATATTTAAGATAAAACCATCATGGACAATTTTACCCCTAATCATATTAGGGTTTCATATTGACCTTATAAATGACAAATTTAATTCGTCAATAAAATATTTATTAATATTAATCCAATTAAGATTAACAAATGCTCAGTTAATTCCCAATATAGTTGTCTATAATAACTTATGATCCAATTAATTCATTCTTTGTGTGTGACCATGTAGGTTCACTTAACATTGGCAGTAGCCCTAAAATACCTTTTAGACTTACAAGACATAATTGGTCTCTAGCAAGACATTATGCCTACCCAAATTAAGTGAAAATCGGTGATCTGACTTTACCTATTAACAGTCAGTTATTTAATCCTTTTGTTACATGATATCTTATAATTAAACATAAGGTGTGGATCAATACGCTCTTATATTATTTAATCACATATTTCCTGATTCCAAAGTATGACTGACTTAAACAAATGATATTGACAACTCCTTATCAATTCATTCGAGCATGGCCATGCATTTCTCAGTCTTACTCATCAAGAGGCTTAAAAGATATCTCTGTAATACCCTTGATTTTACATAACCCGGTTATAATAAATATATAAAAATAAAATGTAGGATCATAAAAAGAACTATAACAAAAATATTAAAAATCACTCCAAATTTTCGCGATTTAAATTTTTAAGTATGAACAAACTAGAATAAAGAATCTTTATCACTAAAGACTATAAAAAGTTCATAATAAGAATAAAGAAAACTATTTAATATGTACGAACTTAAGTTTTAATTAAAATATATATATATATATATATATTAAACATTCAAGTTAAATAATTCTGAGTCTATAAAACTAAAAAGTCTGATCTAATCCAGTAATTTTATAATTAGTAAAAAGAACCGAGTAACAAATATAAAAATTAAAATTAAATTTCTAATCTAATAAAAAGACTAGGATAAATTTATAAATAGAAATGATTCATATGTAATTTCGAATCTTAGAGATTTGTAATAAGCCAAATTAAGGGTAATATACTTATAATTTATCAAAATACCACGAAACGAAACTTTTAAACAAATAAAATATAATTTAAGATAGCAAGTAAAAAACAGAAAAGTAAAAGTATTAAACTAAAGATTCTATGTATACGATTGTATTCGAAATATTTAATATCATTAATATGAAAATTTTTATCCAAAAATATTATCAAATCAGTTTTATCATACGTGTCATTTAGATCCACAAAATAAATTTTTTTCAATAATTTATATTTTTCCCACTCCTTACATATTTATGGTTATAAATTTATCATCTTCTTATTATTTATATATTTTTATATATCCTAACTGGTTTGCATTTTTTTTCGTTTGATATACGTTGTTACGGTTTGGAATTGTTTGCAAATTGAACTCTC
This sequence comes from Combretum micranthum, assembly GCA_024138025.1. Lineage (NCBI taxonomy): Eukaryota > Viridiplantae > Streptophyta > Magnoliopsida > Myrtales > Combretaceae > Combretum > Combretum micranthum. Next base: position 190,516 of record JAMXBD010001332.1, read on the forward strand.
TGGACGCGATATGATTCTAAGAAAAAGCGAAAAATCAAACACATATAAGATATCTTTAATAGAAATTCTATGTATACTATATTGTTCAGAATATTTAATAACGCGAATATGGAACTTCTCATCTAAAAATATTACTAAATCAGTATTTAATATACGTACCACTTAAACCCGCAAAATTGATTTTTTTCACAAAATTATGTTTATTCCCTCATTATACGGTTGTAAATTCATGATCTTATCTTTGTCTATTTATTTATATATATCCTAAACATCAACTAGCTAATATATAATATATACATATATATATATATATACATGTTTGCAACTTGTAGGAGACATTTTTGGTTTCGTTTGATGGCTGTGATCTTCTAAAAAGTGGTGAACCGAATTTTCCTCAACAAGATGCACCAGAGTCAATCCCAATCCTCTCCTAAGCCAATGAAACATGATAAATCATTCTTGCATTAATGAACATAGAACAAACCATTTAAACCACAACAATTAAGAGCCATTCGTTTGGAAAACAAGGCAAGAATGCAGCTTAAGCTTTACCTTCGTATATATATATTATATATATGTATGCAAACGAACTTCGTGGACGAGCAAATGAACTCCAAACTTTCCCAAACTTTCCAGAATACAACCTTAGCTTCTTAGGAGTTGAACCAAACCAGAAAAAGAATTTTAAACGCTCATATCGACTCCGTTCGAAAATTCGAACAAAAACTGGGAGAAACGTTCAAAACGAGCTTGAGGTAAGTGATTTTCATTCCGCGAGTTTTGATGTTTTTAGTTGTTATATGTATATAAATATCATGTATAAATGCTTAGGAATGAATTAGAATAAATTTATGAGTGTAAAACAATGGAAAATCGGATCAAAACCAAGGTTGAAGACGATGAACAGTGCTTTCCGCTGAGGCCAGGCTTGGTGTACGGGCGTACATAACCCGTAGACCCCTCGGCCAGCAGCGTGTACGGGCGTACATCACCCGTATACCCTCGGCCAGCAACGTTGCACGGGCGTACTTAACCCCGTACACCACTTATCCAGCACGTTGTACGGGCGTACTTCACCCCGTGCACCCCTCGGCCAGAAGAAAAGAAAAACGAAGCTAAATATAAATAATTATATAATAATTAATAAATTAAATAATTTTAGAATTTCGAAAATATTATTTTTGAAATAATAATAAATATAGATATAAGATTGAAATTACTTTAGTAATAATATTAATTAAAATATATAAGACACTTAGTATAATTTTAATGTGATGGAATATAATCTATTTTCGGAAATTTATTATTACTATTATTATAATTGTTATTATTAGTATTGTTATCATTATTGTTATTAGTATTATTGATTTTGTTACTAAAACTATTAAATTGTTTTTGTAATTAAAATTGTTTTTACTATTAGTAGTAATATTAAAACTAATATAATCACCATTATTTTTTATACTAGTATTACTACTACTTTTATGAGTATCACTACTACTAAGATTAGTATATTATATAAATAAAATATATGATTTTTGGTAACTAATTAAAATAGATTTAGTAATTGAATTAGGCGATTAGTTTCCAATTAACTCAGCTTAGATTAATATAGTAAGTAAGACCACAAAAGAAAGGAGTACGTAATTTCTAAAATATGTCTAATTTAAATTAGTGTAAATAATAAGTACAAGTTATACCAAAACTAATCCGGTTAATATATATTTCAAATATCTTATCTTCGGAACTAATAGAAGAATAGATAGTAAATAATAAATATCTATTATTTCATTCCATAGGAATATAAATCGGTTCTCGGACTACCAGTAGCTTATTACAGCAATATAGCAAGGACCACAGGTGAGGGACTTTGACCTTATCATATTGTTTGTGCTTGTAGTTAGTTGCATTGATAATAACATATCAAACTGAATTACATGTGGTTTGGGTAAATAGCATGCTGCTTGGTGTATGTATGATTGCCAAAACATCTTATTATGATTAACAATTTCTTTGTATGATGACAATTGTATGGAGCATGTTGATGTTTGCCTGTAATTGTATTATCGCCCTGAACCTGACTAAAAACTATTGGTACCATAAAATGAAATGGGCATGCATCGCATATTTGCATATTTGCATCTCTAAAAGCGTAGTAGTCTATTACGTGTTGGCCATCCGGGACTTTGGTAAGGCTTGGTTGACCTAGGCCAGAGGCTATTAGATCAACGCAAGGTTACCTTTGATTCTATTGGTACCATAAAGAACTAAGTGGTAAATGAAGGACGCCGCTTATGGTATTGTTTGGATGACTAATGCTTAGGGAATTGCTAAAGGTATGTACATGGGATGGTTTGTTAAGATATCATATTAAAAGTAATAACCCTAATACGAGAAATCGTGGATTCCCATGTATGCTTGGCTTCTTCTAGATAGACTATGTACTACTGGTTCCTTCAACCCTGATGAGAGGGGTAAATCTCCATCCTGCTTTGGACTCCGGATTCTCCAGGCTTGTAATTGTTCATATGCTTGATTGTGGCATTACATATGTTTGCTAAGTAAACTTGATTTCCATTGTTTGATATGTGGTCTGGTCAGGTCATCTCACTGAGCGTGTGGTTTTGCTCACCCTCCAACAGTCTTTGTGCAGGTATAACGTTAGCTGGGATTGGGTTAAGCATGAGTGAAGAGGGCTACATCAAAAGACCTTGCTGAAGATAGTTTCATAGATTATATTGGTCTCAAGAATAAACTAGATAAATTGTATAATTGATTAAGATTTTGTATTTTATAGGTTTGATCTCAATTTCATTATTTGGTAGGGGATACCGATTCTCTGCGGTTCTGGCAAACTAAGGAAAATTGGAATCCTTAGTATTTATATAATATATTGGTATGACTACATTACATGTAACAATTATAAGATAGAGTCTTGTAATATCTGACTTACAAGACGGTTCTCATATTACGGGTGCACACGTGGTATGATGACTACAGGATGATACTACTAGGCCCTATTTTGGGGCGTGACAATCTCTCTCAAATTAATGAGAGGAACAAATCCCATCTTAATCACTTAACTTCCTCTACATGATTTATATTATGCCCAAACTCAACCTTCATAATTATCCGGTTAAAGATAACATTTGATTGAGTCAAAACACAATATTCCTCATGTTGGAATCTATAGTGATTTCAGGTCTAAGGACTAAAAAGACACTGTAAATGAGAAATACTTATCGCATTTATCCATATAGTATTCTCATATTTGGTCAATCCAATACAATGTACTATTACATGTATTCATATGATGAATTGAAATCTCATATCATCAGTAAAACATGATCATCATCTAGCCAACATAATAGTCTTAATTCATTATTATTCCATATAACAAACGATTGGGGATAATTTAGAATAAAGTTATTTCTCACCTTATGGTTTTACTATTAAATTCACATACTTTAATGACATAAGGAATAACCAATTTATTCAAGGAATAATACTTTATCAAAGTAAAAGACCACTAATAACTTTGATAAAGAAAATGACATATATATTATAATGATAATAAACATTCAAATGACATAGAATCTATATGGCATAGGGCACATCACTAGCATAAACACCATCCCAAACTTCATCATATCAACCATAGCTTTCATGCCAAGGACTTTAATGGGCTACGAACATATTCAAGATCAAGACTATACTATAAACGTAAGAAAGTCTTAATCAGGTTAGTTGAATCTTAGAAGATTTAGGACTTACCTCCTTTATATCTAACACTTAGTTCAGTCCTTGTTAAGGAGGGGGGGGGGGGGGGTGCTTATCACCGTCTTCCATGTCCAATCAAGATAACTCTTGTCTCATCTTAGATTCTATGTTACATTTATGCATAGAAACCTAGGAAGTTGATGGATCAAGATGTCTTGAAAGACCTACGTGTTCGGTTGTCCTAGTAGTTTAAAGCATGATTATTATATCCATGTATCCTTATTTAGTACTTATTCTATTATAGCTAGACTACTCTTTTAGGAACTAGAACTCATGTAAAAATAACTTATGTCCTAAGGACCCTATATCTAAATCTCGATACTAACAAGTAATAAATTATCATGTATGTAAAAAAAAATGATAGATTCTATCTTGCACCTATTAAAACACGTCTATGACATGGTATTTGAGGAGAAAATTTACAAAAAGAAACTTTAGAAACCTAACAAGGAAATTCATCCCTATAGTTATAACATGAATCCCCTCATAAAACTAATAAAAATTACAAAACATTTCTACACAATCATTAACACAGGCCATGCAGACAGGTTGTGTATAGAACAAACAATCCATCCCCTCTTCAGCACAAGCAATGTAGACAGCTATACAAAAACAAGATCATCACCCTTTCCCTCTACACGCCCGTGTAGCCCCTTGTACAGACCTCAAAACCCTATTTTTCTTTCTTTTCCACTATAAAATTAAACCCTTAAGGATTATATCCTACATGACACAACTTTATATCTATATTAAAAGAAAATGTAAGTTTAATATACATTTGATACCTACTAGCCCATGAATCTACAAATATATCAGAAAAGTAATTGAAGGACTAGATACTAAAATTTGACCCTATAAATAATAGAAATCCCTAACTTACATGGACAAATAAGGTTGACAATCAAAGTAAATAATAAATAAAATTTCCCTATTAAAGTAGACATCAAAGATTGTAAATATAGATAGATTCTAATAGTATGATTACGTTAAATATTGATAAAAACATGAATTAGAAACAAGAGAAACATAATGAAAATAAATAATAGTTAACAGATATCAGCTACCTTATGGTAGACATACTAAAAGGACCACATAAACAATAAAAGCTTAATAATAAAATTATTAAGCATAACAAGACTTAAGATATTCTATAACATCTGTCGACATTCATAGAATAAATAAAATTTACAAATTAACAAAATTAAGTTAACTATTATATAGCACTCAAAACAAGCTTTCCAATGCCTATTTATATGTAAAAATCCAAGTTAAAATGAATATTATAAGCTTAGTTGAAGATTAGGTAATAAAAATTAACATTCAAAACCATTTAGATTACTTTTTCATAAGGAAAGTCCATTTATTCAAATTATATAGTCATATTATAGAATAGAAAATTCTATAAGCTTCAAAATGACTATTTATATGTCAAATTGGATAAAAAATGAGAAACAAAACTAAAAAGAATAAAAATCAAAATTTAAGACACTTAAGCATTTATAGGAATTCAACTATACAAACACACATTTTATGGATAAATATTCCTATTCATCCAATAGGTGATTTCGATTAGTTTGTGAACTTTCTACAACATAAGGCTAAATAAATATAATAAGCTCATTTTAAGTTTATACAGCTAAAACTAACATTTGAAAACTATAGAAAAACTTCTCTTACATAAAATGTATTAATGCAAATTCTACATCTTTACCAAAATAATATAACCTTTATGAAGTTTAAGGTTCCTAACTAAGCACAAAAAAAAAAAAAAAAAGGTTAGGATCGATGAAATTTGAATTAGAACATGAAAGAACACAATCAAAATCATTTTTATAAATAATAGTATAGTAATAAATATCTGTTATCTCATTTCATAGGAAAAACATATCACTTCTATGACTTATTAGTAGATTATTTTGATCAAGCAAGGATGGTAGGTAAGTAACTTTGATATTATCACAATGTTTGTGCTTGTAGTATAACTGCATTTGTAATAATATATTAAACGAATATGCATGCGAGATTAGGTATATTGTATGATGCTTGGTGTATGTTTGGTTGCCAAAACAACATATTGTAAGTGACAATTACATTGTATGATAATTAATATATGAAACATGTTGATGTTTGTTTGTGAATTGTATGATCACTTGAGAATGTGACTTAATACTATTAGACTATATATTGAAAAGGTCATGCATTGTACAACTTGCATTTATTGCATAATTTAAGTGTGATAGCCTATTATGTATTAGTATTTTAGTTCTTTGGTAATGCTTAGTTTTTCTAGACAAAATGTTATTAGTTTTACACAAGATTACCTTTGTTCTTTTGGCTCCATGGGAACTAATTGATACATGAAGGGCACCACCTATGATGTTGATTTAAAATAACTAACATTTAGTGGAGTTTCTAAGGCTTGAAACAGGAAATGAGTGTTAAGACATATTTAATATAACGTGATAATTAAAGTCAGGATTATTGTTGGGTAGGTGGGTCATTCGACGAGGATTTTCCTTAACCTCGATGAGAGGGCATAAATCTACATCCTATTTGGATTCTAGGTTATCCAAGCTTATACTCATGTATATAGTTGATTGTTGCATTACATATATATATTAATCTACTTACTTGCTGTTGCTAGATGTGTGGTTTAATCAGATTATCTCACTAAGTTATGGTTTTGCTCACCCCTCAACAGTTTTTATACAGAAATAATGTATTAAATAATTGTAATTAAATTATATTAAATGTTGAATTTGCTTAATTAATTTATTTAGAATAATTGTAAATTATTGAATAAATGAAATTAATAAATGCATTGGGATAAGAAGAAAAATCAAATTTTATTAATAATTAAGAAGAATTTTTAGTTTTTACAAGGAGAATGTAAAAAAAAAAAAAATAGTCATAAAGCATACACCCTCCACCTCATCCACAACAATCTCCTCCTAATATCCTCTAGCCTCACGCAACTACTCCCCTATGCTTGTGATTGCGACTCCGGTAGTGACAATGACCCCTTCGATCCTGAGTCACTATCCTCAAGCCACCAAAAGTGTAGGCCCATTTGCTTCTTGTCATCAGCATCTACCCAATCCTTCAAGCACAGACATGCTTCCACGACTTATGCTTTTAACCTATGGCAATGTAGATTGAGGACTCGTACACTCATACTGAAAGCTAACTTTGATGAAATCGTTGAATTCGGAGGAGCCAAAACATCCCATGCCACTACGAAAATCACCGACATATGTATGTTCTTTTCTTCCACTAGTTGAGGACATCAAAATCATCCATTATTTTATGCCCTCCCTCTTAAGGCTCTTCCTCCTCAAGTTACTACACCTTGTATACCAACATGTCACTAAAGACTTATCGAGAGCTCCCATGATTGCTCCTAACATCCTGAGTAATCTGTTCACTTCTCTTAGAGAACTCTCGGGCTAAGTGACTAATGGTGCATTATGGTTGGGATGGCTATGCTATTACCCGATCATGATACCAATACAAGTCTTTGAGAAAATTTGTTGCTTCTAAATTAAGACTTCTAGTATATGTTTTGAGATCAGCTACACTAACACTCTTGTAGTATTCTTTGATAAGTACTATAGTTGTACGTAACCTATACTGTAGGTCTAGCATTGTTACAACATGGAAGAGTGAGAGAAGGGGGACAAAAATACTCTCGAAGTTTACTTATCATTGCAGACATAGTGGAAACTAGAACAATATTGCAATAGTAACTGCTTAGCACATATGGTATGTCAACCAGGTCAAAAAGTACACAGTTACTAGTGGGATGGTAGCAATTAGACAAGTGTTATGTTAGGCTAAGAAAGGCCTTGAAGATCTCTTTAATTGCATATGTTGTTCTTCAACCTCGCTCCTCTATCAGACCAATGTTAGGATTGTGGGATTAAATATTGTACAAATGAGTAAAGCGTTTCTACACTTCAGTGCCCGATTGAGCATTTTGAACGTAGAATTCCACTTGAACTTGCAATCAAGCTTAGGCATATTTTCCTTTAAATTTTATGCCTTGACAAACTCTAGATATTTTTGTTTATACCTTTTCAAAACATAATGATAGTTGATTGCATACTATATCTTGTCAATGTGTATGTTTAGGCCACAAGCCTCAAGGCCTTCTTGCATTGTCAAATTTAATACATTACAGACACATCAAATATGGTTGAACTTCCCATTGCATACTGGGTTCAATACCTACTTAAATACCAAACAAAAGTAGTTATTTAATGCATTATCATACAATATACTGAATATGTTATATACATCATACGATCGAAAGGGTTTCTAGGATGTTATTTGTAATTGCCTAGTTAGTATAGGCTTCAAAAAATGGCTAAAAACCAATCATCTACTTCTAGATCAACTATTGATTGTCTATCTAGTGAGCGGCGATGCATATATAGCCATCCCTGATAGCTTGGAGTAAGGATTTCCATACGTCTGAGGTAAGGGAGATACTACCCAAGAAAAATCTAATATGCTATTTAAGCTAGAAAATAATGTCATAATCAGCATATGATCTCAAAAATCTCATAAACAAGAAATTTATTTTAAAGGATCCTACTAGAAGGGAGGCTTGGTAACACTTCCTTCAAGACTTGATGCTTTCTAAAAAAAAAAAAAATGTCCATTACATCTCTTTTCAACATTTACCACCCTGCATGTTGACATTAGGGCTGCAATCTTCCTGTTGCCTACCTCTCAAAGCAAGGATAGCTAGTCACATGGAATGATATATTAGTAACAACCACCATTTCCACCAGTTCATCTTGTGTTTCTCTGTTATTGGATTGCTAGTTGGTGGGATTGACTTTTGTTATTGGTGTAGTGGTCATTTGTGTGCTTTATAACTATGTCATAGCCTTTGGCCCTATGTGAGTCAATGTGGTGATTATAGGGTCTCGTGTCATTGGGGGACCTACATAACAATTTATTGCCACAAGTATGGCAAACAGCAAATGGAAAACTTAAAAAGTTCTATATCCAAAGTTGCTTCTTTAGTCTTGATGATCAACTTCTACACGGGTGCAGTCTTTTTCCTTACCCATTTCGAAGTATTATTGGCCGTTGCAGAGTCTGTGTTACAAATAGAGATTAATTAGAGTTAATTTTATTGTGGTGATAAAAGAAAAGCGAATGTAGCAAAAACTTACCCCCACAACATTCCCACTTGCCTTGGAAGGTGATCTTGTCGCTCTTGGTGGTATCTAGTTGTCGTTCTCAGCTAAGAAATAAAGGGGAAGGGGTGGTTTGATTCGATTACTCTTTTCAAAATTAAAACCTTTAGCACAAAGATTACCCCATTGATTACTTGAGTTCAATTAATATGATCTTAATAGTTGCAATACACAATATAAAAACTTAATGTGCAAAACTAAAAGAGAGAGGTAAAGAAAAGCTAGAACACAACAATATATAGTGGTTTGGCCTTAGGCCTATATCCACTTTTCCTGCTCTAAGATAGAGACCTCCTAATCTACACGGGTATGTTCCACTAAATCTAATAAAACTTGATTACAAATAGTTGCAAGCAACTTGGATTTAATTCCCTTTATTCAGCCTCCTTGGCTTTTCTTCAAGTTATCACTAATTATAGAGTTTATTTGTAATCTTTTTGATTGCTACAAATACAATCAAAACTGAAAGGCATACTAAATAATTTAGCAAGTAAAGGAGTATAAGCAAATTGCAAAGAAGAATATGATTGCAAGAAATTAGCTCTTGAGAATTTTATACTGATGTTGTTTTTCACATATATGTTCTGCATCTTCTTGAGAATTTAAATGCTTCTTCTTTTGTTATATCCTTGTCTTTAATGGCTAGCAAAAGGATAAGCATTGTTGAGCTTTGACTATTTGATAGATTATAGCATCCTCATTGTTTGCAATTGATATCTTCTTCTTCCTATCCTTTTTGGAGCTTTAAAAATTAACAAATTAAATTTGTAAATACCTAGAGCAAATCTCAATTTCCTAACTAAAGTTTTATTATTTTGTCCTCTAAATGGAAAAACTTATTTTCTTATTTTAGTGTAGTTGTCTTCATACCCTTAAAATTATGAGCAAATCTCAATTTAGCTAAAAATTGAATTTTGAGCTTCATCCAAATGTTTTCTTAACTAAAACTCGACTTATTTTGAACCTTATTTTCCTATCTTTATAAGAAAAATATATAAAATCACATGATAAGTTTGGATCTTCAATTCTAATCTTAACTCTCTTAACTTCTTCAAATAAATTTTGAAAAACAACTTGAATAACTTGACAAAATTTAATTAAAACTCTTGTGTATTTTAATCCAACTTAGTTGAAGATATGAATACATTACCCAAATGTATTCATCTTTTAGAGCAGAATCTTGGACTCATAATTAGCACACATTTAAAATACGTTATGATCATTTTATACAAGGTTTTGTAATTTTTCTGCCACTTCCAGACTTACTCTCTAGGTAACACTCTGGGTAACCTTTGTGTGCCTTATATTCTTCTCGTCTGTACTCATATGTTCTAGGTAATGCTTTGGAATCCTGGTCTTATTCACAATTTTATCTTATCTTTTAAATAATTTCCTATGCACTTAAAGAATTATTAGTAATCTTTTTACACTTTTGTTATCATCAAAACAAATTTAAAGAAAACTTAACACTAGTAATACCTTGCTATAACTAGTTCTTGCCTGAGGATATATTTAAGTATCCTAGGTAAGGACTTCGACAATAAAAATCTAGGATTTCCATCTAATTTATCAAGGTGGCAAACCCTTGTGAAGTTTTTGAATGTTGAGTACCAAAAACCTATGAGTCATCAAATTCGTTAAAGTTTAGCACATTACTTGAAGCGTTGCTATTACCGACCATTTTGAGCTTAAAGTGGACAAGTATGTCGGGAGAACCATTATCTGGGGAGATTGGAAGGAGTGAAAATGTGAACAAGAAAGCTTTAAACCAAATGAAATAAGCATGTAGGCAGAGAGAGATTATATAGAGGGAAAGAAATGTGGGTATGTTGTGGGCCAAAGTGCTTATAGTGATGTCTAACATACCCACATTATGACCAACATGCCTACATTGGGCAATAGGTGTTGCCACGTTAGATGCAATATGGATACATATGATTCCCACCTAAATAATATTTTGTTGGGCAGGAAACAAAGATAGGCACATTGTCTCCTAACATGCCCATGTTGGTTAGTAGACATGGCCACATTAGATGTAATGTGAGCATGTTTGATTCCCGCCTAAATAATTTTTTGTTAGGAAAAAATTAAAGTACGTGCCCATGTCTATTTTATTTTTTTGTTTTTAAGGAAAAAAACCCTTACGTGGCTACGTTTGTGTTGAAAGTGTCTACATTAACTACTGTAAATTGCCTATGTTGGAGACAAAGTAAGCACATTGGCCACACCACATATAAAAATATTTGAATGTTTGGATGGATGTAGGCACGTTGTCCCCCAACATAGCCACGTTAGCCTCTAGCCTTCAAAATTTTTTTCTGATTGGGGATCAACGTTTGCACCTTGACCACTAACATTGTCACGCCCCGAGGGTACCCTAGTAGTAGTAAACAAGTTACACTTGAATACTATCACTAGATTACCTTCAGAGAATGAAAGGTTTACAAAACAATAGGATTTTTTTAGTTGCTTGATAAGAAATAACAAATATATGAAAGAAATAACTTAGTGAATAAACATTACAAAACTATTACAAACCATATAGTTCTTCTGAAGTACACAACTAAATAATCTATTCTAATAGTACATAACCATTAAACTAAAATATAACCGTAGACTTCCAGCTTCTAAGCTCTTACCGGAACCATACTCCTGGAAGTGACTAACCAAGGTCGTAAGGTAAACCTGAAAAGACTGTTGGAGTATGAGCGAAACCACAGCTCAGCGAATAACCAGACATACCATACAGCACACAAGCTATTAGTAAATCATATGCAATGCAAGCACTCAATCATATGCACAGATATAAGTTTGGATGATCTAGAATCCAAACAGGAAAAAGATTTACTCCCTCTTTTTAAGGGTTGAAGAACCAATACTTAATGACCTACCTACCCAGGAGAGACCAAGTACACAGGATAATCAACGATTTCTCGTTTTAGGGTTATCACTTTGAATATAATTGATTAAACTGACCATCTCCTGCAATCCCCTTAGAAACTCCCTAAGTATTAATCATTTCAAAGGGATTCTACGGGCGACGTTCTTCGGTGCCATTTAGTTCCCGTAGGATAGCCAAACTAAAGAGAACCTTGGAAGAACTAACATATTAGAACAACCAAGCATAAATAGAGATCTGAAATATTAATACGTAGCAGGCTGTCACACCAGTATATATGCAATAATGCAATTCGTGCAATGCATGATCAGATTATTTTGTTAAGTCAATAATTCTTAATCAATTTCACGGTGACAATAGATTACACACAATCATCATTATGCTACTTCACAATATCAAATCATTGCATTATCGCTTTTGTAAGGATATCTTAACAATCATATAGTCATATCACAACATACTTTCAATACACAACCGTTTAATTATCTTTCCATTACATATTCAATTACTTACAAGCACAAACAGTATCATATGACTGAATTACTCACCTGCTCATACTGACTCAGTCGTAATAATCTGCTGGTAGATCTTCTACTGTATCAAAGTCACCTATTTAAGATGAATAAAGTATTCATCAATATAAATTATATAACTAAATTTCTATATGTGGCTAGTGTCATAGACTTGATTTTTATTAAGTTTTGGTAGTGACTATTACTAATTTTATGTTATTCTATATTGATCTCAATATAGAAAGTTATAGTTATTTATTATTACTTAGTGTCGTCGTGTTTCTCTTAATTTATCTCCTATAATTATTTTGTTATTTTTAGAAGTCACATTACTCGAAAATTTGGCTTATTTCAATTTCCATTCTTACCTATTCTATCTATTTGGAACAAATATTCGACTAATACTAACTTTTTATTAATACTAAATATTGTCTTAAATTCTAGGGTTTTAAAAGTTATTAGATATAAATCTAGATATGCTTGAACACTTGTATTTATTTAACTATCTATAATTTCTTACATTATCATATATATATATATATATAATACTAAATAGATGTATTGCATATGTATATGCATTATATATGTTCGGTTTTTGTTAAAACAAGCTTCCGTTGAAGAATTTTGAGTGTACGCCGGCTCAAAGCCGCCGGCCTTCAAACCCAGGTGCCGGTGTAAATATGGTTTCGAAGATTATTTCAAAGGAGTTGCACTGGCTGTGAAAGCTGTCGGCTTTCAACGTACGCCGGCTCTACGCCGTCAGCGTAAATCTCCAGGTAGCCAGCTTACATTCAATTTTTACGTGAAAATAATTTTACTTAGCCTCTGCTCAGTGTAAGCCGTCTCTATGCCGCCGGCCTATCCATGTAAGCCGCCGGCGTTGAGCGATTACACTGCCGGCTTTGAGATAGTGTTAATACTGTTCATCATCTTCCTCCTCTGTCCGATTCATGTTCTTTAAATTTTACACGTTAAAAACATTATTAAATCGTTCCTAAGTGTTTATATAACTTATGCATAGTTAAACAACAACTCCTAACACATCTATAAACATATATACTTGGATCTCGATCTTATAGAAGTAAAACTAAGGTTTCGGATTTTTACCTCGTTTGGGCTCGTCCGATGAAATCCGAGGCTTGTAATTGTGTTTATTACGTTCCTAAGATTATTAGAAGTCAGTTATAAAGCTTAGATTTGAAAGATAATCATTTGAATTTCATCAACTTACCTTTGAACTCATATTCAAGGGTTTTCGGTATTATTTTTCTTTTGATCCGAGTTTGGTTGATTTGGTCTGTTTGTTTCCTGTTTTTGGTTGGTTTTGATTGTTACTTGGGAGTATTTTCGTGCTGAGGAGTTTGAGAATTGATGAGTTTTGTTTGTTCTCCATAAAGTGTCTTAAAGATATATATATATATATATATATATAAGAAAAAGAGAGAACTTAGGCTAAGTTTTTCTTCCGATTTTTCTCTTCGATTTGTTCTCATTTGGCTATTATTTTCAAGCCAATTAATGCTAGGGTGACTTGGCATTGTTTGATTGGTGTGGAGGTTGATTTGTTTGACAAATTTGAGAGAATTATTGTTGGATTTCGGCTCCGTAGCTTTCCCCACCAAATTTGCACCGAATTCATATATATATATATATATTAATTATTTAATTGAGTTTTGAGATAATTAAACGAGTTACACGGGTACAATTTAGCTAATATTTAGGAGTTTTTGTATAAAAATATGTTTATAGGAATATATGAAACTCTTAGATTATCAAATAATACAATTTTAGATTTTATATATATACGTAGTTAATTATTCGTATAATTTTATCTCCCACGATTAGGATTTCTTAAGCTCATTAGGTCAATTTTTGTTTCAGCTTCAATAGCTTAAGAAAACTTGAATTAGAACAATAGCGTAATTTGATTATTTATTTGGAGTTTAGATTTTGAGTTATTCAACAGTTTATGTTTTCGTTGTGTATTTATAATCCTAACGGTTTATCTTTGGGTCATCGTTTTCTGTCTATAAGCATAAATAATCGTTTACTTAGTATTGTACTTAATACGGAAACTAAACTACATATATATATCTTTAGTTTTGATACTTAACATGAAATCTTATTAGTAGTTATTAATACTATCTAGGGATCTTGAATTTAAGGTTTAAATCTAAGTACAGGCTCATTACTACTCGTTGTTCCAATCTCGAATCATTATCGAGATAAAAAACAATCCTTTAATCTCTATACTCATATTTTTCTATTTAAATCTATTTATATATCAGGTTTCGGGTTCTAAAGAAATTCTTTATTCAAAATCTAAATTCTTTATCTAACCAAATTTTAGATATTGATCTATTCTTAGACTTTAATTAGAATCTAAATCTATTATCTTGTTCATACAATCTATTGTTAGGTCGTATACTAAGGTGGAAAATTCTCGGGGTTTACAAACATGGGCACATTAGCCTCTAACATTCAATTTTTTTTTTTACTACTAAGGATCGATGTGGGTACGTTGGAAAAAAACGTGTGTACGTTGTCCTTAAGGGTAAAATAAAATTTGAACGTTAGAAGCTAATGTGGGTACATTAGCTAGCAACATGTGTGCATTGACCTCAATGTTCAAATTTTTTTTTCAACCATTGGGCTACAATGACCTATGTTGCCTTGCAATGTAGGCATGTTGTAACCTAATGGTTGAAAAAAAAATTGAACTTTGGGGCCAACATGTCCATGTTAGACCTAAGGTTCAGTTTCGTGCCCATGTCTAGAAATAAATTTGGGGATGTGGGCACTTCTTTTTACACTTCAACTTGCCGTCCTCACGTCCAAATACAAAATCCTCTTTTTTCATTTCTTTCCAAGTCTTCTACAAGCTACTAGTTTTATAAATTATGGAGGGTTTGAGTCTTCACATCATCATACCAAAAAGCACTCAAAACGCCACCACTGAGAACATATACCCCCACCATATGCACCTTCTCCACCTTAACAAAATGATTTCCACTTCCCCATATCGGCCATGCAAGCAAGGCATGACGAGAAGTTTTGTGATCAGTCTATCATTGCGGAAAGGATTATGATATGGATGGGCTAAACCAGTGGTATGACTTCACTGATACCCAAAGTACCATTGGTTTAATTACCCTTATGCAGTTTCGGAACAAGATATATGTTGATTTTGTTTGTATATTCTACTCAAACATCACTATCATAAAGGTTGTGGATGATACCAATGAAATTCTTTGGGTGGATACCGGGTACCGGAATTTAGCCTTAATCACCACTTACATGTATGGCACTATAATCCACATTACACTGGATTACTAGCGATGTAACTAGGCCATGTTTGTGATGGCTTTTATAAAACCCAAAACCCTATAGGGTTTTTGTCCGTAAACCAAAAATCTACTTGATAAACCCTATAGTATAAGGTACCCAAACCTGAGCCCAATAAAGCTAATAATATTTCGACTACAAATATTTTATGTTTAAATTTATTTTGAAGAAAAACCTCTTTCCCCTTAAAATACATTCCCATAATTTTCTTCTTGTTTACTTATGGGAATTTTATTTTTATTAATGTTTTTGTGTATTTATTCTCTTGATTCTCAATTAGCTTAACATTACAATAGGTTACAATGATTAATTAAAATCAAATATTATTAAAGATGAATGATCTACAAAATTAAAAATGAAGATACTATTTATTAAATTAAACTACAAATTTAAAAACATATACACTATTTATTAAATTGAATGGTAAATTCATATTTCATACAACTTTCATAAGGTAATTAGCGCATAATTTCTCTTTATCTTTTATGAAAATTGCAAGAATTCGTACTTTGACATGCTTAAATTGATGTTTAAGGTCAAAATGGAACATGGAATCAAAGAAATCAAAATTAAGGAATTTCAGTAAGATCTATCCAAGAAAATCAAAGAACACCAGTTAAGTAGCAAAGGAGCACCATCGGCCTTAAGCAAAGCAAATGCTAGCCTTGGAAATTTCATTGAATGCTGACAAATTTTCCATCTACCCCCTCGATGTTGTGTCGGCCTTGTTGAGGAAAAGAATACAAAAGATTAAAGCTGGAATCAACACTGGCAGCCTTTAAGAAGGAATTAAGCGGCTTTAAAATTTTTGAACATACACCAGCAATTCGGGAATGTACTGTTGGCCTTGAGGCAGTGTTAAGGAAAGATCAGTAGCCAATTTTTAAGCACTAGCACAAATGCCACCAGTGTAGGATGAAAGAAAGGATGGCTTCTATAAACTAACTAAGTGCTAACAAATCCTGAAGCTAAGCCACCGACATTGAGGCAATGTAGAGCATCCATAGAATGCTAATTTTACACACTGCCCTCTACACCGTCGGCTTTCATTTGGATTTGACAAGCCTTGAATATTTTCATTGTACGCCGGCCTCTTGAAACCCTATGCCGTCGGTGTTGGAGCAGTGTAGGTCATCCACAAAAGACAAATCATTGAAGCTGTCTTCAAAGTTGCCAGTGTTCAACCAGCTTGCAAGTGTACACTGCCAATACGCCGCCGGCATAAAAGTTTAAAAGGCTGGCGTATGTTTTGTAACTGCAATAACAATATGAAGCGTTTCAAATTCCATGTGACCTTTAGCTATAAGAAAGTGATGGTTCCTTTGTTCATGGGTGTCAAAAACATATTAGAATATATTAGTAGTTCAATTTTAGAATAGATTCTTTGTGAGAGAGTTGTTTTGGGAATAAATCCTAGTGATTAAGAAGCTTTGTATTGAAAAGATTTTGTAATTGAAGATCTTGATAATTGAATTAGTGGTTTCTGATCCTATTCTTATTATATACAATTTGATTGTCCTATTTTATTGTCCATCATGATATCAATTGTAGAATCTCATTTGATTTGTGAATCTATATTCATGAGTAGCTAAATCTTCATTGTGGGAAATTGGTGAAACCTTAAGCATGCTAATATGATAATTGAGATTGTGTTATGTGATAGTTAGAATTGTGGAATATTCATATTGAATTCCTATTATAAATCTTGTTTCTTAATGGAATTAGGGTTTATAAGACATAATAACTCGGAAGGAAAATTAGGTTTCAAAGGAATTCATGAATTAAGGTTAAATGAAAATTGTGGAAGCGACAGAGTTTAATCTGATTTAGAAATTATTTTATTGGGATTCATGTAATGTTTTATGTTGATTTTTCATTAAGGGACTGGGAGAATTTGATTTAAAGCATTAGTCCATTATAGAATCGAGAGATTTATAATTGTAAAATTGATTCCATTGATAATTTAATTAATGAAAGCTATTAGGTTATTTTGTGGTTGAAAAAGATTTAGAAATTGCAATAGGATTTTATATCTTGACAATTTCATATGAATATCCATAAGTTTAATTGTCAATATAACATGATTTTAGTTTGATTAGCAATATTAGGGTGGATTCTATTTTCACACACTTAATCATTATATATCTTTTTAAAACACACTCTCTTGCTCTTGTAGATTGTTAATAGTTTAGTATTGGTTAATTCTCAAAATTGATTGTCTGAATATGAGTAGAGCTGGTAATTGTTTAGTAGTTAATTGATCCTTGTGGGAACGATATCCTACTCATCATCTGTATTACTTGATTTCATCCAGTATACTTGCTGGTAGTAATTGCACTTATATTTATTTATTTATTCATTTCAAGCAGATTAAGTTTTTGGCGCCATTGCTAGGGATCCAATTAATATTAGACTACCTTTAGTTTTGCTAGTAGTTTATGCCCTTTTTCTAGAGTTTGATTGTTTTCTTTTCTTTTTGCAAGTCACATGCATAGGAGTAGAAGTCAGGAGCTTCTACCAATTGACACTGAAATTGAAAGAACTCTACATCAACAATGAAGAGAAAATAGAAGGCAAGAGGAAGTGCTACAAGCAGAAGAAATGGCAGAAAATGAAGTACGTAATAATGAGGGCAACAATGATCAAAACAATAATCAGATTCAAGTTGCATCTGCTTGAGCACTTCGAGATTATATAGTACCCACTGTTATGGGTCCTATTGTGAGGAGACTAACTATTCAGGCCAATAATTGTGAGCTTAAATCGGCATTAATTCAAATGGTTGAGTCACATTAATTTGGAGGATACCCTAATGAGACACCAAACGAGCACATTGCTAAGTTCCTCCAATATGGCAACACTACCAAACTCAATGGAGTTGCTGATGAGGCCATAAGAATGCAGCTTTTCCCTTTCTCTCTTCAAAGATGTGTAGGGGTAAGTCCATCACACAGCAATTGAGCAATAGACCGTCTGGGTCTTTACCAAGCAATACAAAGGAAAACCCCAAGACTGTGAATGCCATAATACTAAGGAGTTGCAAGGAGGTTGAAACACTTGAGGAGAAAGTTGAGGAGACAGAGGAGACTCCATTGAAGGACAAGGGAAAGCAAAAGATGGAGGAATCAATGTAGAAATCAACAGAGGTGAAACCTTATGTTCCTTCTATTCCCTTTTCAGGAAGACTGAAGCAGCAAAGATTAGACGAGTAGTTTGCTAAATTCTTAGATGTCTTCATCAAGCTGCAAATCAACATCCCATTCTTAGAAAAAATTCAATAAATGCCTTCTTATTCTAAATTCATCAAGAAATTGCTTACTAAGAAGAAGAAGATTGACAACAGTGAATCAGTGATGTTAACAGGAGAATGCTCCATGATTTTGCACAAGAATTTACCTAACCTGCCTACTAAACTAAGAGATTAAGGGAGTCTTACAGCTCCTTGCACAATAGGAGAATTTCATTTTGATAAAGTTCTAATAGATTCTGGTGCAAGTATTAATTTAATGCCCCTATCTATTTTCAGGAAACTAGGACTTGGAGAGTATAAGGAGACTTATGTTACCTTGTAACTTGTTGATAGAAGTGTCAAATACCCTAGGAGTATTGTTGAGAATGTCCTAGTGAAAGTTAACAAATTCATATTTCCAATAGACTTTATAGTATTAGAAATGGATGAAGACAGAGAGGTTCCAATGATTTTTGGCAGACCGTTCCTTACTACTGGTAAAGCATTAATTGATATGGAACAAGGTAAGCTCACATTGAGAGTTATGGATGATCAGGTAACTTTTAATGTTTATGATGCAATGAAAAAGTTTGATGATAGTAATTCTTGTTATACTATCAATATAGTTGATGAGCTTATTTCTAAGTCTGTGTAACGCCCTAAAATAAGGTATTACAATCTATCACGTGTTTTCTCTTGAAATAAAACACGCTAAGGCTCTAATAATCACAAAATCTTCAAATATCACCTGTAAACACACATATAGGATATCTCATAGGATATTCAAAACAACCTGTATAATCTGGAAACATAAGTAACTTCATAACATTTATGTTTAATCAAGCAAACATCCTAGTTGGCATATCCACAAGCCAACAATCTAACACAACAATTGAAATTATCTACAAAAGAAAAACTTTCATTTACAACTTAGTCTTTCAACAACAAATGATCTAAACACTGTTCATAAAACATAATAATAAGCCAAATACAGCAAAATCAAGACTTCAACATAACTAGGCAATTCTTTTCTCCCAACATCCTATAATCAAAAGTCTAGCTCTCAACTGGATAGTCAGGTCCACTATCGACATCCCCCTGATCAAAGATCAGATAATAACTTGAAAGATCATACACAATGTCTTCATCACCTGTACCTGAAATTTTAAAAAGTGAGCTGCGAAGCCCAGTACGATAACTCTAATCCTTAAAAACAAATGTAAATGCACATGCAATAGATATATATATATCAAATGCACTAAATCTAATGAAAACAATCAGTTTGTTATCTATTTATATTCTACAAATCAACACAGTTCAAAACTATGTATACTCTAGTCCTAAACTCGAAGTAACTCAGACTACTCTTTAAAAACAACCAACTCTTTGAAAATAAAATAATTATATACATATATGGATGAGTGGGTACTCCCTAAACACCCTGTTTCCCCCTAGTTCTACCGGAATCATATCAAGGCTCGAGTCCACTCGGGGTAACCTCACACCAAGATCATCAGGGTACCTCACTAGTATCATTGTCTGCCAGGTCTTTACTAGTCAAAGCCAAACACAACCAAACAGACAATTATTAAGCCGAATATAATTAGGTTTATTATGAAATTATGTTCCTACAACCAGTCAAACAATACTGAACTTATAAACAAAAACAACAAGTAGGGATTGGTCGTACCTTTTCAATCTTAGGAATACTAATCCAAATTCACTAAACCCAACATCGACAACAACAACACTAACATGAATCTCTACGACTCCTTGATCAATACCAACAATCAAACACCAAAATCTCCAATTATCCTGTCAACAACATATATACATAAACAGATATATAAAACATGGTAAAAGGAACAAACCCTAATATATCATAATCTCCTAAAACTCTAACCTGATAATGAATCTCCAAAAATTTGTACCGTCTTCTCCGATCACAACCCACAACAAGTCCAGAATACCAATAGTTCACCAAAACCCTAATATTACAAGACAACAAGAATATATAAAGATCATCTAACCACACATTGTTTAAATCCATCAACGAAATGACGAAACTTATTGATTTGGATCACCAAAACCCGACTCACACCCACAAATTCCGATTCCAACCAAAGCTAGGTTTTCCTTCATGCAAACAACCACAAAGTCCTTAGAACTTACATGAAATTTGTATAAATCTTGTATGAGAATATTACACTTACTTGTTTAAATCACAAAACTCACTCATTATCCAACCGAGATAGATTAAACCCAAGATCTTAATTCTTCTCACGTTTTCCTTCAAGAACACAACAAAACCCTAAGAAATCATGCATAAATTAGTAAAAAAACATGTTGTAGATGGATTAGGATCACTCACATTTGATCAAACTCGCCTTAGGATGAAGATTTCACAAAGAATAACCAAGCTTCTCTCTCTTAGGAAGGAAAAAGGATGAAATAATTTTTGTTGAAAAACACTTGGACGAACAAGTCTATTTATAAAATTTACACATACGCTGGCAAATTTAATTCCTATGCCGGCGGCATAGAATCCTTGGGAGGCGGTGTTCGTCGTGCAACAAAATCCTTCGCGTCTTTCCAAACATCAAATTTCGGCAAAACCTAACTCAACTCTGGTGGCGTTCAACTCCAACGTTAAACAATAACGCTTCTTATGCAACTTCAACACCGGCAAAAACACACACACACTCTCCAGTGTTCAACAATTTGATACTATACGCAACCTATGCTGCCTCTACGCCAGCAACGTTCCCTTTCCAGATACTGGCATTGCATCTATAAAAAATTGCAGAAGTTTCAAATTTTCACAATTCTTTCCCAAAACAAAATTAACCAAACTTAACTTGTTTTTGTGGCTTTGATGTAAGCTTATATATATATCGTGACCCATTTATCTTCATTTTATCTTATTTTTCTATGTGTTACACCCTATCGAAGAAAAAGTAAGTGTGGAGACAATGGAGTTGGTTCTTAAAGACCTTGATGACTGGATTGATGATTAGCAAGAAGAAGAAGCAATTGGGCTGGTGCCTCAAACCAAAGCAAGATATTATGAGGAAATGGGCACCAGTTGATGAACCAAAATTATTCCTATTTTATGAGTGCTAAAACATATGGTTGATGGTTATTTTTATTTGGAATTTAGCACTTGAATTAATGGAGTTAAGCTTTCAGGTCTTTTAAGGAGATATTTTTCAAAGAAAGCGAAGACGGGTCAAAAATGTAAAGTTTGGATCAAGAAGAACTCAACATGACAAGAACAAGCCATGTCTTTCAACCATTACAAGAAAGAAGCGAAATTAAGGGCTAAATATCAAGCTTTTGGAAGACATTTATGAGACACGACCTGTCCCAAACCGTGTCAATCTGGAAAATTAGCTTTGCAAGGGACATTTTTGGGACAAGCCGTGTCCCAAGTCGTGTCAGTGAAGAAAAAAGACCACAGTAAAGGACACAACTCTGGGACAAGCCGTGTCCCTAGTCATGTCGATTTCCATAGTGAAGAAAACAGCCAGACATTCAAGAGACATGACCTGTCCCTAAACCTGTCGATTTGACAATCCGTTACTTTTTAAGAAACGACTTTTTTCTTGAATAGTAATTCCCCATTTATTAAAGAAACGTCTATTGGACATTAAAGGGGTGTTACTTTGAAAAGCTAAAAGACCCGTAACTTCTGTAATTTCCTATTTCCTCCATAATGAGCATTCAATTCCATTTATGTGTTACTTTGAAAAGCCAAAAGACCATAACTCCCGTAACTTCCAAATTCCTCCATAATGAGCTTTCAATTTCATTTATGTGAAATCCATTATAAATTGAAGATGGAGGAAGAATCAACAGTAAGAAGAGCGGCAAGGAAGAAAGAGAGAGCACATATAGAATTCATACATAAAGTTTTTCAGAGTTTCAACAAGTCAAGATTATCTTGGATTGAAGATCCACAATTTTGAGCTTCATTTTCTCGAGTGATATCATGAATTTTAGTTTGTTTCTAGAATTTCATGTATTCTTGTTAATTACTATGGAAGAGTAATTTTTCAGATCTAGGTTTTGTTGAACTCTAATTTTATTTTGTGATGAGGATTTGGGTTTAATGAAAGATTGATGTTCTTTTGTTCAATTGCATTTTTCTTAACTGTTTCTTAAGTTTGTATATCCAGAATGCAAGCTTATGTATGATTTTCATTTAAGTTAATTGAAAGATTACTTTTATGATTTGATCTATGCAATTGAAGAGATTTGTTTGTAATTCTAGACATAGAATGGCAAGAATCTTCTATTATTTTTATGAGTTCATGTTATTAATGCAAATTTAGGTTGCTATTGATTGAGGAGACATCCTAATTGATTAACCTAGGTTTAGACAATTTGTTAGATTCGAAAGAATTGACATTTTGCTTGAGGAATTCTATAGCTTAAGAACTAAATCTTAAATATCTAGTATGATTTGCCAAGGATTCACATGATAAATTGGAGGTAAGACAAAATCTGGATCATTTGTTCTTATTGAATCTTGCTTGTTTGTTACTAGATCCGTGTTAATATTATTCAAAGTAAATTAGATAAAATAGTAATCATCAAAATTATCGGTTACATAGTAGAGAAACGGTAATACTAGTACTTGATATCCAAATCCTAGAGGACGACACCCGTATTAATTCTATTCTACAATTGATAGGTACACTGCCTATTGCCTTTATAGTGAATTAAGAACGGGACTTTAGAAATTTAAAACTACGCTTGAAGGCAATCATCACCAGTGAAAGCAAGCCAATACCATCATTGATAAAACCACAAACTCTAGAGCTTAAATCCCTTCCTACTCATTTGAAGTATGCTTTTCTTGGAACTGATAATACTTTGCCAAGAATTATTTCACCTTCTTTAACAGATGAACAAAAGCAACAGCTGCTTAGAGCTCTGAGGGAGTATAAAGAAGCAATTGGATAGATTATTGTAGATATCAAAGGAATCAACCCCATGATTTGCACTCACAAGATTTTGTTGGAATTTGAGTGCAAACCTACAGTTCAACCACAGAGGAGACTCAACCCAACCCTTAAAGAGGTAATGAAGAAGGAAGTTCTGAAATTGCTGGATACAGGTATTATCTAGCCTATCTCTTATAGGAAGTGGATTAGTCTAGTCCAGGTAGATCCTAAGAAAGGTAGTATGACTGGAGTAAAGAATGAGGACAATGAATTGATTCCTACTCGCACTATGCCTGGGTGGAGAGTTTGCATAGACTATAGGAAGTTGAATGATGCCATCTGAAAAGACCATTTTCCCTTTCTCTTCATTGATCAGATGTTTGAAAAATTTGATGGGCATGATTATTATTACTTTTTAGATGGTTACTCTGGTTATAATCAAATATGTATAGCACCTGATGACCAAGAGACAACCACTTTTACTTGTCCCTATGGCACACTTGCCTTTATGAGAATACCCTTTAGTCTTCACAATGCACCTGCTACTTTTCAGATGTGTATGATGGTTATTTTTAATGATATGCTTGAAAATTTTATTGAAATATTCCTGGATGACTTTTCAGTTTTTGGAAAATCCTTTGATTCATGTATGATAAACTTAGGCTATGTTCTTAAAAGATGTAAAGAAACCAATTATTTTGAATTGAGAAAAATGCTATTTCATGGCAAGAAATGGGATTGTTTTGGGTCATAAAGTGTCTGAGAAAGGAATTGAAGTGGACAAGGCCAAAGTTGAGACCATAGAGAAGTTGCCACCACCCACATCTGTGAAAGGAGTCAAAAGTTTTTTAGGACATGTTGGCTTCTATAGGAGATTCACTAAGGACTTCTCTAAGATTTCTAAACCTTTATGTAATTTTCTTGAAAAAGATGCTATATTCAATTTTGATGACAATTGTTTGCAAGAATTTAACTTGTTGAAAGAGAAGCTCACATCCATACCAATTATCATTGCACCTAATTGGGAGCTTCCATTTGAACTCATGTGTGATGCCAGTGAATTTACTGTTGGAGCAGTACTTGGCCAAAGAAGAGGCAAGTTGTTTCATGTTATATACTATGCAAGTATGATGTTAAATGAGGCTTAAAGAAAACTATGCCACAACTGAAAAAGAGCTTCTAGTGATTATATTTGCATGTGACAAGTTTTGGCCTTATCTGATAGGTTCTAAAGTCAAAATACATACAAATCATGCTTCTCTGAAATATTTGTTTGCTAAAGCTAATGCAAAACCTAGGCTAATTAGATAGATATTGCTACTACAAGAATTTGATCTTGAGATTAGAGGGAAAAAAATGGAACTCAAAATGTGATTATTGATCATTTGTCTAGATTGGAACATGATTGTTTAGATATTCCTGTCAATGAAAAGGTCCCTAATGAACATTTGCATGCAGTAGATATTTAAGGATTGCCTTGGTATGCTGATACTGTCAATTATTTGGTTAGTAAAATCATACCCCATGGTTTATCATTTCAACAAAAGAAGAAGTTTTTGAATGATGTAAAATTTTACTTTTGGGATGAACCATACTTGTTCAAATGTTGTGCTGACCAAGTGATTAGACATTATGTGCTTGACAATGAATAACTTAGCATCATTCAACATTGTCATTCAAAAGAGGCAGGAGGTCATTTTGATCTTGAAAGGACTGCAGCTAAGATCTTGATCATGTGGTTTTTATTGGCTCAAATCAATGCCAAAGGACAGGTAACATTTCAAGAAAATATGAATTACCAGAAAACCATATTCTAGTAATTGAACTATTTGATATTTGGGTATAGACTTCATGGGTCCTTTTCTCTCATCTTTTTCAAACAAGTACATACTATGGCTGTGGACTATGTTTCAAAATGGGTTAAAGCAGTTGCTTTACAAACAAATGATGCCAAGTAATTTTAAGATTTTTGAAAAGGAACATTTTTAAGATTTGGGGTGCCTAGAGTTATCCTTAGTGATGGGGGGTCACACTTTTATAACAAACAGTTTGAGAAACTTTTATCAAAATATGGTGTTACACACAAAATTGCTACCTCCTATCATCCACAAACTAGTGGACAAGTTGAGGTATCCAATAGAGAGATCAAAATAATTTTGGAGAAAACTATCAATGTATCTAGAAAAGATTGGTCTTTGAAACTTGATGATGCATTGTGGGCTTATAGAACTACTTTTAAAACCCTATTGGAATGTCCCCATATATGATTGTTTTTGGTAAATCATGTCATCTTCCTGTAAAGCTTGAGTACAAAGCATATTAGGCCATAAAATTTCTCAATTTTGATGAAAAAGCTGCAGGTGAAAAGAGATTGCTTCAGCTGAACTAATTGGCTAAGTGGAGGGATGAAGCCTATGAGAATGTTTGCATCTACAAGGATCAAGCAAAGAGATGGCATAATAGGAACATTCTCAAGCGAGAGTTTTTGCCTAGATAGAAAGTTTTACTTTATAACTCTCGTTTGAAGCTGTTCCTAGGTAAGTTAAGATCAAGATGGTCAGGTCCATTTAAGATTGTTAATGTTTTTCCCTATGGTGCAGTTGAGTTGAAAACAAATGACAACAGGACTTTCAAGGTAAATGGGCATTTGCTCAAGCATTTTTATGAGAGGGAGAACAATGATAGTGTTGCCACAACCATAAATTTCAAAGAGTCATGAAAAGAATGGGAAAGTCGGGCTAATGACTCTAAACTAAGCGCACCATGGGAGGCAGCTCATGTCTAACTTGGTAGTTTGTTTTGTTTTGTTTTTACTGACTTAGTGTTTAGTGTGTACAAATTAGAGTGAAAAAAAGGAGATTTTGGCTTTCAATTGACAAGGGAGAATCAATTTAAGAGAGAAAATGAGAAGGCACTTCGGTTAAATTATGAAAGCTCTAAAGAATTCAAGGTAATTATTCTAATTATTTTTAGAATACAAATTTTTAATTTACAACAACAATTTGATTGCTTGGAGAGATTTTGATTAAAAAAAAAAACCGCCATAGAAATTCAAAGCTGCCGGCTTGGCCTCAATTGAAAGATCACTGGCTAGACATGTTCAACATTGCCAGCATTTAAGGTGGTGTAAAATGGAATTGAAGAAATTTTTATCCCGATGAACGCCAGCATCTGGAGTTTCAACACCGGCAGTGTTGAAAGCCGACGTACATTATACGCTAGCAATGTACTTAAGTAAGCTGCCAGCCATTCCCTCTCGGCATGAATTTTGAAATGGTTACACCGACATGTATGCCGCTGGTGTACTTGATAAATTTGTTGGTGTATGTCCTGTAATTCATTTTTTTAATAGGTTCCCCCCCCACCCCCCCACCACCCCAACTTAATTCTTCACTCATTTTTACTCTCAATCTTTCTAAACATTCCCTTACTCTTCCCTCGATACTCACGTTTCTTCCCCACTCACTTGGATATAGTTGAGCCAATCAAGTAAGTATCTCTATCTCTCTTTTGCTCTGTTTGATTGAATTCTATTATTGTCATTGTTGGTTAATTGCTGCAATGAGGAGATTGGGCTGTGTGTGTACTGCGAAATTTCGAATTTTTGGATGGGTTGAATTGTTCAAATTTTGGATTGGGTTGATTTGGATTGGCTGTTTGGATGAATTTTGGAGTGGTTTCGGCTTATTGTTACATGCGTGTTGCATTGAGCTAATGTTGTGATTGAAATTGATCCCAAATCGATTTCATGCATGAATTTAAGGTTCAAATTGAATTTTTCCAAATTGAATTGAAAATTGGGGCTTATTTAAAGTGTACTTGAATGATTTTAATTTGATATTGAGTTATTAATTTGAAAATGTTGCGCCTCAAATTGTTGAATTTTTGTAAACTTGATTCCTCAGCTGTTGTAACTGCAAAATTCTTGGAAACTAAGTCTAGAAGGAAGTTTTAAAAGCTTATGAGTTCAACTAAGCTAACTTAGGCTTGTTGTTTGCTATTTGCTGAGATACATGACCTAAAGTTGCTTGGGATCTCTGCTTGTGAAGTTTGAATTGCTGCTTTTCAACATTCCATTCTAATCTAGCAAGTCTAAGCAACCAGCTTTGAGTCCAACTTTGCAAGTGTAGAATTGTATCAACCAATTCCATGTACTGTGTTCATTATTTCATATGCCTAAGATTCCAGATTTCTTTGAATTCATGATTTAGCATGTTTTAGGCATATATATACTGCAAACAACCCAAGTGACTAAAGTTTTGTTGAAAATCCATTTGTTGAGTGCCTTTCAATTCATGAATTTGAATTTGTTGTATGCTTATATTGGTTTTTATTTACAGGTATGGCACCAAAATAGAAGAAACAAGAAACTATTGACACTTCTTCATCTGGCTCATAAACTAGGAATGTTCTTTCTAGTTAACAGTATGCTAAGGACAGGAAGAAAAGATTGATGAAGATGGACTTCATGAATAGTCAGTACTTGGATTGGAGTCTATTGGAAGAATATGGGATTCATGAAACCATCCATAATCTGATTCAGGATCAAGCATGGATCAAATTATTTTAGTTGAGAGAACTAGCCTACAATAGGTAGGATACTTGGTCTATATGATAATGAGTAGGATACTTGGTCTATGGAGAGACCAAGGAGGTGACATTAAAGACAATGGGTAGGATACTTGGTCTATATGATAATGAGTAGGAGAACTTTTAATTGCTAAATCAATGGCCTAAATGGGAAAATGAGATGGATCAAGAGACTTACTGGGCTCAGATGATTCATCCTAAGCCAGATCCATTCATTCAATCAAAGTCTTTATCCACTACCTTTCAAAGAGTGGAAGATAAGCTGCTCCACCACATCCTTGCACATACAATCAGTTGCAAGGAGACTAGTCACAGCAAAGCGACTAGTTTTGATATGTTTTACCTGTATAGCTTGATTTCAGGCTATAGGATTGACTTAGGTGTGGAAGTGGCCAACTTCATGTATAGACAAGCTAAAGACACTAGGATCAAGTTCCCATTTTGTGGAGGCCACATCACCAAGCTACTAAAGGGATGGATATATTTCAAGACCTAGTTGGTGATGAGATGAGAGAAAGCAAGAGGATTTCTTGTGCACCATTTAGAGGATGGGAACTTGTCAAAGCCTATAGGGGAGTTTAGCAGCCAGTAGATGAGATTCATGCTCAGGAGATTCAGCCTCCAGTTCATCCCACAACAGCTTCTACTGACAAACCTTCATCATCATCACAGCCTCCTTCTTCTGCTACTATGAGTACCTATGACAAACTTAGGCAGGACCTTCAAGATTTGAAGGAGGAACAGAAGAAGGAAAGGAAGAAAAGCAAGAAATTCAGGACTACTATTTTTAACATGATCAAGGTAGCTATTTCTTGTTTGAATCCATCGTCGGCTGAGGGGATGCCTTATGATACATCTCCTGATGAGTCTAAATCTAGTGTAAAGCCAGAAAGCTAGAGATACTACTAGCTTTCACTTGATTTTATTTGTTTTTCATTTATCTCCTACTAGCTTGTACTTATATATGAGCACCTAAGTTCTTGTGGGTTGACTCTTGATATCTGATCTGATTTATAAAAATTTATATTAGATAGCTTCTTATTTTCTATTTAATTTTGCTTTTTATTTTTTTTTCTTTTTGATTTTAGGCTTCAGAAACTAACTCTCTAACTAGACCCTGATGACTTTAATTGAAATCCCAATTTGACTCTAAAACAATTCAATCAGGAAAGTACCAACTTTTCTTTTATTATTTTATTCTTTTCCTCTAAATTGAGCTAAATGAAAAAGAGTGAGGACACTGTATATTTTAAGTGTGGGGGAAGGGATAATGATGTGGAGAATTGAAGTTGTGAATGTGACTACAGTCGTCTGAATTTGTTGAGTTTATGCTGTGTTTTTTTATCTGGAATTGTATTAATGAATATGCCCCTACTTTGAATTTTTGTCCAAAGCCAGGATATGAAGAATTATGCCAAAATTTTTCAAAAATTTGATTGAAATCTTGAGATTGTGCAAGAAAGTTGCTGATAGCATCTGTAAGAATTATAAATTAACTTGCTTAGTGCTTTACTCACTTACTGATGTGATTAGAATACTTAGTTATTGATTAAGTAGTGAAATCTTAAGAAACAAGTTTACCTTGTTTTTAGCTTTAGAATTGAAAATTTAAGAGTAGGTCAAGTCCTTTTGTTTACCTTGTATAAACTCTTTTGAGTTATATTACAACTTTTTAAAAACTTAGTAAAAGAGGTAAATGAAACTTTTCACTTAGTGATCCTTTATAAAAAAAAGTCTTTAATTTGTATTGCATTCAAAATGGGAAAAAAAAAAAAAAGAAACAAGCATAGCCTCTACTCTAATGACTCAGGTAATTGAGTTATGAGTATCTGAACTTAAATGTTAAAGTGAGGAAGAGTTCTTAGGGGTCCTTTGAAACCTGGTCACTTGGGTGATGAGCCTAAAATGTGCCAACTCAATGAACTTACTATAACAAGAAGGGTAAACAGGAAAAGGTTCAATTCATGAACTTTGAAAAACAAAAAGATGGAGATAAAAACCTCCCAAAAAGAAAATAAATGCTTGTATAGAAAAGAAAAAGGAAAAGAATGCAAAGTACCAAATGAAATAAGACTTATAATAAAGAAAGAGACAGTTTAAGGGAAAATTAGATACCAAATGCTTTTATTGTCTGTTGTTAAGAGTATATGCATGCTAAAAGTCCAGTGAAGTTTAAATAAATATTTTTCCTTAGTAGATTGAGTGTTTGCTTTTGGATAGAAGATTCTTTTATTAAACAGTTGGATTAAAACTTGTTTTGTTTGGATTAACTACTAAACTTTGATTAAAGTACTCTAGTTACATATAACTAGTCTGGTTAGAGTAATAGACACTGAAATGCAAGTCATGAATATCAAAAGAAATGATGCTTGAATTGAAGAAGTTAGAGTTTGTACATTCTATGATAGATTTCAACTTGTGATCTTAATGATTTTGCTTGAGGACAAGCAAAAGTTCAAGTATGGGGGAGTTGATAAAGTCATATTTCATACAACTTTCATAGGGCAATTAATGCATAATTTCTCTTAATCTTTATGAAAATTGTAAGAATTCATACTTGGACATGCTTAAATTGATGTTTCAGGTCAAAATGCAACATCAAAATAAAAAATTAAGAAATTTGAGCAAGATCTATCCAAGAAAATCAAAGAACACTGGTCAAGCGGCAAAAGAGCACTGTTCGCCTTAAACAGAGCAAATGCCAACCTTGGATATTTCATTGAATGCTAGCAAATTCTCCATCTATGCCGTCGATGTTATGCTAGCCTTGTTGAGGAATAGAATACAAAAGATTAAAGCTAGAATCAACACTGGCAGCCTCCAAGAAGAAATCAAGCGGCTTTGAAGTTTTTGAAGATATGCCAACAATTTGAGAATGTATGCCACCGGCCTTAAGGTGATGTTAAGGGAAGATCAGTAGCTAATTTTTAAGCACTAGCACAAACGCCACTAGTATAGGAAGAAAGAAAGGATGGCTTCTACAAATTAAGTGTATGCCGGCAAATCCAAAAGCTAAGCTGCCAGCATTGAGGCGGTGCAGAGCATCCATAGAATGCTAATTTTAAACACTGCCATCTGCATTACCGGCTTTCATTTGGATCTAGCAAGCTTAAATGTTTTCATTGTACACCAGCCTCTTGAAACCTTACACCGCCAGTGTTGGAGCGGTGTAGGTCATCCACAGAAGACAAATCATTGAAGTATCTTCAACACTACCAGTGTTCAATTGGCTTACAAGTGTACGCCGCCTATATGCCACCGGCATGGAAGTTTAAAAGGCCTACGTATGTTTTGTAACTGCAAAAATAATATGAAGCGTTTCAAATTCTATGTGACCTTTGGCTATAAGAAAGTGATGGTTCCTTTGTTCATGGGTATCATAAACATATTAGAATATATTAAGAGTTCAATTTTAGAATAGATTCTTTGTGAGAGAGTTGTTTCGAGATTAAATCGTAGTGATTAAGAAGCTTTGTATTAAAAAAAATTTGCAATTGAAGATCTTGATGATTGAATTTGTGATTTCTGATCCCATTCTTGTTATATGCAATTTGATTGTCCTGTTTTATTGTCCATCATGATATCAATTTAGAATGTCATTTGATTTGTGAATCTATATTCACAAGTAGCTAAATCTTTGTTGTGGGAAATTGATGAAACCCTAAGCATGCTAATATGATAATTGAGATTGTGTTATGTGATAGTTCGAATTGTGGAATATTCATATTGAATTCCTATTATAAATCTTGTTTCTTAATGGAATTAGGGTTTATATGAATCATAATAACTCAGAAGAGAAATTAGGGTTCAAAGGAATTCATGAATTAAGATAAATGACAATTGTGGAAGTAGCCAAGTTTAATCTGATTTAGAAATTGTTTATTGGGATTCATGTAATGTTTTATGTTGATTTTTCACTAAGGGATTAGGAGAAGTTGATTTGAAGCATTGATCAATTATAGAATCGGAAGATTTATAATTGTAAAATTGATTCCACTGATAATTTAATTCGCGGAAGCTATTAGGTTATTTTGTGGTTGAAAAAGATTTTGAAAATTCAATAGGGTTTTATATCTTTGACAATTTCATATGAATATCCATAAGTTTAATTGTTAATATAACATGATTTCAATTTGATTAGCAATATTAGGGTGGATTCTATTTTCCCACACTTAATCATTGATAAACCAAATTTATTCATATTTTGTGAATGCCAAAATGAACCTTTATTGATCATTTTTATTAAGAATTTGGCACTTCAAAACATTAATGTATGCTTTCAGGTCTTTAAAGGAAATATTTTTCAAGGAAAGCAAAGACGGGTCAAAAATGCAAATTTTGGATTAAGAAGAACTCAAAATGACAAGATCAAGCTATGTTTTTCAACCATTGCAAGGAGGAAGCAAAATTAAAGAATGAAAATCAAGCTTTTGAAAGACATTTGCAAGACATGACCTGTCTCTCACCATGTCAACCTGGAAATTGAACTTTGCAAAGGACATTTGTGAGACATGACCTGTCACTCGCCCTGTCGATTTAATAAAAAGTCATTCAATGAGAAAACGACTTTTTAACTACAGTAACCTCCATTTTAAGACAAAAACGTTTATTTCGGTTATGGAAGGAGCGTTACTTGAAGGGCCAAAAGACTCATAACCTCCAAAACCTTTCATCTCTCCTCATCAAGAGCAATTAATTCCATTCAATTGAAGATGGTTATAAAAAGGAGATGGTGGAAGAGAAAGAGGAGACAAGATTTTGAACGAGAGTTTTCAAAAGAAGAAGTTCTGGAGATTCCAATAACAAATCAAGATCATCAAGGATTGAAGATCCGACACTTTGAGCTATAATCTTTTCGGGTAGTATCATGAGTTCGAATTTCTATGTTGAATTTCATGTATTACTATTAATTACTATGAAGGAGTAGTTTTTCAGATCTGGGTTTTGTCGAATTTCATATTTATCATGTGTTGAGACTTTGTTCTTAATGAATTATTGAAGTTCTTTTGTTCAATTGCATGTTTGTTAACCGTTCTTAAGTTTGTATGTCCGGAAATACAGATTTATGCATGAATTTCATCTAAGTTAATTGAAAATTACTTTTATGAATTGATATATGCAATTGAAGAGATTTGTTTGTAATTCTAGACATAGAATAGCAAGAATCTTCTATTCTTAAGAGTTCATGTTATTAATGCAAATTTAGGTTGCTATTGATTGAGGAGACATCCTAATCGATTAATCTAGGTTTAGATAAATTGTTAGATTCGAAAGAATTGATAATTTGCTCAAGGAACTCTATAGCTTAAGAACTAATCTAAATTATCTAATAAAGATTGTCAATGATTCACATGATAAATTGAAAGTAAGACAAAACCTGGATTATTAGACCTTTATTGAATCTTGTTTGGTTATTGGAATTGTGTTAATAGTGTTTTAAAGAAAATTAGATAAGTAGTAAAATCATCAAAATTGTTCAGTTAGATAGTAGAATACGATTTAGTACTAGTATTTGCCTATTCCCTGAGGACGATCCCGATTTTTAAAAGCTATACTATATTCACGATAGGTACACTGCCTATTACCTTTATAGCAATTTAAGAACGGGCCTTTATAAATTGAAAACTATGCTTGAAGGTAAGCCATCAAGTTTTTGGCGCCGTTGCCGGGGAATTTGAGCAATATTAGGAAAAGTTTATTTCTGCTAATCTAACTTTAAAAAAAAAAAAAAAAAAAATCTAACTCCAATCTCTGATATTTTGTAGTGCATGCCAAGAAGTTCCTCCTCAAGACTTCTAGATTTTGATCCGGAGATAGACAGAACATTCCACAGAAGGTTAAGGAATAACACAAGAGAAGTTGCTAGCGAATTGATAGATCCACTCATGGCTGATAATAATGAAGAAGTTCCCAAAACCAACTTGGATTATGCTAGACCTACTCTGGATGGTACTGGGCCAACTGTGGTGAAACCGCCCATTGCGGCAAACAACTTTGAAATCAAAAGTGTGGTGATTCAGATGCTGCAACAATACTGTCAATTTGACGGTCTACCTGATGAAGATCCACATGCTCATATTCAGACATTTTTGGAAATTTGTGAGACATTCAAAAACAATGGGGTAACAGATGATGCAGTGAGGCTCCGTCTATTTCCTTTCTCATTGAGAGGAAGAGCCAAACAATGGTTATCCTCATTGGGTCCGGGAGCCATAACAACATGGAACAATATGGTGGAACAATTTCTTGACAACTATTTTCCACCATCCAAAACCGCTAAATTGAGAAATGACATCTCGTCATTCAATCAACAGGATTCTGAGACTTTATATGATGCATGGCAGAGATGGAAGGATTTACTAAGGAAATGTCCTCATCACCAGGTACCAAATTGGATGCAAGTTCAGACCTTTTACAATGGTCTGAATACAACAACTCGTCAATTAGTTGATGCTGCAGCTGGTGGAACTTTGAATTCCAAGACCCCCGAAGATTCACTAAAGCTCTTTGAGGACATGGCAAAGAACAATTACCAATGGGGTAACAACAAGGGGAAGCAGAAAGTTTCAGGAATGCATGAAATCGATATGATGACTACTATACTTGCTAAAATGGATGCTTTGAGTAAACAGGTAATGGAAGCAAAGAACTCACAAGCAATTCCGGTACAATCTGGAAATTTTGTTGCTGAAAATTACCTTCTTGACGCTCCGGAGCAAGTGGATTATGTGGGAAACCAAGGAAGATATCAAAATAATCCATATAGTCAAACATACAACCAAGGGTGGAGAAATCATCCAAACTTTTCATATGCCAACAACCAAAATGTGCAAAGGCAGAATTTTTCAAATTTTCCACCCGGATTTCAAAAGCCACAGCTTCCGCCTCCACAACAGCTTCCACAATTACCACCACCACCTCCACAAGAAAAGAAACCTAGCTTGGAAGAATTGATGACCAAATTTATCCATACCTCAGAAGCTCGCTATCGGAACCAAGAAGCCTCTATTCATACCCTGGAAAATCAAATTGGACAGCTGGCCAAGATGTTATCTGAGAGGCAACCTGGGTCACTTCCTAGCAATACTGAGGAGAATCCAAGGGAACAGGCAAAAGCAATCACTTTAAGGAGTGGAAAAGAAGTGGAATCAAGGAAAAGGAAGGAACCGGAAGGAGAAAAAATTTCAAATCCTGATGAAAAGAAGTTTTCAAAAGAACAACCCTCTGAAGTAAGAGTCTATACTCCTCCTATTCCTTATCCTGCTCGTCTTCATCAAGATCGTGACAAGGAACAGTTCGGGAAGTTCTTGGAACTATTCAAGCAACTTCACATCAACATACCATTGGTGGAGGCACTTTCTCAAATGCCAAAATATGCCAAATTCCTTAAGGAATTATTATCCAACAAGAGGAAGCTTGAGGATGTGTCTACTGCTGTAGTTGGAGCGGAATGTTCAGCAATAATCCAAAACAAACTGCCAGCGAAATTGAAAGATCCGGGAAGTTTCACAATCCCGTGTGTCATTGGAGAACTTTCTGTTGAGAAAGCTCTAGCGGATTTAGGGGCAAGCATCAATTTAATGCCTTATTCATTCTTTAGAAAGCTGGGTTTAGGTGAGCCTCGTTCTACAAGAATTAGTTTGCAATTAGCCGATAGATCGGTTAAATTACCCAAAGGAATTATTGAAGATTTATTGGTAAAAGTTGGGAATTTTATATTCCCGGTTGACTTTGTGATTCTTGAAATGGATGAGGATGGGGAAGTGCCTTTAATTTTGGGACGACCTTTCCTAGCTACCGCTAGAGCTGTCATAGATGTTGGAGATGGAAGGTTGACACTCCGGGTTGGTGATGAAGAGCTTATAGTACAAATTCCAACTGTGATGAAAAAGCCCATGGTATGTGATGATTCTTGTTTTAGCATTGATGTTATTGATGCTTCTGTGGATAATGTGCAGCATATATTATGCAAAGATATTCTGGAGTTAAGTTTGATTTGTGAAAAAGAAGAAATGAACCCTGATGTGCAAGATGTGATAGCCAACTGGAAAGCATGAGGAGTTGATAAAGAAACAAGGGTTCGAGGAATTATCACTAGAAGATGAGAAGAAATTGAAGCCCTCCATTATAGAACCACCGGTTTTGGAAATGAAGCAACTTCCTGAGTATTTGGAGTACGCTTTTCTGGAAGAAAATTCAAAACTACCGGTGATCATATCCTCAGAGTTAAACAGTGAACAAAAAGAGCAATTATTGACAGTTCTTAAGGAGCATAAGCAAGCAATTGCATGGAAGATATCCGACATTAAAGGTATAAACCCTTCTTTTTGCACTCATAAAATTTTGATGGAAGAAGGATTCAAACCAGTTGTTCAACCCCAGAGAAGGTTGAATCCAAATATGAAAGAAGTGGTAAAGAAAGAAGTAATTAAACTTCTGGATGCCGGATTGATTTACCCAATTTCTGACAGTTCTTGGGTAAGTCCAGTACAAGTGGTGCCTAAGAAAGGAGGGATGACTGTGGTCCCAAATGAAAGAAATGAGCTGATCCCGATGAGGACAGTCACGGGTTGGCGAGTATGCATTGATTATAGACGGCTTAATGAAGCTACTCGCAAGGACCATTTCCCTTTACCTTTCATTGATCAAATGTTAGAAAGGCTTGCAGGTCATATGTTTTATTGCTATTTGGATGGTATGTCTGGTTACTTCCAAATACCAATTGCTCCGGAGGATCAAGAAAAGACTACGTTTACTTGTCCCTATGGCACTTATGCCTATAGGAGAATGCCTTTTGGGCTTTGTAATGCACCAGCCACATTTCAAAGGTGCATGTTGGCTATTTTTGAAGATTTGGTGGAAAACATTATGGAAGTATTTATGGATGATTTTTCCGTTTTTGGAGATTCATTCAGCAATTGTCTTGAAAATTTGAAGAAAGTATTGATCCGCTGTGAACAAACTAATCTTGTGCTTAATTGGGAGAAATGTCACTTCATGTGCAAGGAAGGCATAGTTCTCGGTCATAAAGTATCTCATAAGGGAATTGAAGTTGATCAAGCCAAGGTTGAGATTATTTCCAATCTTCCTCCTCCAACATCAGTCAAGGCAATTCGTAGTTTTCTCGGTCATGCAGGCTTCTATAGGAGGTTCATAAAAGATTTTTCCAAGATAGCCCGACCTCTCACAAGACTCTTGGAAAAGGATGTACAGTTTGAGTTCAGTCAAGATTGTCTTGAAGCATTCGACCTCCTCAAAAAGCATCTGATTAGTGCACCAATCATGATCGCTCCGGATTGGAATTTACCATTTGAACTTATGTGTGACGCAAGTGATTATGCTGTTGGGGCAGTCTTGGGACAAAGAAAAGAAAAGCATTTTCAACCTATCTACTATGCTAGTAGGACTCTAAACAGTGCCCAAGAAAACTACACCACCACGGAAAAGGAGTTGTTGGCTGTGGTGTTTGCCTTTGACAAGTTCCGACCATATTTGATTTATCAAAGGTAATAGTTTATACTGACCATTCTGCTCTTAAATACCTTTTGTCAAAAATAGATGCAAAGCCACGCCTCATCCGGTGGATTCTCCTTCTACAAGAATTTGATTTGGAAATCCGAGACAAAAAGGGGGCAGAAAATCTTGCAGCTGATCATTTGTCGATTGGAAAACCCTTGTTTGGAGGAATTAAAGGAGGAAGAGATTAATGATGAATTTCCGGAAGAACGTTGTTTACAATAAGAAAGGTAAGAAATTCTGATACTCCTTGGTTTGCAAATTTTGCAAATTATCTTGTTGCTAAAATCCTCCCCCGAGATATGACTTCCCATGAAAAGAAGAAATTCTTTTCTGAGTTGAAGTATTATTTTTGGGAGGAACCGTTTCTTTTCCGTGTTTGTGCAGATCAATTGATTCGACGCTGTGTATCTCATGCGGAAGGTTGGGAAATTTTGCAAGCATGCCATTCTGGTCCTACGGGAGGTCATTACAATGCAAATAGGACGGCCCAGAAAGTTCTAGAATCTGGATTCTATTGGCCGACTATTTTTAAAGACGCCCATAAGGTTGTTAATTTGTGTGATAGATGCCAAAGAACCGGGAATATTTCCCGACGTGATGAGATGCCTCAGAATTATGTCTTAGAATGTGAGGTTTTTGATCTGTGGGGTATCGACTTCATGGGACCGTTTCCAAATTCTTTTGGAAACAAGTATATCTTGGTCGCAGTGGACTATGTTTCAAAGTGGGTAGAAGCCCAAGCACTGCCTACCAATGATGCCCGAGTAGTTACCAAGTTCTTAAAAAAGTTGTTCTCAAGGTTTGGAGCCCCTAGAGCTATCATAAGTGATAGGGGGACGCATTTCTGCAACTATCAACTTGAGAAAGTGTTAAAACGATATGGGGTAACTCATAGGATTGCAACACCATATCATCCTCAAACCAGCGGGCAAGTCGAGGTTTCAAATCGCGATTTGAAAAGAATTTTGGAAAAGTCAGTAGAGCATCATAGGAAGGATTGGGCAAACAAGCTAGATGATGCGTTATGGGCATATAGGACAGCATATAAGACTCCTTTGGGAACCACACCATATCGGCTTGTATATGGTAAAGCTTGCCATCTGCCGGTGGAGATTGAGCATAAAGCTTATTGGGCATAAAGCAAGTCAATTTTGACTTGAATTCCATTGGAATGAGACGAAGGCTTCAACTGAATGAATTGGACGAATGGAGAATGATCGCCTATGAGAACATGCGGATCTACAAGGAAAGAACTAAGCGATATCATGATAAGCGGATTCGTCATCCAAAGCATTTTAAAGAAGGAGACCAGGTGCTGTTGTTTAATTCTCGTTTAAAACTTTTTCCTGGAAAGTTAAAATCAAGATGGTCTGGTCCTTTCTTAGTCAAGAAAATTTTTCCACACGGTGCTGTTGAGTTAGAACATCCTGAGAGTGGAATTTTCAAGGTAAATGGGCAAAGATTGAAGCTCTATCAAGGAGTTGATTTTGAGCAAGAAGGTCGTGAGGAGTTTCGACTCCATTCACCAAATCCTTGATTGAATCATAGCAAGACGTCGAGCTAACGACTATAACCAAAAGCGCTTCTTGGGAGGCAACCCATGACTAATTCTTTTATTTATTTTCTTTTGTTTAATTTCTTTTATTTTTGAACTCATGATTTTATTATTTTTCTAACAGATTAGGATGCTTGGGCAATAATTTTAAGGAAAAGATGGATATTGGAGAGGAAACAAGGTACAAAAAGACTAGAAAATTTGCTGTCAAAACGACATTTTTGAGACATGGCTTGTCAAAAGTTGTGTCACTTACTGATCCTAACTGTTTGTTGAAGTTTTAGAATGACATTTGCTAGACACGGCTTGTCTTTTAGCCGTGTAAACTACTGACCATTTCTTTGTAGAACGACATTCGCGCGACATGGCCTGTCGTTTGGCCGTGTAACAAGCTGTGGAAATTTTCCAGACGACATTCGCGCGACATGGCCTGTCGTTTGGCCGTGTAACAAGCTGTGGAAAATTTTCCAGAACGACATTCGCGCGACATGGCCTGTCGTTTGGCCGTGTAACAAGCTGTGGAAAACTTGCATGAACGACATTTGTTAGACACGGCCTGTCTTTTGGCCGTGTAACTTACTGCCCCATTCCATTAAAAGACGCATGCTTTCATTTATTTCCTTCATTTATTTCATTTGTGCGTTTGGAATACAAAGAGACTTGCTTTGCAAAGATAAATTCCTCTCATTCTATCTTCTTGTTTCACGCAAAAAGTTCAAGCCAAAATCAAGGAAAATCCAAGATGAGGCAAAAACAAACAGCAAGAAAGAACACATCCTCCCATCGCCAATCTTTTGGCCGAGCCCCGGATCCCCCGAGACCAACCCAACCAATGTCCAGAATTGAGCAAGACCGTTACAATGTGCTTTTGGGAAGACAATTGGCTGGTAATATGCTATTCAACTGGAAGGGATTAGCAAAGTTTAAAAAGGCGGATGAAATTCGTTCTTTGATCAGCCACAATGGATGGGATAAATGGTTTGAAGTCAATGAAAAAGTATACCGGCAGATCACATTTGAATTCCTCTCCACATTCCGGATTGAAAGTCAAGCAAAGCATTCGGGAATAAATAATAGCATCACTTTCAGAATCAATGGACAAGAACACACTGCGACTATTCGGCAAATCTGTGAAGCTATGGGATTTTATTCAGCTGACTTTCTAGCAACCGAGGAATTTGTACACCTTCCTGTGGATTGGCCACCAGGGCTATTTAACTACTTGTATTGGGGAAAGATCAGTCCTGCTACTCCCTATAAGGCAAAGGAAGCCAAGGCCACAACACTGAGGGATGTTAATCATAGGATCATACATTGGTAATCACTCATTCAGTCAACGTAAAGGACACAGTACTGGAGTGGTGGGACATATGAACTCTTATACTTACATAGTATAATTGAGAAAGTTCCACTGAATTTGGAGTAATGCTTGCTTTCTTCTTCCATCGACAAGCAAAGACTAACAAGGCTAAGGGCACCATTTACTGTGGAGCCTATATTACTCGCTTGTTGAAGGGATTACAGATTTTTCCTGCTGAAGAACCCAAAGATTCTGTTGCTACTTCTCATATTATTACACCTTCCACTCTTGGAAATGTTTGGGAAGCAAGGACCTTCTACATCTAGGTCATCTCCTTCAACCCAGTCACCTTATGACGTGCTTACAAAGAAAGTGGAGAAGAACCGCCACATTCTACAAAAGATGAAATCTTTGTTCAAGCTCTCATCCGCACCACCAAGCGTCAGACCCGACATCAAGAAGCTATATATTCTTGTCTGAAAGGATAGCAGCTCATAACAATGTGGAATTCTCTCCACCACAACTGGACCATCAGAGACTATTCCTCCTCACCCGATGATGTTCAGGTAGAATCTTTCATACTTTGTTACAGGATAGCGATGATGAGGAGGTAGATGCTCAGATTCGTGCTTCAGAGGAAAATATTACTGAAGAAGCATCTGAAGAGAAGTCGATGAAGATGAGGAAGATGAGAAGATGATGAAGAATCTGAAGAAGAAGAGGAAGAAGAAGAACCCACCATAACACCTACACCACCAAAGAAGAAGAAACAGAAAAAGATAGTGGATGAGGATGAAGATGATCCTGATTATCAAGGAGATTGATTCCTTGATCTTACTGTTCTGATGATTGCTGATAATATATTGGATAACTGTATCTATGAGAACCCAATCTTGGTTAGACTCTATAGGGCTTACAAGTAGAATCATTGCTGACATTTGTTTCTTTATTTGTTTTTATCTTTGTCTATGCTTTTGTTTTGCAGCCCAGATGAACTCTGACCTGACTTGTTGTCACTACTACTACCTTTTTGTTGAACTCTTGCAAGCTGCAAATTTGTCCTTAAACAGGGAAGTCTCATCCTTCTTTTACTATTCCTCACTATATTATATATGTTTCGACATTGGGGACAATGTCCAATTTAAGTGTGGGGGAATTTAGGAATTCTAGGGATGCTATTGATAAAATTTGGTTTTCTGTGCTTGTTGTAAATGTAAAAACCCCACTTTACACTTTTATTATACTTGCTATTACTTGAAATATACTCAGAAAAATGTTTAGAAATAGCATTCATAAAAAAAAAAAAAAAAAAAAAAAACTAACTTTAATACCTTACTCATCTATTTTGTGATTAGTATACTTAGTTGAAATTGTAGGATGAAATCTAGGTGTGGTAAACTTACTTGCTAATTAGGGATGGAATCTAGAGTCTAAAAGTGATCGAAGTCCTTAGTTGAAAGTTAATGGTTTGGTTCTAAGCTTGTTATATATATTTTCTTTTCAAATATTTTGAGAGCCCTCCTAATCTTTGGTGAAAGAGTATATGAAGTTCATCACTTGGTGATCCTTTTTAGAATAAATCTCTTTGGAAATAATCAATTGTTGTCTAAATTCAATACAAATAGCATGCTTCTTATATACAATTGATGAAAAAAAATCAAAAGGCCTATACTCCAATGACTCAAGCATTTGAGTTATGAGTATCTAACTTGAAGGTTAGATGAGTAGAGAGTTCGATGGGGTCCCTTTAAAACCTGGTCACTTGGGTGATGAACCCGGATGTGCCGACTCGATGAACTCACTATAACAAGAAGGGCGAAAAGGCAAAAGTTCATTAAGGAACTTGAAAAAGAGAGCTGAAAAGATGCAGGCTACACCCTGTCCAGAGGAAAAGGAAAAGAAGCGGGCAAAAACCCGTCCCTCTGAAAGCTAAAAATTTTTAAAGAGATTTTTAATTAAAGGGAAAAATCCAGGGAAGAACAGATACAATTACTTTCACTTTAGATTGTTGTGCTTAGAAAAGTAGTTGAAGAGTTTATATATTTGTTAAAAGTGGTGAAAGTATAACTAGGTCTCTTTTACTATTGTTTGACTTTGTGTTTATTTTGTGACTTTGGAAGCTATTTTTAATTGTGAGGGTAAAGTTTAACTTACCTGGATTAGCCAGAATTTTGATTAAAGTATGCCAATTACATTTAAATATAGATTTGAGCAGTAGGTATAAAAGCAAGTTACTATAATAAACATGAATGCTATGTTTTAAACTTATGAAAATTTTTGAGTATATTTGATGATGGATTTTAATTGTTTGCTTGAGGACAAGCAAAAACTCAAGTGTGGGGGAATTTGATAAACCAAATTTATTCATATTTTGTGAATGCCAAAATGAACCTTTATTGATCATTTTTATTAAGAATTTGGCACTTCAAAACATTAATGTATGCTTTCAGGTCTTTAAAGGAAATATTTTTCAAGGAAAGCAAAGACGGGTCAAAAATGCAAATTTTGGATTAAGAAGAACTCAAAATTACAAGATCAAGCTATGTTTTTCAACCATTG
Organism: Combretum micranthum; assembly: GCA_024138025.1. Lineage (NCBI taxonomy): Eukaryota > Viridiplantae > Streptophyta > Magnoliopsida > Myrtales > Combretaceae > Combretum > Combretum micranthum. The sequence goes on from JAMXBD010001332.1 coordinate 233,963, forward strand.
CAAGGAGGAAGCAAAATTAAAGAATGAAAATCAAGCTTTTGAAAGACATTTGCAAGACATGACCTGTCTCTCACCATGTCAACCTGGAAATTGAACTTTGCAAAGGACATTTGTGAGACATGACCTGTCACTCGCCCTGTCGATTTAATAAAAAGACATTCAATGAGAAAACGACTTTTTAACTACAGTAACCTCCATTTTAAGACAAAAAACGTTTATTTCGGTTATGGAAGGAGCACTTGAAGGGCCAAAAGACTCATAACCTCCAAAACCTTTCATCTCTCCTCATCAAGAGCAATTAATTCCATTCAATTGAAGATGGTTATAAAAAGGAGATGGTGGAAGAGAAAGAGGAGACAAGATTTTGAACGAGAGTTTTCAAAGGAGAAGGAAGTTCTGGAGATTCCAATAGCAAATCAAGATCATCAAGGATTGAAGATCCGACACTTTGAGCTATAATCTTTTCGGGTAGTATCATGAGTTCGAATTTCTATGTTGAATTTCATGTATTACATTAATTACTATGAAGGAGTAGTTTTTCAGATCTGGGTTTTTTCGTCGAATTTCATAATTATCATGTGTTGAGACTTTGTTCTTAATGAATTATTGAAGTTCTTTTTGTCAAATGCATGTTGTTAACCGTTCTTAAGTTTGTATGTCCGGAAATACAGATTTATGCATGAATTTCATCTAAGTTAATTGAAAAATTACTTTTATGAATTGATATATGCAATTGAAGAGATTTGTTTGTAATTCTAGACATAGAATAGCAAGAATCTTTTATTCTTAAGAGTTCATGTTATTAATGCAAATTTAGGTTGCTATTGATTGAGGAGACATCCTAATCGATTAATCTAGGTTTAGATAAATTGTTAGATTCGAAAGAATTGATAAATTGCTCAAGGAACTCTATAAGCTTAAGAACTATCTAAATTATCTAATAAAGATTGTCAATGATTCACATGATAAATTGAAAGTAAGACAAAACCTGGATTATTAGACCTTTATGAATCTTGTTTGGTTATTGGAATTGTGTTAATAGTGTTTTAAAGAAAATTAGATAAGTAGTAAAATCATCAAAATTGTTCAGTTAGATAGTAGAATACGATTTAGTACTAGTATTTGCCTATTCCCTGAGGACGATCCCGATTTTTAAAAGCTATACTATATTCACGATAGGTACACTGCCTATTACCTTTACAGCAATTTAAGAACGGGCCTTTATAAATTGAAAACTATGCTTGAAGGTAAGCCATCAATCATTATATATCTTTTAAAAACACACTCTCTTGCTCTTATAGATAATTGATAGTTTAGTATTAGTTAATTCTCAAAATTGATTGCCTAAATATTGGTAGAACTGATAATTGTTTAGTAGTTAATTGATCATTGTGGGAACGAGATCTTGCTCATCATCTGTATTACTTCATTTGATCCAATATACTTGCTAGTAGTATCCGCACTTATATTTATCTATTCATTTCAAGCGGATCATCGAACAAGTACTCTAAGTATATAAACTTTAAATTAGTTTTAATTTTAATTTTATTAATTGATAAAAATTTAGTAATATTTTTTTCTTAACTAGTTTGAGTTCCAATGGGTTTTATATATGTCCTAAAACTTGACTCAAAACCTTATAGGGTTTAGTATAATGTCCCAAAATCCGTCATAAACCTTATAGCATATTTATCTGGTTAGGCATGTCAAGTACCCTCTAAAAACCCATCTGATTACATCCCTACGGATTACGTTGACAGTTATTGCATCAAAACAATGGGGGTAAGAGGTTGCATAGAAACTAGGATATAACTTACACATTCCCTTAGGTATGTAACACTCCAATTTGTGTGGGCAGGACTCAAAGTGACCACTTAAAGTAGACATAGTGGAAGCAACTCACCTTAATTTATAGGCTGATCTACCACATGATCGGCTACAATATATGTCTAAGGAAGAACTCAAGTAATGTCTCTATTGAAGACATCTTCCTCATGGATGCGATGCTAGAGTGTTAACCATTAAATGTCGGCTATTTAGTGGTACAATGTATGCATTGGATGCTTGGGAGAAAGAATACCATCTCACATATGGTTAGCTCATTAACATTATTCCACAATCGTGGGTATTTAACCTTTCAAATTACCTAAAAACATAAGTAAATGCCAAATTCTCAAAAGATGATCTAGTGAAGAGGTTGAGTTTTAGGTATGATCCTAAAACCAACCAATACTTTGAACTTGCTAGGGGCCAACCACAACGGGGCCTCGACTTTAACATAGAAGATTTGCCCTTATCTTCACATGATGAAGAAATGGTATAAGAGGGGTAAGGGCATGGCTAACAACAACAATAGCTCGATATTTTTAACATGGATGAAATAATGGAACATCTGGATCACATAAGCAAGGTTCAACAAAAGCATGGGCAAATGCTCAAAGACATGAATTCCTGGTTTGAATAGTTTTTCCAATGGGCTAGCTATCAATCAGGTTTCCTCCACCATCATATTATCCCTCGGGTAGTGATAATGGTCAAAGCAGTCAATAAGGTGGCTAATCGTCCCATTCGCCCTATGTTTTCTAAAATAAATTAATTATGTATTTTTTTGAATAAAAATATAATTAATAATGTAGTTACACATTATTATTAATGGAATAGGATATTATGCTTTATTAATTGTTACGATTAAAATTATTCTAAATGTAAATTTTTTTTATTTTTACATTGTAAGTTTTAGAAAACTAAATTTGATAATTTGCATAATTAAAAATTGAAAATAATTGGAAAAAAGAGTAAAAAATAACAAAAAAACCGTACAAATTGTGTGAAACCATACCTAACCAAAGGCACACAGAGACATGCAACATGCAAGCAAATAAATAAGCCGGCATGGTATGGTACGAAAAGAGAAAAAAAAAAAGCACATGAAGCATGGCTCACAGGCATGAATTGGAGGGGCATGCGAAGGCATGTGACATGAAAAGTACGCAAAATTAGGTATGCGAATGGCACGAAAACTCATTTACCATGCTTATTCCAACCGAGTTATGTTTACAATATATATAATAAATATAGAATACAAAATGATAGGATAAATTTCCTGTTAATGTTAATGAAGAATATATGTTTATGCTCTATTTGCTATTTCAAAAGAAATATAGGGTAAACTACTCTTAGTGGACATCTGCACTACGTGTTCTGAAAGTTTGCCTCACATTTCCTTTGGAATTTACTATAAATATTAGATATACAGTTAGGATATGAAGGTAGATATTTATTGCGTAACATATCCTTCTTCCAATAATAAAATATAGGTATCAATCGTTATGTAATCTAGTGATATAGAGTCCTAGTCTTGGTCCTCATTTTTAAGAAACTGAGTTTAATTTTTCATATTGCGCTCGTCCTTAGTGACCATGTTATTGTAACACCAAGAAAATGAAAATATGAAACGGAGGTTGACTCGTTCATTATATGATCTTCGAAGGAATTTACCAAAAAAAAAAAAAAAAAAAGGAATTGTGGATTGCCTTTACGCGGATGAATATATTTGCTGTCTAACTAACATTCGCGGACATGTCATAACTTAGGACATTTATTTACGAGTTTCGTTGTTTGGATGTTTGATAATAAGGATGCTGTTGGAAAAGCATCTTGGGGATGTCATCTATATAATGGAGGATCAACATATGCCGGCTAAACCAAATAAATGGCAAGCATGGAATATGAGAGCATGAATATGAAGAAAGCCAATTTATACCACACACTTGCGTATTGAATAAAATTAGATCATTATCCGGGCATCTGATTGATGAACACTAGAGGATAGTGCACCTGCTGTGCAAATTTAATACCATCAAGTTATAACAAATTAATTAAAAATTTTATAAATCTTTTATGATTAAATATTAAAATGTTTGAAAACAAATCTGTATAGTTTGATTCAAGCAGAAAATTTTTTATTTAGATTGGTTTTCTTATTTTTTTTAGCTCAAAATTTTAATTCGAGCATTAAGAGAAAAAATAAAAGAAATAAATGCTTTTAAAAGAATTAGAAATTAGAAAAGGAGGGAGCAGTTATCATTTAAAAAACAGGTTATTATTTGAAACCAAAAAAAAAAAAAATTATGCTCCTATAAGTGAAAAACAGTAAACGTGATTTATTAAGGGAAGAAAGAGAATGTGTGAGGTGGGTTGGGGGGGGGGGGGGGTTGCTGGGGGGGCTGTGTGTGTGTGTGCGCGTGTGGAATGGATGTGTTGGGGAAAGAGAGTGGTAAGCCCTAAAATTACTAAAATACCAAGAAATTAAGAGATTTTACCATTTTGAATCTTTATAATGTGAAAAATAATGATTATATTCAGAACACAATTATAGGAATAGGAAAAAAAACACCAATAACACTGCTCACACTTAAAACATTATAGATAAATAAATTAGTGTTATTTTCCAAGGAGAGGATCAAGGTAAAGAAGATGGTTTCCACAAGTAGGCTAAAATATTAAGCCATCGCTCATATCCTAAAGATGATATCTGATGGTGAGCATATACAGGGGGCGGATCTAGCGTCTGATGAGGCCTCCAACCCTAAGATTCGGGGAAAAATGAATTTTATAATATATATTATTTATATATTGTATGGTATGAACATAACTACAGTTATTACGCTCCAAACTGGGTCCAAGCGTGCCCAACTGCCACATATAATACTTATGCATTATACGTTAATGCTAACATAATCTATAGTTTATTGTGATAATTGTTAAACAAATTTTAGATTATAAAATTATTTAATTAGATTATGAAAACTACTAGAATTTGCAGTGGAAAAGCATAAACGTTTGCAATAGATTTTCAAAAGCTACCCTTTGAGTAGACCAATATTTATAAATAAGTATCGGATCATCAGTATCTTAAAGTATAACCATGGGCTCATAGATATGCCCTTATCAAAACATAAGTTTGAAAAGATGATTAACAATTTTTAGTAACAGCATAAACAATTAAATGTTCCTAGCCACTCCACTAGTTAATAAGTTCCATTAGAGTCGTCCCATACCTGAAGATAATCATAAGCATCCAGATCATCACCTAAAAAAGAAAGAAATAAGTCGAAGCCTACTACTACGACAGCCTAGTACGACAATAACGCAAGCACATACGAGATGGGCACACATACTTATTGTAAATGTGATGCAACAATCAACATTTTATATCTTTAAATTAAAGCTTAGCAAACAACAATGGAGTACTCACACTCCGACAACATGCTGGAAACCTGGAGGTCTTGAGTAGCAGCAACTGCTTAGAGGGTTAATATAGGCAACCTAAGTACCTATATCTCTTATAGGAGCATATAATAAATAGTCTCGTTTAGAGATCACAATCGATACTCATCTTTATTTATGCTAATCCATTGTGATTAGGCAGAGTAACAGAGCCCATATATTAAATTGTTTAATACAACTTCTCTCTAATATGAATAAATGTTACTCTGATACTGTTCCCCCTATCAGCTACTCATTGAGCTACTAATAACCATCATTTTTTCAATATCAATGATAGGGGTAGCTTAAGAGCCTAACCACCATGGTGGCACTACCTAGTAATATTGCTACTTCTCAGACCAAGTTTAAAAAACGGCTACACACAAGCAATAAGCAATTATTAAAGCCGTCTTTAAGTTTTAGTTCATTTAGAACACTTATCCTAGCACGCAACACATAAGTCATTGCGTACCTGGTACAAAACTTATACTTAGAATAAACATAAGATGGACTAGAAGATAAAGCAGAAGGTAACTCCTAACAAATATCTGCTTAAGAGATTAATTCATACAAGCATTTAATGTCAATTATTTTTGTATCAAACTCATATTAAATACTCATTTTTCTATCAAATATACATTCGAAACAACATATTCCTTTTGTTATCCATGGTCTGTCATGCTATAATTATATTGTATCTAAGCTAATTATAAGTTAATATAGTCTTATAAGAGTTCACTAGTTAGATTAATAGTTAAATATAAATTATTGGTCTCTGAAGAACTTACTAAACCAATATTAGTTAATAAATCTATATTAACTTAATTTAGCTAAGTTGGATAGAATTAATCAATCAAGTTCATTTTATATTCAACTCGGTCTACTAAATCCATTTTATAGTAATTAGGTCCTTAAAATGGTAATTTCAATAATATATCCTATAATTAATGTAATAAACTTTTATTAATTGAAATAACTCATTTAAAATATAACTACTCTGTTTATATCATTCATAATCTATATTTACCTATAATTGTGCTAAGGAATCTAAACTAGTTTCTTGTTATGTTTATATTATCTTATAATGCCATATTTATACCTATTTTATTAAATAAATTCCTAAAATTATAATAATAAATCATTTATCTTAAAATTTATATTTTAGTATGAAAACACATTATTTACATTTATTTCATATTTATTTTATTAGAATTAATTTACCTTAAATTTGAATATTTCATTGCCTACAGAAAACTAGTGTGCACCCTAATTTTAATAAATTTACTATCTTAAACACTAGTTCTTAAGCTTAAATTTTTATGTAAACTACCTAAGACATTGTTTTATATGTTCATAAGTTCAATTGGCCTAAAATAATTAGTTAATTATTGTTTTAAATTTAATCAACATAAAACTGTCGAGAATAGGGGATTTACAGCAACGACAAATCGGCTCACCCATATTTGACTCAAATTAGCCAGTTATTTACACCACATTAAAGTATACTTTTTAAGCTTTTAAACCATTATATTCTTGTCTAAAAAGAGTAAGAAAAAATCATCGGTTCAGCCCTACACATTTATGTTACCACTATTGGTCGAAACACTGTTTTGTCATATTTTATTATTTTGTAATTTAATTTTTAAAAATAGTAAATGTATTTAAAAAATCACTAAAATTTCCAGTTTATATATAGACAATAAAAGCTACTATTTTAAAATTTCATTTGAAAATAAATTCATTTAATATTTCATTTAAATTTAACGACTCAAGTTGTCCATATTGCATATATATGCATATAAATTGATTTTCTAGCATATCTAAATCATCTAAAACATTTTATTCTATGTTATTTTATCTAGTACACATATAAGTTTATATTTTAAAATTAAATCACAAATCATATCTCAAATCATCATTATTAACACATTTTTGACAAAATTCGAGCAAATATCAATAATAACATACATACATATACTTCAGCAAAATTTATATTTAATATATTTTCTTTTGATAATTTCATTTTAATAAAACATACCAATTCAACATATAACACACATATATTTATACATATATACATACAATAATTTCAATAAATCAATAACTATTATAACATACGTGTTTGTACATGGTTGTTTCGGTTTTTATATGCATTCTTATACATATATTAATCACTCTTAACTCTAAGTTTACTTTTAGTAATTTACATAAATCTAAATGCTATTAACATATAAATTAATTATAATTACTTACTTGAATTAGCAAAACAACCTAGATTCTTCACTACTACTACCCCTTATGTTAATGAAGCTTCTTGACAAAATTTTCCCTAGCTTTAACCTTTCTTTTATCCTTGAAGATCACCTAGGAATTAATTGAAATAGAGATTAGATGTTTGGAAAGAAATTGAGTAATTAGATGATGGAAATAGGATGGATCTTCTTACCCATTGAAAACTTATCTTAAAGAGGGATTGTTGTAGAATTTTTTGTGTGTTTTAGAGAGGGTTTCTTGATAGAATTTAGGGGTTGTGGGCTACTAAAATTAGAAAGGAAAACTAGGGTTTTCTAAGGCTTGTATTTATGATATTTCATGTCTTGTAATTTCCTTTAGGGTCAAGGGCATTTTGGTCACTTTACTTGAATAGATTAAGGGCATTTTGTTCCTTTCATAAGTGTAGAATTCTCTAAAATTGGTCAACGTCATTTCAATCTTTTCACATGTTGGAGTTCTCTAGAATTTAGGGTATTATATGGTGTGTGATGGAGTATCGCAATGCATGGTCTTATGTGCTTGAATTGATGGGCTTATGGGCTTAATTCATGGGCTTAATTTCATGTTAATGGGCTTGTTGAATATAGGCTTAGATTCGCATTAATGGGCTTGGACTTTTAGATGATGGATTAGGCTTTTAGGTTATGCGCTTGGGCATTTAGATTATTGACTTAGGATTTTAGATTATGGGCTTTGAATTTAGGCTTGGAATAAAGAAGTTAGAAATGGAAATTTACTAGTTTACATTAGGAATTAAATTTAGGAAATGTAACTGAAGAAAAATTAATATCTCACTTGCATTTTGGATTTTAGGGGCTTAGGAATGATATTTGAATGCAAATATTTAGTTTGAAATTTCTAGGATTTAAGAAGTTGGAATTTAGGCTAAAATGTCTAAATTGGATATTTATGAGTTTAGGTGATTTAAACTTGACGAATTGTATTCAAGTTAATAGTTGGAAGTACTGAATAATTTTGAATTTGTTGGAATAGGTAATTGAAATATTTTGGTAGGTTGAAATGGGTATTTACGATATTGTAATATCTATTCAATTAGATCTATTTACTAATTCAATTATATGAAATTGTCTAATTATATTCTATAGTTTACAAAATTCAATTAAATAGCCATCTAAATTTAATTACTAAGTTAAATTTAAAATAAGATTCAAAACTATCCGAAAATTTATAATATTTAATTATCACGTTCTTAATTTAGATTGGCAAATTGTCTGGTGGTTAAGATACATAGCTTTACATCCATGATTTTGTAGGTTCAAATGCTCATATATATTTTGAGTTTATTACATAAGGTATTACTAAACAGGTAAAAGAAAATAAATAATGATAATTTATAAAAAAAATTATGAAAATGACACTAGGACAAAAATAATCCTAGAATTAAGTAAGTTAAGCCCATCTCTTCAAGAAACAAAGTGACTCTAAACCAAAATATTATATAAAATAAAAAGTAATGTAATTTTCAAAAAAGTTAATATTATTAAATATTTATACTATTTTCCATACAAATAGAAATTATTTATTATCTATTTATAATATTTAATGTGTTATTAATAAACATAAAAGTGTTATTAATAACAACTTACTAATCAAATATAATTTAAAAAAAATGTATATTTGCTTTATATAAGCTACCATAAAAAAACCAATCCCACTGCAAAACAATGTGGGACATTTTTTTTTCCCTCTTAAACAACCCACTCTTAATAAACTTGCTTAGTTGATTTAATTCAAGTAGTTGCATTACTAAGTTGAAACTTGTTAGAATCCTCTATGTATTATGCATTCTCAAAAAGAAAAAATAATAAAGAATATAAGTGACTCAGCAAAGAACTATGGTAATTTTACTACTTATTCCAAGTATCAATGTCGACTTTGCTTTTCAAATGAGAAGACTAATGTTTGTTTCACATTTTACCCCATGCAACATGAAGTTCTCATGGGAGCTTAAGATTTTTAATATAACCTATAATTCTTGATCAATTCATAGCGTACAAGTTTAAAAATAAGATATTCAATTATTAACGTGATGGAAGATGGCTGACAAGGTCGGAAAAACAATAGCAAGGTTAAAATTTGAAGTGTTAAAACGATGTATACTCACCATCCAAGAAAAACAAACAACCCCTTTCTTTTTTTCCTTTGCTAAGTCACTTATATTTTTTATTATTTTAGCTTTTAAAAAACATATACTACATAGAGGAGTCTAACAAGTTTTAACTTAGTAATACAAATACTTGAATTAAGTCATCCAAGCAAGATTTTTAGAATGTGTTTGTTTAAAAAGGAAAAAAAAAAAAAGTATCTCACATTGTTTAGAAGTGTGATTGGTTTTTTTTTTTAATGATGCTTACATAGAACAAATAACCTTGTCTTTCTCATTATATTTGTTTAATGAGTTGTTATTAATAACATATTAGATACTATGAATAGATAGTAATTAAATTCTATGGAAAATAGTATAAACATTTAATAATATTTATTTTTTTTATTTTACTTCACTTTTATTTATTTATTTATTTATTTATTTTTTGCTTAATAACATTATCTCTTGAGCAAATGAGTTCGGATACTAATAAACTCGGCTAACTTGTCTAATTTTGGATTACTTTCGTCCTAATAGGATTTTTGTAATTTTTTTAAATTATTATTATTTATTTCCTTTTCCCTTACTAAATGACCCTACTTATATACTTTTAGATTCCATGTATTAACTCTATTAGTTTTAATCAATAAATAATTTTTGAGTAATATATCTTTTATGAAATATACTAAATACTTTTAATAAGTTCTTGAATGATTTTTTTTTAATACTTATACGGTTTTAGAATAATATCATAATAAAATCTTTAATGAAATATATATATATATATATATATATCATGTAATATAATTATAATACCAATCAGATACATGTAAATAATTCTAATATTAATTTAATTATGGTTTCTTCCCTGTCGTACATCTAGTGTCCGTCCCTAAGCATATAGACGAAGGTAGAGCCACCAGAACAATAACACACGAAATCAGCCGAGGTTAAGAGGAAATGCAGAAAGTTGAGAGCTTGAAGAATTTAGAAAGGTGCGGAAGGAGGGGAAAGTGAATAATCTGCCATGACTTTGCTTAAATAAACTATAAGTAAACATTAATAAACTATAAGTAATAACTATTACTTTTCCTATTATTTTTCTTAAAACTAGAAAATCCATTTTAATATAGTAGCTGTTAACAAAACCTGAAAAGTTGTAAGCATTTAGCATCTAGTAACTTGGACTTGCTAAAGACACAAAATGAAACTTTATCTATTTTCCAAAAATTAGATTACATACTTTACCAAAAGCCAATAGGTATGCAAAGGTTAAAAGTTTTAGGGTTTGTTGGAGTTATCGGAATTTTTATTTTATTGTATTTATATTTGATATATATCTATAATTTATCTGTATCATATTTGTTTGGTCAGTTTATGAGTAAAATTATTGATTTTTCATTGGGACCTATATTTTGATGAACATTTATTTAAAAAAAGATAAAAATAATACTAAAATAACTAAGATACAATGAAACAAATACATCCTTGGCATTCAAACGTCTCCGAGTACGCGTTATCAATTTGAAGTAAAACAATACATAAAAGAATATAATCATGTTGTAGAAATTAACACCCTATACCTGTAGTAGAATATATCTCATCACCAGAGACCCAAATAGGCTCACATAAGATAGAATCAAACCCACATCGTCCCCCAATACCAATTCACTTGCCGCACTGTTCATCGTATATATATACACATATATTATGTTCGTATAGTTCACTTCAAAATCCTCCATTAACGCCCCTCTAAGCAACGACATGTTACTTAAAAGTATATCCGCTGCGGATCGCGAAGTTGGAACCATAACAATAACATTGATATCATACGTTACCATGTTCAGAGGCTTTAGTTTCATCACCTTGGAACACCCATAATATGTTGTGAGGTCCTCGTTGGATGCGCCGTAGCCGAATATAGTTTTGTTGAGAGTGCTAAGGTAGTTGTTTTCGATGTAAGTGTTGTTGTAGAGGTCAGTATGTGCTGTGGTGAGTAAGCGCTGAGTTTGGTTGAGTTGGAGGTCATTGTTAAACAACGGCATAAATTATCATGCCCCAAACAGGATTTAGTGTGTTAACAGTTTTGCCACTTATAATACTTAAGCGTTATACGCTAAGACTACAATTAACTAAATGAGTTTCTAACCAATTTTAGATTTAATAAATCATTATTTCAATTATACAAATAATAGTATATAATAAAATTATATATCTAAAGTCATAAGAAGTATTCCCTCAAATCCTTACAATACAAATATCACTCCTAGAAAATAAAAATTATGATATTATGCGTCTAAGCATCCAAGTCACCCAACCTTTTACCAACATTCAAACCATGGTTCATGTAATCATAGCAATCCATATTAAATCATCTTCAACACCTGAAAAAGTAATGGAGTGAACCGAAGCTCAGTATACAGTAATGCAAACATATGTGATATGGCACACATACCTAGACATACCTCGAGACGATTCGGTCTGACCCGCAACCCGAATTACCAAGTCTGGGTCCAAATTTAGAGGACCTAGTAGGGGCAAGTAGGATTCGGAGACTCTTTGGGTCATGGGGCGGGTCTACCCTGAGTTGGACCCCTTTAAAAAAAAAAAAAAAAATCACAATATACCTACAATCATGGACCACTTAAAATGCTACAAGCCGAGCTTAGACTCTCTTGAGGGTCAAAGGACCTAAAGAACCCATCTTTAGATACTTTGAACTTCTTTATGTCTTTATAAAGTTTTATGAGCCACCAACCTACCATTTCTACCAATAAAACCATAAAAGTTACACAAATTCCATTCAAACTGGGCCCACCACTGTGCAAATGCATAATAATTCCACAAATTACGACACCATTAAAACATATACATCAAGAACAACGTACTTGTAAAGATATTGCGTTTGCCAAGTAACGTTTTCAAGACTCATCGTATTGGGTCCTGTTCAATGGACTTAAAAGGCTAATTGTAAAGACCCCACCCACCAATCCTTAAGATTTAGCAAATCAAGTCCCCAACCACATATAATATTTTCATATTATATGTAAGGTTGTCCTAAGTCTAACAATTTATGTGAATTGTTTGTTTAACCCACTATAACTTGATATAAAGACTTTATAAAAAAAAGGATTACTCACTTGAGTAATCTATTCATATAGAACTTTCAAGGAAATAATTTACAATTTTGTGTCAAGTACATGACACAACAAAACTTACATAAATTTTTACAAAACAAGAAAAATAGACTTTAAGTCTTTATATACAAACAAGGCTTAACTAACAAGCCTCTATTTAAAATACAAAATACATAATTGAACCAAACAACTTGTTCAAAAACTTTCTTCCTTGCCATCTTGCACTCGATTCCTACTCGCCCCACTTATCCATAAACTTTTCCCAATCCGACCCATAGCCCATATCATCATAACAGTCATCATCATCTAAAAAATAGCAACAGTGAGCCAAAGGCCCAGTACACAGCAACAACACTCAAAAGCGTAGTGACAATCATACCTAGACCAGTGCAATGCAACACCAATGTTTCATTTATCTATCTTTAGTATTCATTGATCAAATCATCATTGGAGTATTCAAACTCTGGGACAAGCCATGGGATTCTGGGGATCCTGAGTAACGCTCACGACGCTCAGGGGGTTGACATAGATAGCCGAATATCTATATCTCCTAGATAACGTTACATTGAAAAGAATAATCTCATATAAGTTATATAGCCGTTGTCCAACTTCACTTAACTCAATCCATAATATAAATTAACTCACATGCTCCATAAACATTGAATTAAATTATATTATTTCTTTTCAAGAATAAGTAAATGTTGCTCAGTTACTACATTTCCTATCGATTATCCGCCGAGCCTAGTCATTGCATCATGACTATTGGCCTAAGCGCCTATACTAACATATCATTGCATCATGATAAGTTACCGCTCCTCGGACCGGATTCAACGGTGAAAACACAAGCAATACTTAAGTCATTTAGAATTTATATCAAATTTAAGTATGCCTATCCTAACAAACATACAAGCAAGTCACTGCGTACCTGAGATAGCTCGGGAATTAACGGGGTTAGCTGGGAGAGAATCTTTCACTATTTAAAACAATATTAAATTTCACACTTAGCTTAAGCACCAATTAACTAGTTAAAAAATATAATTAATCAAAGAAATTCAAATAAATTAATACAAAGTCATAATAAAGCATTTAAACATCCTATTATATCATAGAACACTTAACAAATACTTAATTGATCATATATCAAACTTCAAAAAATTTAGAAGAAAGTTTTTAAAATTCAAAAGCACAGGGGATATGCCGGCATTCAAAGCCGGCGGCTTTGAACCGGTGTTCAAAACTCTGAAAATCAATACTGCAAACGCTGGCAGCGTTCAAGGGTACGCCGGCTGCCTTCATTCTATGCTGGCTTTGAGCCGGTGTAGAATGCAAAATCCAAATTTCCAAAAACTTACAGAGAGGTAGAAACCGGCAGCGTATTCATGTACGTTGGCAGCTTCTCACTCTATGCTGGCGGCTTTGGATTCCCAGTAGCCGGCGTACAATGTGAAAAAAATGAACGCCGGCTGACTTTTCCAGTGAAAGCCGGCGGCGCTCGAACGGCTTTAACAAATTTAACTCTGCTGGCTTCCAACACCGCCTATAAGCCGGCGGCATAGAAGCCCCAGATGCCGGCGTACATCCAAAATTTAGCCTATACGAAAATGTTTTTGATTTCCTCTGTTTTATTACAATTTTGTTCACTTTAAAAAAAAATTCCCCAAACTTAATCCAAACTTTCTAAAGCTTGTTATATGTTCATCACATTATTCAAACAACATAAACTCCAACTCAAAACATCCAACTCTCCACCACAAATCATCATACACAAATCATACTTCAAACCCCAAATCACTACACCCAACATTTAGTCATCAACCATTTGCATTGCTCAACACTTGTAATCTCTTATACTACATATACCACTAACTCCTATAACAACAAAACACTTCTCATACAACCAACAAAGCATATAAGTCATCAAACACAATTTAAGCTTAAAACCTATTGCTAAGAAATAATGAACTTGCATATTTTGAAGACATGAAAAACATACTTACCAATAGAACTTTAGGCCTTGGTTTTATGATCCTCTAGCATGCTTTTGATGGTGGAAATTGTAGAAGATGAAAGGCTTATCTATATAGATCCATGGGAGAGCTTTGGAGAAGAAGAAAATTGTGTTTTGAAGCTTTTGGAGGCATGTTTAGGAGGTCTGAAAATTGTGCACGAATTTTGCACTATTTGAGTTGATATTATCTCAAGTTTTGACTTTTAAGGCATAAGAGGTCAAGGGACTTAATGACTTATCATTTGCTAATTAATAAACTTGTCTTTGGTTAATTAATCTTGTGTTTAAGCTCCCTTTAAGGTAAAAAGAATTATGCTATGATGAGGCTTATGTACATGGATCTATTTACTTATTTTAATACATTCCAAATATAATTCTTACATGTTAATGAAATTTAATTTTATGAACTAAATATTTAATAAATTCTAGGGTATTTGAATATTTTAACACAATAATAAAACACATAGTTCATCATGAACGCAAATCATATTCAATACATATCAAAAGCATGTATAAATTCAATAACACACATATAAAATATAAGTTAGAAATTTCATGGTTATTTCATAATTAATATCCGAAACGGACAAGCACCAAGTGATTTGAACCATGGCATGAACTCATCATAGTAGATTTTATGTTTTTTTTTTCACTTAGAACCGTTTGGACCGCTAGTTCTAGCGGGTCCCCGAACTGGACTGGCTGGACCCGCCAAATTAGTAGGTCTTGAACACAAATTAGCCCCAAACCAGCGGGACGGGTCCAAGGAAGGACCAATCGTTGCTAGTTCGATCAGGTCCTGGTTCAGACCTGACCCAAGGGCATGTCTACACAGACCTAAACTATATGCAATGTAATAATCAATAATTAATATTTATTATTTAAGGAGAAACAATCAACACGAGAGCACTCATATTACAGATAACAAGCCATGGGAATCTAGGAGTCTGAGTAGCAGCAACAGCTCGGGAGATTGATTAAGGCAGGTTGAATACCTTAACTGCCTATAGAAACATTCTATGTAATAGCCTTATCTAGGGTTCACTACCATTATGCTTTTTTACTTATCACATTCCGTAATATAATGCAATTCAATCAGTGCCCATAGTCATGAACCATACTATACTACTTCTTTCCAATATAGATAGATATTATCCTGATACTGTTTACCCTATTAGCTACCTACTGAGCCATCAACGATACATCGATAATAAGAATAAGAGTGACCTAAGTGCCTAATTACCGTATCGACATTGCCTAATGAGGTTATCGCTCCCCTGTCCAGATTAAACGATACAACCATAAATAACACACTTAATTATTAGGTCGTCTTCGAAATTAGGACGTTTAAGAATGCCTACTCTAAGTAAACAACACATATGTCACTGCATACTTGTCAAAATAGTTATAATCTAAAATAGATCATATGACAAGCTAAATCAAAATAGGTATCTGTCCAATAATAGCCATCTCACATAAGACTATGGAATGACAATTCACATGTCAACCACTATCTTTATAATCAATTAGTCAAGTTAAAAGTCATATATATATAACATATGTTCTTAATTAGGATTTAACTTACTTTCTATAATGTATTACCTCAACAATTAGGATTGGATTCAAAAGTGATAAATTTAAATTTAAACCTATTAATATGTATCAAAGTACAAAGTATGTTTAATAATAATTATTAAGCACATAGTACTTAGGTGTAATTTAGCTAAATGGTTGGGTTTTAAGCTAATAAGCTCTAATTTATTAAGAAAGCTCATATTAATTTTATATTCCAATATATATATATATACACCTTTTAGTTTGTAATTTAACTTATTGCATTCTATTATTTAGTTATTGAACTTAGAAGTTATATTTTAATAGGACAATATATTAAATAAGTTCAATTTATAATTATTTTACCAAATAATATTACAAACATATTTATACATGCATCAATCTATATTAAATTCACAAATCAAACAACCATCAAAATAATTATATATACATATTATTATTGATGTAATATTATTATCAAATTTACATTATTTTCTAAAATCAGATCAACATTATCTACACAAATATTTATCTGTCCATAAAGCTGATATATATATGTATATACAAGTTCATCGTCAGTTTCTTTATTAAAATTCAAAATCATATTTGATGTGACTAATTATACATGTATAAATACATATATATTAAATCAATCAATCATAATTAACTATCACCATATGTATGCAATTATATACATGCAAATCTGACACACATGCATTGATTTATTTACAAATATCATTATTAATTTCCTTTAATCAAAATTAAATCAATTTATACACATATACGTGGTGCATGTTATATATAATCACACACATGAATATAATCAAAATAAATTAACATCAAGATCTAATTTAATGATCAATCAAAATACATATTCATCCATAGAATTGAATATACTTACTAAGAATGTAAAAACTCAATCAATCTCTTGATCCATAACAACTACTATTCTCATGCACTTTGAAGATGCTTCGTATGCTAACCCCCTAACATCAATCTTGATTTTATCTTGAGAATCACCTAAGCATCAAATTGAAGATAAATATTAGATTTGACATTGACTGGGTAAAAGAATGGGTATGAGCATTAGGAGTTCCTTTACCTTGTTAATGCTCAATTTGGGAGGGATTATTGATGGTTTTTCATAGACTAAGAGAAGATGGTTTTTGGTGTGTTTGAGTTAAGGATTTTTTTTTTTTTTTTTTGGGTTCTTTTTAGAAGAGGAGGATAATTGAAGACAAAAGAAAAGAAAGGGAGGAAATCTTTTAAGTGATATGGAATGGTAAAAAAAGATGTAGTGTGTATAAGTAAGAGAAAAGATTTGTCGTAAATGTGTGTTGATTCTATAATATCTAGTGTGTAGGATTTTGAGAGATTTTTCGATGATTTTATGATGACTTTTGATCCATTAGATATGTGTATTAATTAGGAAAAGTCAAGATCAAGTGACATGAATTGATGAGTTGACATGTTGGTTAATTAAGAATGGTAATGTTTGGAAATTTGTAATTAAGAATTGATTTGTTTTGGGAATCAATGATATATGGATTATTTTGGATAATAATTAATAATTGGTTTAATCTACTTTCCAATTAAATTCAATTTTTTTACTCTATTATGCTAATTTACTACACTACCTTATTTAATTACTTAAATTATTTAATTCACTTATCAAGTCAAATTGTATCATTAATTACAACAATGTCATTAATTCTTTACTAATCCAATTTAATTTATTCTTTTAATTTATCTAAACTAAATTATAATTTATAATTTATTTAATTAGCTAAACTATGTAATTTGTAATTAATTACTCAAATATAACTTAAGGTTCAAATTTACTCATATTTTTATGTTAATCAATATTATTTTCTTAATTTGACTTCTTGAAAATCTAGGTATTTCGTAAATCACTACCATTATTGTTGTTATCTTTGAAAGTGAAGTTCTTGTCACGCCGCGAACTTAATTCAAGGCATGTCAGCTGCCACATATAATACTTACGTATTATACATTAAGGCTAACATAATCTACAGTTTGTCATGATCATTGCTAAATAATTTTTAGATTCTCAAATCGTTAAATTAGATTTTAAAAACAACTTAAATTTAACAACGAAAAAATATAAATTTTTGCAAAAGATTTTCAAAAGGACTACTCCCATGAGTGGACAACATTTATAAATAAGTATCACACCATCATATATCTTAAAATACACATGTCCATTATCCCAAAATACAATAATGGGCTCATAGATATGCACTCATCAAAAGATAAGTTCGAGAAGACGATCAACAACTTTTTCCAACCACATAAACAGTTCAATGTTCCTAGGCATTCAACCTGTTAATAAGCTCCTTTAGAGTTGTCCCATACTCGATAATCATAAGCATCCAGATAATCACCTAAAAAAGAAAGAAATGAGTCGAAGTTTAGTACGATGGCAACACAAGCACACACGAGATAAATACATACACATGTTCTAAATGCAATGCAGCAATCAATAGTTTATATCTTTAAATTAAAGTATGGTAAACAACAGTAGAGCACTCTTACTTCGGCAACACGTTAGGAACCTAGGGGTTCTGAGTAGTAATAACCGTTCAAGAGGTTGATATAAGCAGCTTGAATACCTATATCTCCTACCCCTATAAGTAAGAGCCTCATCTAAGGGTCACAATTGTTACCTATCTCTACCTTTTGCAATCCATAATATAGTATAGCTTAATCAACACCCATAGTCGTGAAGCACACTATACTACTTTGTTTGATCCAGGTAGACATTATCCCGCTACTGTTTTCTCTATCAGCTACCCATTGAGCTACTCATGATGGCCTAAGTGTCTAACTACCGTGCTGGTACCGCTTGGCAAGGTTGCTACCTCTTGGGTTAGGTCTTAAAAACGGTCATGCACAAGCAGCAAGTAATTAATAAAGTCATCTTTAGGTATTAGTTTATTTAGAATGCCTATAATAGCAAGCAACACACAAGTCACTGCGTGCTTAGTATAAAATTTAGATAAATAGAAGATAGACCAGAAGATAAAGCAAAGGCAGACTCCTAACAAAAATCTGTTTCAAAGATTAATTCATATATGCATTTGAATTAGTTATCAACTTATATCAAACTTGTATTAACTACTTGGTTTTCTAGAAAATATACATTTGAAACAACATACTCCTCTTATTATTCATGGTCTATCATATTACAATTATCTCAAAGCCAATTACCAGTTAATTTGATCATATAAGAGTTTACTAGTTAGGTTAACAACTAACTATAAATGGTTGGTCTCTAAAGAATTTACAAAGCCAATATTCATTAATAAATATATATTAGCTTAATTTAGTCAAGTTGAATAGAATTAATCATTTAATTCAACGTAGTCTACTAAACTCATTTTATGGTAATTAGGTCATTAAATAGTATTTTAAATAACATATTCTATGTTAAATCTAATAAAATTTTATTTAGTAAAATAACTCATTTAAAATTTAATTATTCTATTTAATCATTTATAATATTATTTTTGCATATAAATATGCTAAGGAATCTAAACTAGTTTCCTATTGTGTTTATATTATCTTATAATGCCATATTTATACCTATTTTATTAAATAAATTCCTAAAATCAAAATAATTGATTATTTATCTTAATATGTGAACACATTATTTACATTTATTTCATTTTTTATTAGAATATATTTACCTTAGATTCCAATATTTCATTTTCTATAGAAAACTATGTGCACCCAAACTTTAATAAATCTGTTCGCTATCTTAAACTCGGGTTCTTAAGCTTAAATTTTTATTTAGACTACCTAACACATATGTTAACATTCTCATAAGTTCACTTGGCCTAAAATAATTATTTAATTATGGTTTTAATTTCAATTACATCTAATTTAGTATGAAACATGGGGCAGCACTAGTGACCGATAGATTCACTCAAATTAGACTATCAAGTCAGCCAATTCTTGTCTAAATCTTTACACCATATCAAATTCGAATTTTAAGATTTCAAACCGTTATAGTTACATACGAAAAGAAGAAGAAAAAGTCACCGGTTCAACCAAAATCATTCACGTCAACGCTACTGACTGAACATTGTTTTGCCCTATTTTTCCATTTTGTAATTTAATTCTTTAAAAATAGTAAATGTATTTCAAAAATCACGAAAATTTTTATTTTACATATAAACATTCTAAAATACTATTTTGATAAATTTCATCCAAAAATATATTCATTTAATATTTTACTTAAATTTTATACCATAAGCTGTCCAAATTGTATATACATGCATATAAATTGATTTTCTAGATATTTAAATGATCTAAATCATGTTTATTCTTATGTTATTTATCTGGTATATATAGGTTTATATTTTACAATTAAAATCATAAAATCATTATCATCTACATTTATTAGCATATATATCTATAAATTAAGCAAATTAACACAAATTAATTGTAAATTCGTAATTAAATAGTTTGAACCATAATTTATCAATTTCCAATTATTTCATGTATTAGAACATGTATAAATTTGGCTAAGATCATATATATACGAATCCTTATTTATTTCTCAAATTTCTACATAAACTCAACATAAAGTCATCAATTTTAGTTAATATAATATGCATATTCATTCAAATAATATTTAGAACTTAATATATTCTATAAAAGCAAAATAAAAACATATTAAAATTTTATATTTAAGATTATAGCATGTTTCTTGCGTCATTTATCAAATTAATCCAATATTAGGCACGTATTATGCATAAATCATATAATAAAAGTAATAGTTCATCAAAACCATATGAGGAACATACTTAAATAAAAATTTCAGATTTGAAACTTATAAAATATCATCAAACTAAAATCGATATCAATTTATTTAAAATCACTTATTTGAATAGCAAAACAAACTAGAAATCTTCACCACTACTACTAGCAAATTGATGAAGCTTCTTCAAGCTTATTTTCCTAACTTCAATATTTATTTAGACTTCAAAGTCACCTATGAATTAATGGAAATAGAGATTACATTTATGGAAGAAATTGAATGGTTAGATGATGGGGAAATCATGAATTTCCTTACCTATTGAATGTTAAGTTTGAAGAGGGTTGTTGATGAATGTTAGATGATTGTTGTGTGTTTTAAGACAAGTTTCTTGAGATAATTTTAGGGTTGAGGTTGCTAAAAATGGAGGAGGAAATTAGGTTTTCTAAGGCTTGTATTTATAGTAATTCATGTATCGTAATTTTTTTTAAGGTTAAGGGCATTTTGATCATTTTACATAAATAGTTTAGGGGTATTTTAGTCATTTTACATGAAAGGAATTCTTTAGATTTAGGAGATATTTCTTGTGTTCACATTGTGTAGATATTTAAGGGGCATTTAGGTCTTTTCCTAGATTAAGAATTCTTCTTAAATTGGTTAAGCTCATTTTTGTCATTTCATAGATTGGAGATGTCTAGGATTTAAGATATTATATCATGCGTGATGGTGCATGGTATGAGCATGGTCTCATGCGTTTTATGGGCTTTCATGCATGGCTTTTGGGCTTAGGTTTATAGGCTTGGATATTGAATAATTGGGCTTAATCTTATGTTAATGGGTTTAAGGTTTTAGATAATGAATTAGGTTTTTAGATTATGGGCTTTTGGAAATTAGAAACGGATTTAAGAAGTAAGAAAAGAAAGTTTGCTAATTACATTAGAAATTGAGTCTAGGAAATCTAATTAAGAAAAATTAATATCTTCTATGAATTTAGGATTTTAGAGGCTTAAGAATTGATATTTGAAAGAAAATATTTGGATTTTAATTTCTATGATTTAAGGAGTTGGAATTTAGGCTAAAATGTCTAAATTGGATATTTAGGATTTTAGGTGACTAAACTTGATTAATAAAGTTTAATTGATTATTGGAAAGGATTGACTGATTTGAATTTATTGAAATAGGTAATTGACGTTGCTTAATAGGTTAAATTGGGTATTTATGGCATTATAATCTTTATTTTTCAATTAAATTCTTGTGTTAAATTATCAAATTTTTTAGTCACTTGATTAAGGGTTCTAGTCTTGATAGGTCAAACTAGGATATTATGCTCAAAAGAGTTAGAAATTTCTAAATTTCATGATCATGTATTTAGAATTTTTATTCGAGCCCTAGTTTGGTAGATATTAATCAGTTTCTAATCCTATCGTGTATATTTCAGCCCTAGCATTCATCTTTAAATTATTATTTACAATCTAATAGACCCTAAAAATTAATCAAGTCATTCTACTCTTGATATCTATAGTTGTAGGTGTATGATTAGTCGGTTATTGACTCGTGTTTAGTAATCTTTTCTTTGCTACACTTTCCACTAGCCAGAGAAATTTCTAACCGAATCTTATGCTATAAATGAGTTCAGTCATATCTACGTTTTAATTTATAGCATCTAAATGCATTTTGCTCCCTTATCTATTATGTGATTCTTAATTTCTAGTTGTTGAACTTGAGAAGTTGGGTTCAAGTAGATGATTGGAAGGAATTAAGTATATTGGGATAGATTGAAGTAGTTAGATAAGTTGAAATGGGTATTTGTGGTATTGGAATTTCTAATTTTAATTAAGTCTATTTACTAATTAAATTATCTAATTATATTCTATATTTTACGAAATTCAATTAATTAAATTATGTATATTCAATTACTAAGTTAAATTTAAAATAAGATTCAAAATTATCGTATTTTCATAGTATTTAGTTATCACATTCCTAATTTAGGTTTGTAAAATTCCAGGTATTTCAGTTCTTGAATTATGAAATCGCCATCTTCTACATGCACATACTATCCTTCTTATCTCTTTTCCATATAAGATCTTGAATAGAGGTCTAGTTTTGTACTAAAAGGTGTATATAAACTATTTTAGAAACTAATGAACCATTGTAATTAAAAAATTTAACTAACATATCATTACATAACAGCATGAATGAAAATTCAACAAGTTATTGTTTTGCATGTTCTTGTTTAAGACTAAACTACGCTATGAAAATTCAAGATACATTCCAATAGTACATCATCATCATATAAATTCCCACTTCCTATCTACCAACAAGGATAGACTCTTCCTCTCCACCAACTTGATTGTGAGAAGTTGAATGTGGGGCCATCATGAATTTTTGATGTTGACTTGCTAAATTAGTTAGGAAAGGTTCAGGAGGCATGTTCATGGCATGAAGACTTCCTTCCAACATTTCTATAACATTTGTTATTGATGGCCGACTAGATGGATTTGTTTGAATGCACCAAAAACTTACAAGAACCAACTTTCTTGCAATCTCTTCTTCTTCATCTGTCACAATACCTTGAAATTTGAAATCCCTATCTGGCTGAAGTTGCTTGTAAATGTAGTGTGGAAAATACAAATCACTTGAATGAGACATTTGTTCATTGTTGATACTTTTACCACATACCATTACGAGAACCAACATCCCATAACTATATACATCAGACTTATGAGAGACTATCCCAAAGTTTCTTGAAATAACTTCAGGTGCAATGTATCCAATTGTTCCCCTAGTGCCTAGCAAAGAAACCATACTGTCATTCCCTAAGCAAAGTTTAGCAAGTCCAAAATCTGAAATTTTTGGGATAAAATCTTTATCTAACAAAATATTTTGAGGTTTGATGTCAAAGTGTAAAATCCTTGTTTTGCAACCTCGATGGAGGTATTCTAGTCCTCGAGCAATGCCTAGTACAATTTGGTGTAATATCTTCCAATCTATTTTCAGACTTGTATGCAACGCTCCTTCAAGTGGTGCAAATTTGTCAAGAGAACCATTTGGCATGAATTCATAAACGAGAGCCCTTTTTTCCTTCTCATAACAAAAACCCAAAAGACTAACAACATTGACATGGTAAGTCCTGCTAATACTCGCAACTTCATTTATGAATTCTTCTCCATGAGCTTTAGACTCGATGAGGAGTTTTACTGCAACTAGTTGGCCATTTGGTAGCTTTCCTTTGTACACAACTCCATACCCTCCTTGACCTATCTTTTCCTTAAATGAGTTGGTTATTTTTTCCAACTCAGAATATTTATATCTTTTGGGAGCAAGAAATTCGTAAGTATTGATGACTACTTCAATGTTACTATTGTCATCAACATTATCATTGTTATCCTTATTAACTGACGATTTTCGATGCTTACAGAACCAAATCATTAGGATCATAGTTGTGATACCAAGTAGGGCTGCTGTAACACAAACAATATACAAACAAACACAATATGTTAGGTTTTTATAACACGAACCGGATCATTAGGATCATAACTTATGTAGCATAAGTTATACTATTAGGCATAAGGTTTATTAGGTTGGATGTCATGCCACATGTAGGTCTTTTTGTGGATGCATGTTTATTAAAACAATACAAGTTATCTTCTACATTCATGGTCGTGGCAATTTTTTCAATAGAATATAAAAAATAGTTGCAAGTAGATGTTACCTGCAGAAATCGTAACCCACTTCCAAAGTATTGATCCTACATATATAAAGAGACAAATTAAACTTCTTTACTTGCACAAGACACAAGGAAGATGCTCTTAGGAAAGAAAAATCAAAGAGAAGATTTCATAGGATTGTTTACTTATTATTGCCAATGAAGTGATTTAATAAAGAATATACTTATTATTGCCAATGAAGTGATTTTATTTACTATTTGAGAAGGAACACAATATAAACTACTTTCAGTGGACATTTATACTACATGTTTTGGAAGTTCCTTTATGATGGAAACGTTGAATGATTATTTAGATTATGAGAGTAGATATTTATTGGATACCTTAGTAAATTATAGGTATTACAGAGACACTTTGAATATGCCTTTTAGAAACATGGATCCTACCGTTTTTTCTTAATTGCAATATATTTAGAAATATATGTATAAATTAACTTGTTTATCTAGTTTACATGGACTCTCTCTCTCTCTCTCTCTCTCTCTATATATATATATATATATCCTGGATGAGCCCCATTTTTGCACTTTTGGATCATATGGGTTGAAACTTACCTAACATACTAACTTCTAGTAAAAATAACAAAGGGAAGAGAAGAACAAAGAAAAACTAGAAACTCAAACTCCAACATTTTCACTCTTTAAAGCTTGCCTAAATTCTAAATTGAAATATCAAACGTGAACTCTTACCTTAACCTTGACTCTATCATAATCCTCAAAAGGTATATTAAAAGGTTGTTAGACTCATAATCTTTGTTGCTACTTATGGTTTAGAACTTAATATCTTTCTCATTCTATTTGCAGTCTATTTCGATTATCTGATTTTCGCATTTATCCTATATGTGTTTGGTCTGCATCTGTAACTTATCTGTATTTGATCTGTTTATAAGTAAAAATACCTTTTTTATCTATATTTATTCCTTGACAATTATTCGTTTGAAAATGATAATTATAAGATGTCAAAAAAATTAGAAAAAGATTAAACAAGTCGACCCTACAACAATGCAAAAATGAGCAAATCATTCATCTAGTAACTTCAGAAAACTTTGCGCCCAAGTGTAGTCAAGGTTGAGGTCTATTTCTTTATTAAAAAAGGAGTAATATTGCATTTTACACTAGAAATTTAGCTGATTTTTTAATTTACTACATGTCGTTCAGATTTTTACTTTCATCGTGCCATTAGACTTTTTTTTATATTATTGCCCTATGTATGTTATTTCTGTACTCGTATGATTGTTTAATTTGCATTTCCAAACTAATTACAAACTATCAAGTATGTTTAAGTAATTATCTTGCTCAAGATATACCACTTAGAATATATATATTTCTTTTACAATTATGAATTGTAACCTATGTTAATTCCGTATTACAAGAATTCTTCTCCATTTACATATATTATAAGTAGAATATCATCAACAAAATGAAAATTATGATTATAGGGGGCTAATATAATTATATAATAAATATTTGTATTTGACTCTTGGGTTAAGTGACAGGGCCTGAAGAGTCTAGCACATGTTATGGGATGACTTATGGGAGATTTGGCATGGTGGGCTTGGAGTGAGGATCGTTGAACCGGCTTGTCCGCTCTCAACCTTTTTCAGAAAAGCTCATCACTTAAAAGAGGCTCTCATGGGCTTAAACTCAAAATGAGCCCACAGCAGGATCCATTAGCAGAAGAACTCATCTGAGCCGTTGACACACCTTATAATCTAACGGATGCTGTCAATAATCAAACTCTATAAATATCTCAGGAGTTCTCCTCATTTAACAAGGCTAGAGAGATTCAGAGAAATGTCGTCGAAAACAAGAAGCAAAACGAAGAACTCATTGTCTCTCTCCATGAATTGTGGGGTTGATACTGTATAGCTCCTCCACTATTACGCGTGTATTCGAGCTATCTGAGATTGCTTACTCTTCCTCCCTACCATCTCTCCATAAGTCATCCTTACGTGTCATTATCAAATCGCTTCTTTGAAGACATGTGTAGTGCAAGTCAAATGCTGCACGGACGTGATGACTGCAATCGGATCCACCCCACTACAATGACAACATGCTAGTCCATGATTGGTAAAAATTCAGCCAACTAGGTACAATTTCAGACATTTAATGTCGTATCATCTTTGATATTAAAAAGTTTACTTATGTATTAGAATTAGTAATTTTAAAGTTTAGGCAATTAGTTGAAAAATCAGTTAAACTTTAGGTACCAAATCTTCTATATTCATAGGCTCCATCGTTCTCGTCATCTCTCCATTAATGGCTAGATCTGAATTCCACATCCCTTTAAGAGCCTTTCAAAACTGGTAGTAGGTATGACTTAACATAATGGTAAATTCTAAGGAGCTCTCCACAATGAAAGGAAGATTGATGATCAGTATACTATGTGGTCATAGGAAATATAGGGACAAAGAGCCCTGGATGAATGTCCGGCTAAACCAAAGAAAATAGTAAGCATCAAGTACGAAGGTATGGATATAATGAAAACTCAATTTATAGCACATAATTGCCTACTGAACGATAATAGATTAAAATCATAACTTATTAACTTGCAAATCTAATTAAATATGCATAGATTAGCATAATTTTCTTTGGAGGGGACTAGCCTAAAGACGATGGAATTAAAGAGTGGATAAAGATTTAATCGTTTAAGATGCTACTATGTATGATGAAAAAAAAAAAAAACAAAGAAAAGAAAAGAAAAAAAATTGCAACAATATGTAATATAATGAATAATTAATATTATAAGAAACAATACCATGATTATATTGTAAGTTATTTTAAGAATTTAGATTCATTTAATTATTAATTTGTCATTGATAATAATAAAGAGATTCAAATCCAGGCAAAAACATTTAAACAATCGCTTAATCACACCCTAAAAGACGATACCTAATTACCTGATCCTGGGCACGTAGACGAAGTTGAGCCGGCCGAACAATAACATGCGAAATCCTTCGAACTCACCCCACGCCCGCACTTTCCTCCTGATTTTACACAATCCCCACAAGCATTATCGGCATCGATCCACTCCAAACCGAACCCCTGCTCGAGAGCCGTCTCAACGGTGGTCTTAAGAGGTCTAGACGCTATAGCCTGAATGGCTGATACGTATGCTGGAACCCATACACTAGTCTTGCACTCCCAATAGTAAGCCAACACATTTGAGATGTTCAAAGAGCCATAAGCCGAAATATCCTGGATATTCCAAAAGACAAAGTACGCGATTATTACATTTCCATTAGTTGTACAATTAAACTGAGTAGTCACGGGGACGCCGGCTGGAACACCCGTTTCTGGGCAGCCGTAGAGGAAGGTCAGATTCTTCGCAGCCGTGTCCGAAGTGTATGTGAATGGAGAGGGATACTCTTGAGAGGAATTTTGGTAAGTTGGGGGACACAGAGTGCCCCAATAATCATTCCTGGCTACCGTAAAATTCCTTGTCTCGTAATCATAGGTTAGCAGGCGATGTTCCAGATTGCCAATTGTTAATAGAGGTACGTTATTCTCACATTTTAGCTCATACTCGTTCCCGTGGCCGCAGTAGTTAGCTCGATTCAATCCCCAAAAGGGGTAACCTATATTCTGCAAACTCCCACATTGGATTTTCGAACTGCAGTTCAAGAACTGCTCATCATCCAAGCACAAACATGTCGGGACTCGTAGAAATGTCAAGGTTATGCTTAGGGATAGCAATACAGGCCATAGAGGAAACGAAGTAGGAGGAAACATTTTTCTCCCTTGAACTTTTTACACAGAAAGGTTGAAAGGGCTCAAAAGGCATGAAAACAGGGGAAACAAAATAGTGTTGTTTTTCATATTCCTATACGGAAAATTCCTGGGAAAAGGTTATCTGGCATCAAAAGCCACCTAATTTATACATATAATATGTAAACATTAATAAAATATTAATATATGATCTGTAGACAATAATGATATTGATTGTTTTGAAATTTTTTTATTATATAGTCAAATGTATGAATTTTTCATGTCTAATGTACTGGAAATTATTGTCTGAACAGAACGCGTGACTGGAAATTAGCGGCTGAACAGAAGATGCTGATGTTATTGTCTGAACAGAAGGTTGGACCGGAAATTAGTGGCTTGCCCGTCAAAAACAGCATGCGTGACTTATAGCAGTGCTTTTGAATAGTATAAGTTCATAAGTACACGTTTTAAGCTCTCAACAGTTTTTAATCACTAGTTTCATTGAGTTTGTTAAATTTACTTAACTTTAAAGCTTAATATTATTGGCCACCCTTTGAAAAAAAAGAAAGGAAAGAAAAGAAAAGAGAAAGAAATAGAAGAAGGAAAAAAAAAAAGGAACTAGTGTTTGCTTTTTCTTTCTTTTCCTTCTCTTTATACTAAAAATTACATTGAGTTTTTTTAATGTTTTTTTTTTCAAAATAATAGAAATAGGCAGATGGTGGCTATCTAAGTATCATTTTTTTTAAAGATTATAATAATAATATATAATTAAAATTGGATGATGTAAATGACTACCATGAATGCTAGTAATAAGGATCCTAATCCTTAGTTTTGTACTTGCCTTATATATATATATATATAATGTTTTAATGCAAAAATTCTTTAGAAATATTGAAATTTATTTTCTCCTTTTAAATTTCTTATATCCTGATCATAGTTAATTAAATTAACATAAAATCATGTTCTCACTTTATGTTCCGGCTCCAATCGTCCTCTGCTTCGCATGCATCATCAACAGCGTTCCCCGTATTTCCATAACCAATTAATGGGATAGGCAATAGTAATGAAATAATCGAATAGGTACGTACCATCATATGTGGACTGTTCTTCAGGTGAATCCGTAATTGTTGGAACAGAACATGTCTTAGGAACAGAAGTTCCATTCTCACAATAGCAAGTTGTTTGGTTAGTAGAGTGATCATAACCACAAACTCCCTTACCACTCAAATATAGATGGTGAGATACCACTCAAATATAGATAGTGAAACTCTAATCACATAGGCATATTTTTGTATAATGGCTTAGAGGTTATCGGAACTCCAAAGTTAAACATGTTATAAGTAAAGCAATCTCGAAAAGATGACCTTCTAGGAAGTGCTGGCACCAAATGACGAAACCGTGCGTTGTAAGATAAAAACAGATAATACCTTGATGAGCAGACTTCCAAAGCATTACCAATGTTGTTAGAACCGAACAAGAGATTGACCAGGACATGTTGGGGAGTTAGGGTTCGAGTGGTTAAACCGGGTTCAATCGGATGTCAAGCCGAGGTCAATAAAAAATAAAATTTTAAATTATATCTTAGTTATGAAAAGCCAAATAAATGAAATTTACACAATTAAATTCATAAGAAAGTCGTTTATAATTTTTTTTTAATTTTTGCTTTAATGAAATTATAAGCAACATTAAAAAATGAAAATAAAATTTATTCGGTAAATAGCTTTACCGTAATTAATATAACCAGTGACTAGTCCCTTCCTATTCAAGTAACTTTTGGAACTATACCAAGAGGCCACTTAGCATTGCGACTTTCTAGACTATAAACTCAAAGTAAAAGCAAGCATTTCTCTTTCCTCTCACTCCCTGTCAATTTTTCTAGGGAAAATCAAAAGCTCCACCACAAACTCTATCCTAACTCTTAAAAGTCAAAATTATGACCTGCAGCCTCAGTTGTCTTTTCACTTTCTTTTGCCTTTAGTTTCCTACTACTAAAAATATCATGCCTTCTTCCGTGATCTTCACTCTTTCTTCCCCCGTTTTACTTTTCCACTTACAATATTAAACATACATTCAAGCTTACGCCTCACGCCAGACATGGAGCGGCCGAGCAGTTAGCTCCTCTTTTTTTTATTTATAGCGAGCCTTTACACTCGATCGACTAGGCTGGCTCCACCAGGTCTGATCGGTTCGCTTAAAAAATGAGCAAAATGTCAGATCCAACCTGCCTTCAATGCTGGTTCCAGTTGAACCGGTTCGATCCAATCAGTTGGAGCCGGTTTTGACAACTTTGAGCGATATAGGTGATATCAAAGCAATTCATTAGCTATAAGTAGAGAAGTTTTATTCCTACCTAGTATGGTTTTGAATCTGTGTAACGAAACCGATAATGATGTTAATTTTATAAGTGTGGAAATATGTGATACCTTCAAAATATAGATTATGGAACTCTAATTATAAAGGTACGTTTTAGTGTAATAATGGCTTGAAATTTATCGAAACTCTAAAATTAAACGTGCTCTAGGCAAAGCAATATCAGGATGGATAATCTTTTGAAAAGCCCTAACACTTAAGAAAAAAACCTTATAGCGTATGGCCAAAGCGAACAACGATTGAATACAAGCATCACATGGTGTAGCATCCACCTTCAACCTCACCTCAAAGCCTCGTTGGAGGAGATTATGTATGCCGGAAGAGCTATTACCAAGGTGTAAATCTTGTAAAATCGGAACCACCACGGTCACAGAACAAACCATAGGACTTGTGCCATCCATCACAGCACCAATTGTTGAATTGGAAGTACCACTCTCAGCGCAATTAAACTGCCAGGGTAAATTTGCAATCTCCAAGAATTTTTACGTCAAGCGAGGTTTGCTTTTTATGCAAACGTCACCTCTTTATTATGATTTAGTCACTTTCATTAAATGTTAACTAAAATATATAATTAACAACGTTTATAAGAAATTTTAAGTTATGTAAATCTCTTATTTGATTTGTAACTTTTTCTTAACTATAACCATAGCTAATCATTTTTGCTAAATAAATAAATCAGATAAAGTAATCAATAACAACCCATTTTTTTCCCTTTTTTATAAGATTGTTAAAATATCTAAGAAATATAATAATTAAAATGAAAAAGCCTTAAACATTTATTGAAATCCCACCACGCTGTGAAAAAATAAGGGATTTTAATCAAATTTTTAATTGGATTTTAGTGGACATCAAAATATATATTTATAATAACTTATCAATAATAATATTTGAATGTGGAACGAAACAGAAATAAACTAAAAAATGTGAAACTTAAAAACCTATAATATCATTGTCTTTAAATCATTTATATTAGTATACTAAAATGTTTTAAAAACTCCATATAAAGAGCATCATTAGATTAGTAAATTAATATATCTAGTATAACATATTTCCAATAAGAGATATACTTATCCTTCTCCTATATGTCCTTTAAGATCAGTAAAAGTAAGATAAATACTTTAATTCACTTCCTATTAAAGGCAGCTATAAAATATATATCTGTTAATATAAAAACATAGAAGATTGTTCGTTCATAAAAATTATACAATGACGTAACATAACGAAACTTTTCAATCTATTTATTTAATATAAATAAAATATATATTCATATACGTGTGGGAAAAAAAAAGAAAATGATAATAATAATAAAATAAAGTAATGAAATTCTCTCCCTCTCTCTCCCATTCACACTTTTTGTCACTCTTTCATCCCCAAAGTCAGACCAAGCCCTAACCTTTTCTTCTTCCTCTCTCAGTTCAAAACCCAAATCCCTTGCCCTTATGGCGGCAGTAGCGCGGTAATGGGAGGAAGCACCACCCTCACCATCCCATGCTCTCTCATGTCTCTGTCCATTTTAGCTCTCTATTCTTTAAAGCCATTGCAATTGAATCTGCCACTACCCCAGATCCAACCATAACACTCAAAACTCGTCTTCAAATCGAAAATCGTTCCAAGATAACAACAAAGTAATCCCCTTTTTACACAAATTCCATATTCGTAAGTGAACTGTGGAGTAAACTTTTGTTGTATTTCACAAGATAAACACACACACACACATATATATATATATATATATTTATTTATGTATGCATGTATTTATATACATTTTTTTTTCTAGCAATTTAGTTCAATTTGGAAATCTTCTTCTTATCTCTTGACATTATAGAATCTTTAAGATCTTTAGCATTCTGAAAAGATGCATTATTTGGCTGAGCATGAAACTGTGATGGCCTACTAATTAAAATGTCTCAACTTTATATGCATGCTGTCCACTTTATAGCGCATAATTGTCTTGCCTTTGTTTGCTACTTTGTTGACTACTTAGGAGCTGCATACCATAAGATGACGTACTACCCAAATTGATGGCATCCACAAGCTCTTGTGAGGACCTCTTTAAGAAAGAGCTAGCAAAGTAAGACCCTATTTGCGAAGATATTTGCTCATAATATCGATGCCCAAGAATGATTACTACTGCAAATTCAGGTTATAGTTTCTTCCATAATTCTTTAGCTATTGAGCTTCACATTTTGTAAAGCCAAAATGAACATCCATGTTTCAGTAGATGTTGTAAGAGGTAGACAATAAATGCTAACTTCTCTTTTTTCTCCTTAAGGTCTGCTCTATGCTTCAAACTAATATTCTTCTGTATTTTCTTTTTGCGGAGTGATATTTTATTTGTTTATAGCCACAATGTGATGACCAAGGGAAGTGCTGTAGTTACTGAATTTATAGAGCACATACTGTACTAAACATCCTCTTGGTAAAACTTTTTTATTCTGAAGTTGTTGTTGGTTTGATACTCATTTTGCAAGTATGGGATATAACCATTATGTTTTGAGTTGCATATCCTTCATTTCTTCAATACCTTTATGTATTTTATTTTGAAATTTTTAAGAATGATTTTTTTTTTCAAAAGAGAAAATATGGAATTAAGACATTCTATAGAATCCTCACAAAAAGTTTTTTTTTTTTCTCTTACACGTAAATATAATGGTAAATGTCAAATTTAACTTTTACAAAAATCCAATTTGACATAAAAACTTTAAAGTAATCAACTACCCAATCAAATTTTTTATAGCTATTTTTATTAACTCTTTAACATTATTTACATTGTTTGCTAACTGGAAGATGCATCATGTTATTTAGTATTGAGTTGCTTTTTCCTTTATAGACTTAGTTTTCAATTTTTCCTTTTGCACCATTTTGGTTTTGTGCTTCAGTTATCACACTGTAGCAATCGGGAAACGTTGACAAAAATTATAATTTCCATGTAACATTGGATGGATTCATGGTTTAATCCCTTTGTAATAATTTTCGTAAATGATATAGAACCTACTTTGATTGTTTTTTTTTCTATCTATCATGGCCTTTTAAATATATTTTATACATTGAAAAATAAAATTGTAATTGATATTTTTATAAAAATTGAATAAAAATGGAAAGTAAATAGGCTTGATTTTATAGAGATACTTTCGGTGGTATGTAACTTTATAGGAAGAGCATATATGCACTTATATATATATATATATATATATATGTGCGCGCGCGCGTGTTTGTGTGTGTATATGTATGTTTATCCTGAATGGTGCTTCTAAGGGTAAGCAAGGATATGCTATTGGGTAATCTCTAAAGCCTCTCCACATCGTAGAATCCAAGGACAATGTGCATTGCTTTCACTCTCTAATAAAAAAAAAAAAAGGAAGAAAAAATGTAGACAATATAAGGACATAAAAAGGAGTTGTTTTCACCATTGTGGTGGTTTTTTCCATTAAGTGCGAGGAAAGAAGCTCCCAATACTCATGAAATCAACATTAGTCAAGTAGACAGGTCCCATGAGCGCAATCTTGCATGTAATCATACTGAATCTCTAGGTAAGTTTTTTAATTATATGCATAAAAAACT
Organism: Combretum micranthum; assembly: GCA_024138025.1. Lineage (NCBI taxonomy): Eukaryota > Viridiplantae > Streptophyta > Magnoliopsida > Myrtales > Combretaceae > Combretum > Combretum micranthum. The sequence continues at coordinate 268,454 of JAMXBD010001332.1, forward strand.
TGAAAGTTTTAATGTTAAAAAGATTTTTTTCACTTATATTTGTAACTCCTGAGAGCTCAACAAGACCTATTGCTAAGAGGAGTGCATATCGTGATCAAGTACTTGAATGGGTGCATATCAAGCAAAAAGAAAAAAGCAAAAAGGAAAATTGCTTATTCAGTTTATTTCATCCGGAGGATATCCACAAATAGCAAATCAACCCGCAAAATTAGCATGTGCTACTTTGTGTTGGTATCCATAAGAATACCATAGTTAGCGTGCAAAAAAGATGGTCTTTATGATTTTTATGTGTTACTTGTGTCAGAACTTTTGTTATATCAACCTAACTGTGCGCTTGAAAACTTATTGATCCTATATAGAAATATTACTAATTATGATCAAACAGGTATATAATTTATTATGCATACAACATACAATAAGTAGGTTTATATTGGCAAACAAAACTTAGTTAAATGTTTATGCTTAAGTATTGCACATAATTCCAATGGCCACATTTAAAAGTAGTCCATACATTTTAAGTAAGTACATTAAAATGTGACTAACTTAGCCTAATCATTATGTCCAAACTTTGATAATCGACTAGAATGGTCACGTGTAAGCATCATCAATTTAAACAGATGGTCATGTTTACACATTGCCAATGTGTTTAAGTAGCCACATTTTAATGGTGGGAATATAAATTTATGTCACATTTATCTTTGGTAGGATAAGGACTAAGTGCATTTAGCCATTCATAAGTGTGACCTATATTTAATAATAGGCCATGTTAAAACATCACGCAATATTATCCTTTTTGGGGTCCACATTTGTTCTAGTGATGTTTCATTTTTTAACGTAATGTATTTAATCTATGATGGATCTTTTGCAACGTCTATACAACTATATATATTAAACATAGCAGAAATTATTTAGTCATGCTTAATTAATTTTCTACAACGGTTTTTAAATGTAGTCAAAACTTTATTTTGTTGTAGGTAGAGCAACCATAGAAAAGATTTATATTATAGCCATTAACAAACTCAAATAGCGTAGGATCAAGAGTTGTATTGCTATAATTGGGAGAACACAATCCACCATCATAATCATCTTTTGCAATCTGCATAACTTGATTCTCAGGATTATTACTTGGCAAGTAGTACTTGACATTTGCTACATCCATTTTCGCCACCCCACTCTCATAAGTGAGCATCAAGTGATCATACCCACAATCCTAGGATCTACTATCCCCCGAAAAGGGATACGCAACATTGATACTCACTAGTGAAAACATGGGTTTGAGAGGCAAATTTTTTTGCCTTAGTTGCTCAGAATTTCAACTTAGTAGACTTACTGAGGCAAATTTTTCGCCTCAAAATTTTGCATTTGGAGGGTTGCCGTGTTAGAGAAAAGCAAGCAAAATTCGCCGCATTATTTTTTCACATGAGGCGAAATTTGCCTCATCACATGGCTGAGTGCCATGTCAGAAAGCATGAGGCGAATTTCGCCTCATCTTTTAATATGTTTTTTTCAAAAAAACTTTCTTTCTTATTTACGGGACGTATTGCAGTTATTTTATAAAAACATTTATAATTAATATTACAAATTTATTAATATTAACATTTTATTTAAAATATTAGGTTGATAATCATAATTAATCTAACTTTTTTACTCTAAATATTAGAAATAGTAAAAATATTATGATATTATAAATATGTTTATATTGGTATAAATATTATAAATTAGAAATCATAATATACCTAAAACTTGAAATAAATTTTATCAATAAATACAAAAAATTTGTAAATTAAAATGAAAAAATTATACCTTATATTATATTTGATTTTGATGTTGTTGAACTTGTAATAATAAATGATAAAAGCCTACATAAATAAATACAAATAAATAATTACAGATAAAAACTAAACATAAAATTTAAATAAAATTAATACAAATACAAAATGAATTACCGATGTGGGAAACAATTCTAAAAGAACAAATTTTGGAGAAGGAAATCGGAAGGAAAGAAATGAAAAGCATTCGACTGAGAAGAGAAGGAGAGGGAGGTATATATAGATGGGTGACTGGGATGATGAGGCGAAGTTGGCCTCATATTTGGGAATCTGAGGGGAAATTGGCCTCATGAGTTGGATAATGAGGCCAATTTCGCATCGCATCGCATCGCATCGCATCACATCACCAAATGAGATGAATTTCGCCTCATTATGAAAATTTAATTTTCTCGCACCCGCCTTTTTTCTCACATGCAATCCCGTTCGTTTTTACCCCATTCATTATTCATTTGGGGAAAGTACTTTTATTTATTAAAAACTAATTTTTAAAAATATTTATAAAGATTAAATATTAAATTTGAAATAATATATATAATATAAAAATAATTTATTAATCAATTGATTTACTAGTAGATAAAATTGAAGAATTAAAATTAAAAAATATTAAGAAAAAATTCATAAAATGAATTATTTACGTTTATGGGGGGTTTAAAAAAATAAAATGATTGTAACATGATAATTTTTGTATTAATATATAGTTTGTTTTGGCATTTTGTATTTTCACAAGATCTTTTAATAATATTAAACACATAAAAGTACATTTAGACATTTTATAAAAATTTAATATTAATATATATTAATTATGTGAAATAGCCATAATTTTAATATATATTAATGCATGCTAAATTTGATAATTATATGTGTGTATGTGTTTGAGTGGATTAGTGTGTTTGTAATGTTGGGTGTGTTATAACGTATGTGATTAGATAATATGTTATGGTAAATATATCTAGGTTGATAGTTTATTCATGTTAGAAATTATCATGTTAGTGTTAATTATTATTATAATGAATTTATGTGTTGGATTTAAACTTGTTTTAGGTCTAAATTAGATACTTAACTTAGCAGATTTTTTTTAACCCCTCTTAAGCCCAAACTTAAGTCTAAATCTAAGCCCAAATAAGGCCCAAGCCTTTCCCAAATCTGCTTCCTCAAAAGTCAAAAATATTAAGATAAACATCAAAGTCTAATTGCATCATTAGACAATCCAAAACAAAACAAAGAAAAGAAAATTCGGAACTTAAGAAGGCCAAAAATTTTCAAGACCCAAACCAAGTTTTCTTGGACTCAACACACCAAAAATCCTTCCCCAAGCCTTATATATACATTGAGGTAAGTTTATTTGACATTTGAGATGCTTTATTTCCCTCTTAATCCATGAAATATGCATGTATGGTATAATATAAGTAGTTAGTATGCTAAATTCTTATTAAGATGTTTTAGAGTTATTAGGAAAGTTTTAGAATGCTTAAGTTGTTGTAGATAGGTTGTAGTAGGCTTTCATGTGGTTTGGAATTGAAGTGTTGAAGTATGATAAGTATTAGAATTGTTTGAAGTGTGCTAAGGTTGGTGAAAGTTGATGAAGAAGAGTTTGATTCTTGTGGAGTATAGTTTGAACTTGCTTGATGTTGAGGAGTGGAGATCACTCTTGTTTTATGTTGTTAAATGTATAAGAAGTGTTGTATGAAGTTTTCATAAGGTTTAGGACATGTTAGGAGTTGAGAAAAGTTGAATTTTGAAGTTGAAACTAAGGAAAAGTGTGAAAAGTCAGAAACAGGGGAGAAGTCATGGGCGAGCTAGGACCCGTGATATCGTTTGATTTCTTTTAAAAAATTCATTAGGCAAGATATCACGGGTGTGGTAAAGGGCGTGATTTGGACTGATCATACATTTTTCCTTAGTCACGAGCAAACTAAAGGGCGTGATTTGGTCTGGTCACAAATTTTTCTAAAATCACGGGCGAGAAAATTGGGCGTGATCCGTCCCCTACAGCAATATGTTTTTGTAAATTAATCATAACTTTTTCATACGAACTCTGATTTAAGTTATTCAAATTGCGTTGGAAAGATTAAAAAGAGATCTAAAACTTTCATGTTTTGAGTTTTTACAAAATAAAAACTTATCAAGGTCGAATTTTCATTTCTTTCCAGCTGCTCCATTTTCCAAATAAAGCTAAAAACTTATGTTTGATAGTTAATGTAATTTTATGATTAATTATTGAACTTGTATGATTTGTATGATGATTGTATGATATATATATAAGTCATATTATGACGAATGATTTTAATCAAAATCATATGATTTCCTAAGCTTTCAACTAGTAGATATAAGCTTGGCTTAGGATAGTATTGTTAATATGATTTGGTTTATGTGAAATAGAGATAGATACTCAGTTGGAGACCCTCTTTTGAATTTCGAATCGAATCAGGTACACAATACTTTGATTGATTGTTGCTTAGGATAGGCATATACCAAATTGATTTTAATCGAAGATTAATAAGAGATATTGAAATTGGTTGTGCTTTATGTCGTTCAATTCGGAACAGGGAAGCGACAACCTTGTCATGATGCAATTGCACGGTAGTTTAGGTACTTAGCCCAATTCTTTGTCATGATGCAATGAATCAAATCCATGATGCAATGGTTCACCATGATGCAATGGTGATTTTTTTTATTCGCTAAGTGGGTAGCTAATAGGGTTAACTGTATCGGTATATCCTCTACTTAGGCTCGTAAGAAAATAATATGTTTTAGTTCATGGGCATGGGACCGTTGAACTAATTGATATTATAGACCAGGATAAGTGGATTATACAAAGGAGTGTGAACCCTAGATGAAGCTATCGTTCTCTATCGGTTAGATATAGGAGATATAGGTATCCGATTTATCTATATCAACCCCCTGAGCAGCTGCTATTACTCAGGACCCCTGGAATTCCCAAGCTTGAGTCGGAGTTTGAATACTCCAGTGTTGTTCTATTCACTTAACTAAAAGATAATGAAGTTGTGGTGATTTATTGCATTATATTTAGTTAAGTGAGCATTGCATGCGTATTTGTTTGCATTATTGTGTACTGGGCCATTGGCTCATACTGCTATCTTGCAGGTGACTTTGATGACGAGCTCTATGACGATATGGGCTATGGGAATGATTAGGAGAGAGGCCTAGTATATGCTTAGGATCCTTTTTGATGTAAAATTTTGTGAAGTGTTTAAGCTTATTTGTTATGCCTTAGAATATATTTTGAGTTGAATTATATTTGTAAAATAGCTGGGTTGTAAGTGAGATCTCTATGTTTATATAATCCTTAGGAAGTTGTAATGTATAAATATATTATGTATGACTTGTATATAGTTAAGAACCCACTACCAATGTAGTGGTAATGTTCTAATTCTAAGCATAAGAATGTTATATCTATTTTAAACAGGTAGTCATTACAAACATCTCTTTTTAAGACGACCTTAAGTATAATACTTGCATATTGTTCCTAATATTTGGGTATTATGTATGGTCGGGAGATTTGGCACACTTAATAATTGGGTTAAGTGGGCCGGGTCTTTACATTATAATACCATAAATTATTTCATATGTGATGTGATAATTATATAATTATCGTATTTGTTATGAAATTATATGTACGAACATAAATATTTGTTGTTAAAATCTGTGATTTGTAATCTTATAGATTACTTGATATTTAATATGTAAAAAAGATATTGATAAAAGTAGATGATAATTACTTAGTTTGCTCAAATAATTTTCTAAACCATATATAAATCTTACTCATGGAAAATCATATGAAAAATGATGTGCGAAATATGTATTGATAATTTTTTTTTTGAAATGCAACATCTTAATATGAAAATTTGTACATTTAACTAGAATCTCACAATTTAAATTCGTTATTTATAATTTTATAAAATAATTAATGTAAATAATTTATTAATAGTAGTTTTTAGTTTTGTGTGAAATTAAACACATAGACATATATTTTGAACGTTTTGTAAAAATGTTAGAAATAAAATATGTTATTTTTAATAATATAAATTTATTGATATAAATGTGTAAATTATATATTGATATATGTTGTTTTTTCTTTTCAATTAAACATGCCATCCTAAATTTTGCATGATTTCCGTAAATAATCTACATTATTAAAGGAAAATCACCTATTTTGGTGTTCTTAAGCTTTTGGATTCAAAATTTATTTCATTTGTCAAATTGAAACTACTCCCTCTATAAAATTTAAACAAATCGCAAATTTTTTTACATAAATAACCATTCCCTTTTTTTCACTCTGAAAAGATTAAATTGTAATTTATATTTATACAAACAAAATAGATGAAATCATCCTCTATATAAAATATTTTCTATTAAATTTGAAATCTATATAGAACTTTTCAAAGTAAAGGCTATTATTATCACCATTGGCCTATTTAGTAATTCATGCATATTTTTCTGTCATATTTTGCAAATATATTCTATGGTTAACAAACGAAGTAATTGATTTATACTTATCAATTTATTTTATATATGTTCGATTATTGTATATCGAAATGTATCGCAGCTGCATTGAATGCTTCTATAATTAAATGAACGTGCATGGTAATCATCATAGAAAATGACTGTACGAAGGGACAAAACATGATGGCAATCATAATGATTTGCATGACGTACAAAGTACCAAAGAAGTTCAAGAACAAAACATAAGCAACATAGCCTGAATAATAAAAATGATGAAGAAAATGGAACACAACAGCTCCTCCTGTCGCTGCTAGCACAGGCGAACACACCTAGATCCTCTCACAGATGTTCTCTGAGACATTGTAGATGGGGAAGTCGAAGTCGATTCAACTGAACAGCAAAAGGCTGAGCCGGAGTATTTGGAGGCTTGAAACTCGCAGTAATTACACACTAATAATTTTCAATTTCAAACAACGATGTAATACTTAACCGGCCAGTAAAATCATCGGGTGTAATGTAGTATTTTCTAGAAAGTTCAGGTCGTGTCCATAAAGAGCTAATGGCTAATTACTAGAAATTGAATTTTACCCTAATCCAAGCAATTGGAAGTTTAGCTTTTTGATTAATCTATGATAATTTAACTAAAATTGACTACAAATTATTGTAATGAACAAAAACCGTATGTTTTAGCAACAATAACGAGAGATATGGGTTTAGGAGATGCAGATAATATATGAATAATGCATTTATATTCTCATTTGAAATGATTCATGCTTCAATTTGATAAATAAAATTGATTACTTGAGATTTAATCAAACTCATTAAGAATTGCTCACCTCTCAGAGTAGCAAAATCTTTCATAGCATAAACAATCCTATTGTAAACCCCGAGAATTTTTTACACTAGTACACGACTCTAAAATAGAAAGTATGAACTAGTTAGTAAACTTAGAATCCAATAAAAACCTAAGAATACACCAATAACTTAAATTTGGCTGAGTTAGGATCTAAAAGCCGATAAAGAACTTCTTTGACCCTAATTGATACTAAAAACGAGATTTCGTATCTTGAACTGATAATTCAAGATATAATTAAAGGAAACCCAAATTTTCAAACCCCAAAGCTTTTCATACAAATAGAATAGATAAAAAATATATATAAATATAGAGATTAAATGATTACTATTGAACTCAACAATAACTTGAGACTAGAACAATGAGTAGTAATGACCTATACATGGATTTAAACTCTAAATTCAAGATTCCTAGATAGTATTAAATACTACTAATAGGATTTCATAGTAGGTATCAAAAACCGAAGATATATAGATAATTTAGCTTATATATCAAATGGGATATTGAGTAGTTAACCAACTACGCTTATAGATAGAAAACGATAACCTAAAGATAAACCGTTAGGATTATAAATACACCATAAAAACATAAACAGATGCATAACTAAAGATCTAGACTTCAAATAAATATTTGAATAACACCATTTTTCTAAATAGGGTTTTCTTAAACTATTAAAGCCTAAAATAAAAATTGACCTAATAAGCTTAAGAAACCTAAGTCGCAGGAGATAAAATTTTAAAAACAATTAATCATGTAATTTAAAATTCAAAGTTGTATCATTTATAAACTAAACATTTTGTAGAATCCTATGAAAATATTTTTTTACAAAAACTCTCAAATATTTGCTAAATTGTACCCGATTAACGTAATAAACTACCCGAAAATATGGATAATGTTATCTAAATGTTAGTATATATACATTCACTTGCAGGATCGGTTTCAAGATGTATAAATGTATGGTTTAGATTTCCTTGAGAATTGAGAACCAAAATTTGCTTGAAATTTGTCCAAATAATGCACAAAGGTCAACAAAATTCAACACACAAACAAATCAAACATTGCCAACTCAACCCCACATTAATGACAGTAAAACAACTGATAAAATAGTATGCAAGTATGGAGAAATCGGATGCAAATTGTCGAAAGAAATGCTCCAAACATCTTCTTCTTTTTCTCTTATATATATATATATATGTGTTTAAGCTTCATAATGGACAAGCAAACAACTCCCACTTAATCTCGAAATTTCTAGATCAAACGAACACCTATTGAACAAACAAATTGACCTAAAAATAGAAATCAAATCGCTCTAATCATCTCAGTTTGAATCAAGAAGAAAATAGTATGAAAAAAACTCTTAAACTGGGAACAAGGTAAGTTGTTGTATTTCGGGTTGTTTTTTTCTTAAAATCAAGGATTGGAACTGACTTCTGATGATCATAGGATCATAACCAACACAAGAACAAGTTTCGAATTTCATCGGATAGGCTCGAGTAAGATAATTTTCGAAAACCCTAGTTACACCATGTTGATCCGAAAAACCATGAATCATGTTGTTGTTTTGATGTTTTGGATGTGATATTGATGTAGTAAAACATTGTAGAAGCTCATAGGAATTGATTCATGGGCCTTGGAACATCGGATTTCAGCTGAAATCATCCGAGCTCATCGGGGAAGACGATGAACAACACTTCCCCTGATGAGCACGGGAGGAACACGGGCATGTTCCACCCCGTGTACCTCTCGGCTTTCACTTTTTTATAAAAAAAAATTAAAATCGAAATAATTAAATTAGATAATGTAATAATTCATATTAGAAATATTTTTAGTACTATTTTTACTTTTATTATTTATTTTATGTATTATTAAGATTATTATTATGTTAGTAATGTAATATTAAAATTATTAAAAATTGGCTTTAAAATTAAAAAATTTTCTATATTAATAAATATATAGTATTTAAGTTATATATAATGAGATTATTGACATAAGTATTATGAATTAGTATATAAACATTATCAATAAAGTATATTAGTGATAAAATCACTATTATTAATTTAATTTAAGTCCATTAAGCTTTACAACTATAGTTGTTAATATTTATAATATCATTAAAAATACTTAATTCAATAATATTTTTGGAATTATTATTTTTTTTTAGCTATTATTATATGTAATATTTATAATTAAAACTCAAAAGTTAAGTTTAAAGCTATTTTAGTAATATTACTACTAATTTTAACTTTAATGAGTAAGGATTTGTAAATTATTATTAATTTAAATTTATATGAAGAAGATTACAAGTATTATTATTATGAAAAATATTATTATTATTATTATCATTAAACTTGTTTATTATTATTATTATCATTTCCATAATATTATTATTATTATTATTATTATTTGGCCAAAAGATAAAATTATTGACATTTTTTAAAATAATGTTTAAATTCATCAAATCTTAATCTTACTAATTGTATTATTATTAGTATAGATGGATCTAATTTTGTTTTACAAGAAAAGTTAGAAGTATAGTAATTATCAAATATTTATTTAAATACATACCTATAAATAAATGGATAATAATGGAAATTTAAATGGTCTGAATTTAGGAATCTAGGATATCTTTTTATTATGAGAAAATTATATCAAATAAATCGAAAGAAAATCAATAATTCCAAACATTAATACACTAAGTCAAATAAGGAACAATATAAACTTAACATTAATAATTATAAAAAAGAGAAACTAGATGTCAAATTCTCGAATACTCGATTGATATATTTAAGTATCAATCAAAATCAAGGCAAACAACATTAAAAATATATATGAACTAATGCTTGATTACCATAAGATCTCCAAAGAACTAATATAGTAATAGAACAAGAACCCAGCATCAAAATAGGACACTTAGACACTCATAGGAGTTTAATCATATAGTTTATGTGTCATTAATGAATATATTAATCATATCAATAGGTGACTTAGATACTTGTGAGGACTTTCCCGACGATTACTATGATTGACTAACATGAGCAGGTGAATAACTCAGTCTTATTATATTGTATGTGCTTGTAACTTAGCGAACTTTAAATAAAAGATAATGACTTGAGTGTAATGTATAGGTCTATGGGAACTATTTATTGTATTGATTGCCAAGTCACTCTAATAATAATGACAACAGAATTATGTATGACTATATTGTTTGTGTAACATGATTGAATGTCTGTGTATTGGTTGATCGCCTTCAATTTAATTAAAAACTACTAATACCATAATGGAAATTGTACATGCATTGCATATTTTGCATAAAGCAGCATTTGAGTAAGTGGTAGCCTACTACATGTTAGTATTTCGGAGCTCTGGTAATGCTTGGTTTATCTAGGCAAGAAAGGCATTAGTTAATCGCAAGATTACCTTTGTTTTGTTGATGCCATAGGAACTAGATGGTAAATGAAGGACGCCGCTTATGATATTGCTTGGAAATGATTAACACTTAGTGGAGTTTCTAAAGCTAAAGCAGAAAATGAATGTTAAGACGCAATAATTCAAAGAGATAATTAAATTGAGCATTATTGCTTAGTCTCTCCTGGGTAGGTAAGCCATAGATTGCGATCCTTTAACCCGATGAAAGAGCGAAATCTTCATCCTATTTGGATTTTGGGTTATCCAAGCTTGTATTTGTACATCTATTTGATTGATACATTTCATATGATTGTTAAATAACTTGTGTTATGTAATAAGTTATGGTTATTCACTGAGCTCATGGTTAGCTCACACTCTAACAGTCCATTTAGGTTCATATTTCGACCTTGGCTCATTACTACTAGGAGCATGGTCCCGGTAAGAATTTAGAAGCTGGAAGCTTAAGGAATAGTATAAGATAAGATGATATTTCTACTTTAGTTGCAAGTATCTTGCACTAGAAACTTTAGTTATATACTTGAAAGAATTTATAGAAATGTTATGGTCTGTAATATTTTTATTATTCACAAATTTGGTATGACAGTTATTTACTAATTTATATCTTAGATATACTTTTCCATCTTATCCAAGCAACTAAAAGATCTTGTTTATTGAAAATATGTCATTCTCAGAAGGTAAACTAGTAATAGTATCCAAGTGTATCTTGTTTACTACTACTAGGATACCTTCAGGGCGTGGCACCTACCAAGGTAATGTATCTATGATTAACAGTTTAATAGCAATTCGCTCTCACCAAAATTAATATTTTAGTTAAAACTACAAAATAAGCACCGCCAAGTGACCTAAATTTGCAATCCTAACCGCATAAAGATCAGTGAAATCTTAAGTTTCATCACAGGCTTGCATATCCCTATGACAATTCTCATTCAAAAACCTAAGTTTGACTTGTGTGGATCATTGAATCCCTCCCCGGGCATCTCTAACCCTATCCATCTAATTTATGTTGATTAGGCACAAATTAAATAGATTACAATTACAAATAATTAAATTCCCAATTAATCAATTCCAATATCAATATAATTTATATATCATTCCATCAAATCCATTTATACGTATTCATAATAATCAGTGAAGAACAATATCTCAATATACAATCAAGCAACAAAAATGATAAACAGAGATTGAAAACACCTTAACAACGGTTTCATTCCATAAACTAGAGTCTTCAAATCCATAATCCCACAAATATGGGCATTTCTTAACTATAGCTAAACCCTAATCGCCTCTAAGTTGTTAGAACATTAGGGTTTTAGCACCCTAAAGGAAAAACTAACTTAAACATTTATAAATCTCTCTTTTTCTTACTTTTCTAATGAATTTCGAATGTCTCTCTAACAAGGAAACCTTAGATTATATAAACAAAACATTCAAGCATTTCATCTAATTTTAGCAGTTATAAAACGTAAGCCGGCAGTTATAACTTCTACGTTGGCGGCTTATAAGTGGTATACATTGCTAAAACGCTTGTACACTGGCAGCTTTGGCTTCGACATTAACGTTTTACATTCTGTGGATGATCTACGCGGCTTCAATACCGGCGGCGTAGGGTTTGAAATGCCGGCATACAAATGACACTTCAAAGGCTGGGCAGATTCAATGTTAGGCTGGCTGTGCAGGTGACAGCCCTCAAAAAATCAATTCCGTGGACGTTTTAAGCCGTCTCAATGCCGGCAGCTTTGATTCCCAGAAAGCCGGTGTTGAATCAAATTGCAAAAGCTGGCTTAGAATCCCTTTTACACTGGCAGTGTTGAGCTAATGCTAGGTTCTTAGCTTCTGATCTTCGGCATACACCGCCTCAAGGTCGGCGGTGTATGATCTAAAAAAGCCAGCGTTTCTCTTGAGATTTTTCAATTTCAAATCAAATTGCCTTGTAATGCTTTCCTTTGATAACTTTGGACCTGAAACATAAATCTAACAATCCAAGTACCAATTGTGGAAATTTTTATGAATTTCAACTCAAATTAATCACTAATTGCTTGTTAAAGTTGTGTAAAACATGGTCTTATCAACTTCCCCACACTTAAACTTTTGCTTGTCCTCAAGCAAAACAATTAAGAACAAAATTTTGAAATCTGTCATAGATAGTATAAATTTTCTAATTTAAGCATCAATTCTTTTCTCTAAACTTGCTTTTCTTGTACCTACTGCTCTAGCCACATTAGTTTCTTGTAATTGGAGTACTTTAATTAAAATTTTGGGGCTAATCCAAACAAAACAAGAACATTCAATTCAAAAGTAGATACATAATCCACTAATGAAAAATACTCATTTAGACCACTGGACTTTTAACTTATATATACTCTTAGCAATACAAAGTGAAAGCATGTGGTATTCACTTTTTCCTTAGATTTTCTACTTCGTTATCATAAGTCTCCTTTCATTTGAATCTTTGCATTCATTTTGGTTTTCTTTTTCATACAAGCATTTATTTTCTTTTTGGGAGGTTTTAATCCTCTATCTTTTTTTGTTTTCCAAAGTTCAAATGTTGAACTTTTGCCTTTCTTCCCTTCTCATTATAGTGAGTTCATTGATTCGGTACATCCCGGATTCATCACCCAAGCGACCAAGTTTCAAAATACCCTTAAGAACTCTTCCTCACTTTAACATTCAAATTCAGATACTCATGACTTCAATTTTTTAAGTTAGAGAAGTAGAGGCTATGCTTGTTTCTTTCTTTTTTTTTTTTTTTTTAATGCAATAACAAATTTAAGACTTCTTTTTATAAATGGTCACTAAGTTCAAAGTTTCATTTACCTCTTTCACTAGGTTTTATAAAGTTGTAAACATAACTCAAAGAACATATACAAATTAAAATTTCCTAGAAGTAAACCTGTTTATTTTTCACAAAAGGACTAGACCGACTCTCAAATTTCCAATTCTAAAGTTAAAAATAAAGTAAACTTGTTCCTTAAGGATTTCACCACTTAATTTCAACTAAGTAAACCAATCACAATAGCAGGTGAGTAAAGTACTTTAGCAAGTTATTTTCGTTGTTTCTTTATTTTTTTTGGATGCTATCAATTTTGTATTATCTCTAAATTTTTTGAAAATTTTTGGCAGAATTTCACCATAAATTGATTTAAAACCAAAAATTCAAGGTGGTTACTCAGATCAATCCTGCACAAATGTAATATAAATATATCAGCAATTCAACAGTTCAGACATCTAGATCAATTTCACTTCATTCATTCTCATTCTCCAACAACTAATCCCTTCCCCCACACTTTATTCAAACAGTGTCCGCACTATTTCTCAGCAAATTCAATTATAAGAAAGGAATAAAAAGTGAAAAAAAAAAAGAAATTGGTATTTTCCTGACTTAATTTGTTTCAAAGTCATCAAAATTTCAACGCAAGAGAGAGTTTTGCTTTGTTTGCTTTGCTGTAGTCACTTGCAATTCCTTAGAGCTTTGCAATTTGACTAAATCGTTCCTCATTCTCTTTTTGAAATTGAATCTCCCCATTTAAAGCTCAATTGTATGATCTGTACATACCGAACACTAAGTTAGTAAAAATAAAACAAACAATACTGCTATTAATTAAACATGGGTTGCCTCCCAAAAAGCGCTTAGTTTAAAGTCGCTTAGCTCGACTTTTCTTGTTTAAACTCAACTTGGATCTTGAAGATCCAAGTCTTTGTTACTTGCCTCCATAAATTTCCTCTTCCAAAAGTGTTTCAGTTGATGACCATTGACTTGGAATGGCTCCTCTCCATCTTTCTTGATCTCAATCACCCCATAAGGAAAAACTTTTGTGATCTCAAATGGGCCCGACCACCTAGACCTTAGCTTACTAAGGAAAAGCCTTAATCGAGAATTATAGAGTAAAACTTTTTGTCCTGCCTTGAATTCTTGATATAAGATTTGTCTATCATGCCACTTCTTGGTTTTCTCTTTGTAGATATGATTTTCTCAAAAGCATCATTACGAAACTCATCCAACTCATTCAATTGGAGTAACTTGTGGTTCCCAGCAGCTTGCCTATCAAAATTCAAAAATTTTACAACCCAATAAGCTTTGTGTTCCAATTCCACAGGAATATGACAAGCTTTTCCATACAACATGCGATATGGGGACATGCCAATAGGATTCTTGTAAGCAGTTCGGTAAGCCCAATGTGCATCATCATGCTTTAGCAACCAATCCTTTCTTGATGAATTAACTGCTTTCTCAAGGATTCGCTTAAGCTCTCTATTAGATAGCCCCCCCTAACCACTTGTTTTAGGATGATAGGGTGTGGCCACCTTATGTCTCACTCCATACTTTGCAAGTAAACTATCGAATTGTTTATTGCAAAAGTGAGTTCCTCCATCACTGATAATTGCCTGTGGTGTCCCAAACCTAGTGAAAATATTTCTTTTTAAGAACTTAAGTACTCCTTGTGCATCATTAGTAGGTAAAGCAACAGCTTCAACCCACTTGGATACATAATCAACTGCAACAAAATATACTTATTATTGAAGGGTGATGGTCCCATAAAGTCTATCTCCCAAACATAAAAAATTTCTATCACTAGGATCCCATGCTGTGGTATCTCATGCTGCTTGGAAAGATTCCTAGTTCTTTGGCATTGATCACAACTTTGCATATATGCTCTACAATCTTTTAACAGAGTAGGCTAACAAAATCCACATTGAAGTACTTTAGCAGCAGTTCATTTAGTGCCAAAATGATCACTAGCTTCTCTACTATGGCAATGATAAAGTATATCGACAATTTCATATGCAGGTACACATCTTCTAATTACTTGGTCTGCACAACTTTTGAAAAGAAATGGCTCATCCCAGAAATATTGTTTCACATCTGATAAATAATTTCTTTTCTGGCGATGAGAAATATTATAAGGCAAAATTCCAGCAACCAAGTAATTCACTATACCTGCATACCAAGGTAGATTTGTAATTGAAACTTTTATAGAGATATTCATCAGGGAATGATTCATTAATAGGCAACTCATCTTTCTCATTTACAATCCTAGAAAGATGGTCAGCAACAACATTTTCCACTCCCTTTGTATCTCTAATCTCAATATCAAATTCTTGCAAAAGCAATATCCACCTTATAAGCCTAGGCTTTGCATCTGATTTGCTAATAAATACTTAAGTGCAAAATGACAGTATAGATAATTACCTTAGAATCGATGAGATATGATCCAAATTTGTCACAAGCAAATACTACAGCTAGGAATTCTTTTTTTATAGTAGCATAATTTCATTATGCTTCATTCATCATCTTACTAGCGTAGTAAATTACCTAAAAAAGTCAGTTCTTTTTCTGACCAAGTACTGCACCAACTGCCATATCACTTGCGTCGCACATAAGCTCAAAGGATAGCTCCCAATCTGGTGCTACAATAACTGGTGTAGTGGTCAATTTTTCCTTCAAAAGCTCAAAAGCTTGCAAATAATCATCATAAAAGGAAAAAGGAGTATCTTTCTCCAGTATAACATAAGAGGTCGTGAAATCTTGGAAGAATCCTTAATAAATCTTCTATAGAATCTTGCATGTCCTAGGAAACCTTGTATTCCTTCCACATTCACTGGTGGTGGCAACTTGGAAATCACCTCGACTTTAGCTTTATCCACTTCTATCCCCTTTCTTGAGATCTTATGGCCCTGCAAAATTCCTTCTTTCACCATAAAGTGACACTTTTCCCAGTTCAAAACCAAGTGAGTGTCCTTACATCTCTTGAGTACGGATGATAAATTCTCTAAACAGTTGTCAATGAAGCTCCATATACAGAAAAATCATCCATGAAAACTTCAATGAATTTCTCAATTATATCTAAGAATAATTCCATCATACATCTTTGGAAAGTTGCTGGTGCATTACATAAACCAAAAGGCATGCGTTAAATGCAAACGTACCATATGGACAGGTAAATGTAGTCTTCTCTTGGTCTTCTGGAGCTTTTGGAATTTGATTATAGCCCGAATACCCATCTAAGAAACAGTAATAATCATGCCCAACTAACCTCTCTAGCATTTGGTCTATGAAAGGAAGAGGAAAATGATCTTTGCAGGTGGCGTTATTCAACTTTCGATAATCGATGCACACCCTCCATCCAGTCATAGTCCGGGTTGGTATCAACTCATTCTTGTCATTATGCATAATTGTCATACCTCCCTTCTTAGGTACCACTTGAGTATGACTCACCTACTTACTGTCAAATATAGGATAAATAATTCCAACATCAAATAGCTTTAGTACCTCCTTCTTCACTACTTCTTTCAAAGCAGGATTAAGTCTTCTCTGTGGTTGAACTGTAGGCTTGCGTTCAGCTTCCATAAGGATCCGATGAGTGCATACAGATGGATGGATTCCGTGAATATCTGCAATTGTTCACCCAATAGCCTCCTTATGTCTTCTAAGTACCTCAATCAACTTACTTTCTTGCTCATATGATAACTCCACAGAAATGATAACCAAGAGTGTGGCATTATCACCTAAAAACACATACTTTAGGTGATTGGGAAGCTGTTTCAACTCAAGTTGAGGCGGCTCTTCAATGGATGGAACCAATTTCTTTGAACTGGCCTCTTAAGGCTTAAACTGAGGTGGTCTAGCTCCAGCAATTGTATCCACCAAGTGATTGTTGTGCACATCTTCATCAGTGCTATCCCGATCATTCAACAATTCATCTTTTCCAATTTCAGGGGCGATATAAAGCTCATCATCACTCCAATCATGTGAATGCACATGCTTTGAATACCCACTTATCTCAGAAGTATCCACACTATATTCTTGAACCAGCTGATCTATAGTATCAATATGGAAGCAAGTATCATTACCGACTAAGTAATTGAGAGATCGAAACACATCAATGGTAACTTGCTAATCCATAGCCCGAAGTGTCAATTTTCCTTGTGTCACATCAATCAATGCTTGTCCAATAGCCAAGAAAGCTCTTCCTAAGATCAATGGAATCTTCTGGTCTTCAGCCATATCAAGAATGATAAAATCGGCTGGAAAAAGAAACTTGTCCACCTTGATTAACACATCCTCCACTATCCCTCTTGGATGTTTAATGCTTCTGTCGGCTAGTTATAACGAAACTGTAGTCGGTTTACACTCTCCTAGCCCCAAATTCTTAAAAATTGACAAAGGCATAAGATTTATGCTTGCACCAAGATCACAAAGTGCCTTGTCGAAATATGATTCGCCAATGATGCAAGGAATAGTGAAGCTGGCCAGATCTTTCAATTTTGGTGGCAACTTGTTCGAAAGAATAACTGTACACTCGTGGTTTAGCATGACTGTCTCATGTTTAGCTGGGCGTCTTTTCTTTGTGAGGATATCTTTCATAAACTTCGCATAGGATGGCATTGATTCAAGTGCATCCATGAATGGAATGTTAATGTGCAATTTCTTAGAAACTTCCAAAAACTTCTCAAACTGATGATCCAGTTGCTACTGCTTCAACCTTCCAGGAAAAGGAATAGGTGGAACATAATGCTTCATTTCAGGATTCCATCTCTCATCTTCTTCCACCTCTCTTTTCCATTTATCATGGCTTGATGATGGTGCATCTAACTTACTTTCAGGTAAATTTGAGCTTTATCCTCATGCTTTCCATTACCTTGGTCATCAATTGTTTTGCCCTTTTCCTTTGTTTTTTCTTGCATTTCTGAACTGCTTCCCGCACCACTCTTGATGAATTCTTTTCTACTTCTAAGAGTGATCACTTTCACCTCTTCTTTAAGATTCTTTTTAGTAGTACTTGGAAGAGTGCCTTGAGGATGGTGTCTTGATGTTTCAGACAATTAAGCTATTTGAGTTCGCAAATCTTCAATAATTGAATCTTGATTTGTTTGCTTTTTTAATATCTCCTGCAAAAGCTCAACTGTTTTATCCTTTCCTTTTTGTAAATTTATCTGTTGTTGATGCATAGGTGGTGGAGGTGGCAATGCTTGAGGTGCATTCTGATTGCTCCATCAAAAATTTGGATGATCCCTTAATCCAGGATTATAAGTGTTGGAGTATGGATTGTAATTTCCATCTTTTCTTTCATATTGATTCACATAATTTGCTTGCTCATTACATGAATGTGAAGCATAGAAATCTTCCACGGGATACTCTAAGTAACTCATGTGAGTATCATCTTAAGAAATCATATTCATGCTCGGCTTATAACTCGATCTCACTCCTAACACAGTTTGCATTTGTCTCATTTGATAAGTGAGTGAAGCCACTTGTTGTTGAAGTTTAGAAACTATTTCTGATTCATAAATGGCATGTCACACCTCAAAAAGAGGGCCTAGTAGAATTAATCTAAAGCTATCATATCACGTGTGCACCCGTAACATGAGAACCGTCTTATAAGTCAAAGTGTACAAGACTCTATTTATTTATCAATGTTTATCATACAAATTATATATTATATTATTGGATTTCAACTATGGAATTTAATTTTCCAATTTCTACCAAGATCGTAGAGAATCGGTATCCCCTACTAAATAGTGAAAATGGGTTTCAAACTACAACTTGCAAATTTCAATTATTATAAAATTTATCAAATTTACATTCTAAGTTTACCATATCCTATATCTCTATCATCAATAAAGTTCGTTGGGGAAACTCTCTTCACACATTTTTAGCCTAATCCTAGCTAGTATTAATCCTACACAAAAACTGTTAGGGGGTGAGCGAACCACGGGCTCAGTGAGATAACCTGACCAGACTACATATCAACCAATAACAAACAAGTATAATTATCAATCATATGCAATGCAACAATCAATCATATGCACATTACAAGCTTGGATAATCTAGAATCCAAAGCAGGATGGAGATTTACGCCCTCTCATCGTGGTTGAAGGAACACGACACTATGGCCCACCTACCTAGGAGAGACTAAGTATACAGGATAGCTACGATCCTCATTGTAGTTATCTCTTTATACTTTAGGCACTCAATTCCTGTTTTAAGCCTTAGAAACTCCACTAAATGTTAGCCATTTCATAGCGATACCATGGGCGGCGTCCTTCATTACTAGTTAGCTCTCATGGAACCGACAAACAAAGGTAATCTTGGGTAGAACTAATAGCCTCTTGCCTAGAAAAACCAAGTATTACCAGAGAACCGAAATACTAACACATAGTAGGCTGCCACATACCCAAATGCAGTTTATGCAAATCATGCACTGCATGTCCATTTTATTTATAGCACCAGTAGTTATTAATTAAGTTTAAGGCAATCATATGATTTACAAACAATCATCAACATGCTTCATATAACATTTATCATACAATAGAATTATCACTTATATTATTAATTTGTCATTCAATCATACACCACGCATCATGCATTATCCCCAATCCCGCATGCATATCAATTGAGTATATATTATTCCAAATGCAACTATACTACAAGCACAAACAATGTGATAAAGTCAAGTAACTCGCCTGTGGTCCTTGCTAAATTGTTGTATAAGCTATCAAAAGTTCGAGAATTGATCTATTTTCCTATGAAAGGAAATAATAGAGATTCATTATTGGACTGTTCCTGTAAGAGAATTCTTCCTAGAATTAAAGGCGTTGATCTCATTCGCCAAATATTAGACTAAGCTCGTTATATTAGTTATTGCATCATTCAATAACTTAATTGAATCCTTATAGGTGTCAAATTATTCTGTATCGTTATGTGATATGGTTTTTATATAATCTTCAATTAAGTCTATAATATTCATTTTTAACTTGGATTTTCACATATAAATAGGCATTATAAAGCTTATTTTGAGCACTGTGCACTAGTTAACCATATTATTTCCATTTCCGTAGTTTATTCATACTATAAATGCCAAAAAATTTATTTGGCATTCTTAAGTCTTATTTAGCTTGCTGGTCTTATTATTTAATTCTTATTGTTTTGTAGGTCTTTTCATGTAATAATTTAAGGCAATTAATATTTATTATTTGATATTTATTTTCATTGTGTTTCCCTTATTTTTCCTTCTTATATTCTATTATTAAAATTATTGCAGTTGTTTTTAATTCAATATCTCATCCTATTTATATCATTTTCTCTATCTTTATAAATATCAATAAAATTTATTCATCCACATGGTAAAATGTTTATTTATTTTAACTTTTTGCTTTGACAGGTAACTTTTTCCTATAATTTGATCCATTATGATATCCTATCAGAATTTATTCCTTTGAGCACTTCAATATTTCTCTTTTATAGTTTATGATGATGCTTTATATTCATTTCTATTTTACTTTACTCATTCACTTATACTAGTTATTTATTGACAACTAATATGACTACTTGTTATTCATTTTGTATTACTAATATGAATTCATGTTAATGTGTTCTTCTTCTAATCTTGTCATTTTTTTTACTTTTCATTTTCTTTTTCTTTTCAAGACAGACCGACAAACAATCACTAAATATTATTTCATATCTTTTAGCTATACTATATTATTTAGTTTAGTGGACCAATCATCATTTATTTTTTTGTCTTTAATCTACTACCACGATTATCATATATAATAACAATCATTAACATAAACCATCCACTAGGTTTCAGACTAGCCCATATATATATTATATATATATATATTCTACTATAAGCTTATCAATAATAATATCCATTGGTAATTTAATCCTTTATTTTATCTTTTTTTTTTCCTGGACACTAACTTAAATAGGTAAAATAACAAGCGAAGGATGTTCTGCTTTGATTTCATACTACGACACTTCTGAAAAAAAATCTTAAATTTATCTATATTTAATTATTTAATTCTATCCACAATTTACATAATCCCATGAGGATAGAATAGGGTATTTATTTATTATTTATTTATTTACTTACTTATTTTAAGTAGTTAATAAACAAGATAGTAAGTTATAAAAGATGATTACCTTAGTACTTGTAGGATTTGTAAAAGAACTTACTTTATTTATCTTGAGCAGAATCATATAAGAAGAATAAATGGGATTGGCTCTAAATATTAATTGCTCTTAGTAAGCTAAAAATAAGTTTAAATAGGTATATTTTGTTCCTTACCTTGTTAAGCTTGAATGCTTCTAATTTCCTGCTGTATTAAATTGTGCATGGCGTGAGGGTTCTTTGTGAAATAGGGGCTGGTTGTATCAAAAACGGGAGGAAGAAGAAATAAATGGAATTGATTAAAAGAATATAAAGGGCTTGTGGTTACCGAAATGGGTATTGGGGAAGGCATCAAGTTTTGTTTTTTCATTTATAGTATTTCATTCCTTACTGAGGAAAGGAAGGGTAACATTTATTATGTGGGCCCGTTTTAGCTTTGCTTAGAAAGCAATTAGATTAATTCCCCCCCACGTAGTACACAACACACGTCTAGACATAAGAGTTGATGGTGAAAGCTTTTTTTTTTTTTTTTTAACACTTTGTTGACATGTGTTATTAATTTAATGAATTCTTATTGATGCTTATAAATCAATTTATTGGCTAAATATATTCCAAAAAAAAATTTTATGACATCTATGGTTGAGAACAATCATAAAATAAATTGTTTTGGCTGGTTTGAAAATGGAATTCATGGTTTAGGAAAGAAATTGTTTTACTGATCTTTATGTCTATTATATTTTTAATATGGTCACAAGAGATATATTGCTTTTGGGTATTTACTATAAATTATTATTATTATTTGGTGGAATCATGGTGCATATGGAAGAGATTTGGGACTTAGATGAATATTGTCTAAGATTTTTCTTTGGGATTTACGGTGAGAGCAAATGTAAAATTTGTGTTGTTAATTTAATTTTTATGTTTAAAGCTACTTTGTGTGTCACAGTGAAATAAGGACTTTTCAACTTCCCAAGCAAGCAAAAATTGAGTCATTACATCTCATTTAATGAAGAGGATAAATGGAGGCATGTGATTTGTTGATGTCACTTTCATGATGACTTTAAATTAACTATCTTGTTCCATTCATGAAGGAACTTTACGTAAAGAATTTAAAGAAGACACCCGGTCATGTGGAGTAAGTTTTCACCATTCATTGTATATATAAATTGTAGATTAATTAAAATCTTAACTGTTTAGGTTATTTCATCAAATACTACGTTATACACGTATATTTACATAAGTTATACAGGTTTTATCTCTAAAAGTTTATTTAAAGTCCCTACAATATTTTTAGATAATCTTTGAGTTCAAATTTTGAGTTTAAAGTATGTGCGATTAAGTATTTTTAAAGTTTTACTTTATGCGATTAGAGTTTTAGCGCTTAGTAGGTCAAATTAGAAAAATTAGTACTTATAGACTCCAAATTTTCTAACTAGAATTATACTATGATCCGGATTTTTATTTCGGGTCTAGATTATTAGTTATAGATCTGGTTTCCATTCCTATTATATATTTGTAGCCTTAACGGTTTATTTTTGAATTACCCTTTCATAATCAATAGGTTCTAAAAATTAATTGTACTCTATTACATTTGAAATTTAAGATTTACTCTAATAATTTATGGAGTTATCGACTCGCGTTATAGAATATTGTTTTTTATTGCATAAGAATAATTTATTTTGATTAACACTAGTAATAATAAATTTTCTAGTGCAACTTTACGGTTTTAAAATATTATAGATAAATCGAAAAACCATTATATCATTGTTTAATGAGTGTAGAATTTATTTTCTAATCCTTCAACTTAAAGAAAAAGGATCTTATTGACTTATCATCAATCATTAATTGTCTAAGATTATGGAAGTTATATTTTGTATTTCAAATTTTTATTGATAATGATTCTAATTTTGCTAACTCTAATAAAATTTATTCACATTTTAATATTTGTAAATTGCAAAAAATCAGGAGTAGTAGTTACGACTTTTCCCAAAGTTCTTTATGATTTCGTATATATATTTTTTATAATTATTATAATTAGGGTATGTAAAATTAGGGGGATTAAATGGCACCCATCGGTCTCGGCTTATTCCGCTCACTATACCAGTGAAAAATTGTTTTAGCCAACCCATTGATTAAATCGTAAGCCTTTGGGGCACTTTTGTACATCAAGCTCCCACCTGCTGTCGCATCAATCATCATCTTCAATTGATCTCCAAGAGCTTTATAAAAGATTCTCATCTGATCATGGAGAGAGATTCTATGGTGTGGGCAACGTCTGAGGAGCTCCTTAAATCTTTCCCACACTTCATATAGGGCTTTGTCTTCATACTGCCGAAAGGAAAAGATTTCGTTCCTCACTTGGATCGTCTTGTTGGAAGGAAAGAATTATTCTAGAAACTGTTGTGCCAAGTGATCCCAATTTGTGAGAGAATGTGGAGGAAGAGAATTGGGCCAACTTTTCGCCTTATCCCTTGGTGAAAAAGGGAACAGTCTAAGGCGAATTGTGTCATTAGAAACCTTATTACTTTTTATCATAGAACAGATCTGCAGGAAATTTTTCAGATGGTCATGTGGGTTGTCAAAACTACCTCCACCAAATTGATCTCCTTGCACCATTTATATCAAAGCTAACTTTAATTCAAAGTTGTTTGCTTGAATAGAAGGCCAATCAATGGATGGTGCAACTCCATCAACTGTGGGCATAAGGTACTCCCACATTGGTCTATGGATCTCATTTCTTGCTATTAGATGAGGAGGATTATTATTGGCCACAACAGGAATAGGCAAATTTGGTTACTCATTAGCTGGGTTCCTATTGTGTGCATTTCCAGGATCTTCATTCTGTCTTTCTTCAATAGGGGGAGGAATTTCTTGTGGGTTCCTTTCCATTGCTCTTGTATTTTGTGCTCGTCTTTCTCTCAATTGACGGTGGTTAGTCTGATCGATCTCAGGATCGAATTGCAAGTCTTGGTCCTGTTTACCTGACATACAAGAACAAATGAATCACAGTAAACTTTTTTTTTCTTTTTTATGGTCTTTTCTAAATTTATATGCTTAGTCTAAGGGCTTAATTACTATTCTAATATTAGCAAACATAGCTCATCGGCAATGGCACCAATTTCAAACTCGTAGCAGTTACATACTAATAATTTTCAATTTCAAACAACGGTATAATACTTAACAGGCCAGCAAAATCACTGGGTGCAATGTAACATTTTCTGGAAAGTCTAGGTTGTATCCACAGAGAGCTAATGGCTAAATACTAGAAACTGAATTTTACCATAATCCAAGCAATTAGAAGTTTACCTTTTTGATTAATCTATGATAATTTAACTAAAATTGACTACAAATGATTGTATGAACTAAAACGTATGTTCTAGCAACAACAACAAGAGATATGGGTTTAAGAGATACAAATAATATATGAATAATGCATTTATATTCTCATTTGAAATGATTCATGTTTCAAATTGATAAATAAAATTGATTACTTAGGATTTAATCAAATTCACTAAGAATTACTAACCCCTCAGAGTAGCAAAATCTTTCATACCATAAACAATCCTACCAAGGTAACTTATCTATTATTAACTGTTTAATAGCAATTAGCTCTCACCAAAATTAATATTTTAGTTAAAACTACAAAATAAGCACTGCCAAGTGACCTAAATTTGCAATCCTAACCGCATAGAGATCAATGAAATCTTAAGTTTCATCACAGGCTTGCATATCCCTCTAACAATTCTTATTCAAAAACCTAAGTTTTACTTGTGTGGATCATTAAATCCCTCCTAGGTATCTCTAACCCTATCTATCTAGTCTATGTTGATCAGACACAAATTAAATAGATTACAAGGACAAATAATTAAATTCCCAATTAATCAATTCCAATATCAATATAATTCATATATCATTCCATCAAATCTATTCATACATATTCATAATAATCAGTGAAGAACAATATCTCAATATACAATCAAGCAACAAAAATGATAAACAAAGATTGAAAATACCTTAACAACGGTTTCATTCCATAAACTGGAGTCTTCAAATCAATAATCCCACAAATATGGGCATTGCTTGACTATTGCTAAACCCTAATCGCCTCTAAGTTGCTAGAACATTAGGGTTTTAGTACTCTAAAGGAAAAACTAACTCAAACATTTGTAAATCTCTCTTTTTCTTACTTTTCTAATGAATTTCGAATGTCTCTCTAACAAGGAAACCTTAGATTATATAGACAAAACATTCAGGCGTTTCATCTAATTTTAGTAGTTATAAAACATACGCCTGTAGTTACAACTTCTATGCCGGCGGCTTATAGGCGGTGTACATTGCTAAAACGCTTGTATACTGGCAGCTTTGGCTTCAGTGTTAACGTTTTGCATTCTGTGGATGATCTACGCTGCTTCAAGCCAGCGGTGTAGGGTTTGAAATGCTGGTGTACAAATGAAACTTCAAAAACTTACCAGATTCAATGCTAGGCTGGTTGTGTAGGTGACAGCCCTTAAAAAATCAATTTTGTGGACGTTCTAAGCCGTCTCAATGCTGGCAGCTTTGATTCCCAGAAAACCAGCGTTGAATTAAATTGCAGAAGCTGGGTTAGAATCCCTCTACACTGGCAGTATTGAGCCAGTGCTAAATTCTTGGCTTCTGATCTTCAGCATACACCGCCTCAAGGCCAGCGGCATATAAGATTAGATTTAGCGGCCTTTAATTTCTTGATTCTGTTCGAAGTCAAGGCTGGTTGAACGCCGGTAGTGTAGAGGCAGTGTTGAATTCTTGATATGCTAATTATCCTTTAAGCTGGATATAAGCCGACAGCGTATGATCCAGAAAAGCCAGTGTCTCCCTTGAGATTCTTCAATTTCAAATCAAATTGCCCTGTAATGCTTTCCTTTGATAACTTTGGACCTAAATTATAAACCTAAACAATCCGAGTACCAATTGTGGAAATTTTTATGAATTTCAACTCAAATTAATCACTAATTGCTTGTTAAAGTTGTGTAAAATATGATCTTATCAAGGCTGCTGAGAGGTAGAAGAATGTGAAGATAAGGGAGCCCTATGGAATGCGTACAATCCAAACGCGGGTGGCTATGATGCAAATTGGAAAAAACCTAGCCTCCTGCCCATGGGGTGAACCTCGAAGGCTATTGGCTTCTTTGTTGTGCAGAGCTGCTTGGTGACTCATGAGATAGATCGTGCGGAGGATGCGTGAATATGGATGGATGGCTCGAGGTCCCATAGAAACCTTGGTAAGGATATGGAGGAGGTGCCACTGGTGTGAATGATGCAAAGCCAAGTTGACTGGGATCAGGGCCACAAGTAGGGGTCCCCATCTATGGTGCAGCGTGATGGTATGGAGGGTACTACCCGAAGGAAGACATAGAAGGAGGACGGACATAGGTCATCAATAAATCAATATGCTCTTGCATCTTCTCAATTTTGGCCTCCAGACCGGTCCTATCATACTCAGAGTGAGCTAAATTCTCCTCACGTGCCTGCTCATAGTAGTCAACCTCGTATTGATCTATTGCATGCCGTAGCCAAAGCCACGATGGTAAGCAGATCTGTGGCCCAAAACCTCCTCCATAATGACCTTATCCTTCTTAGAACGCTAACCTGACGTAGCAGCAATATCATCCTCCTGCTTCCTTTTTTCTACCATGCGTACCTAGTTGAAACAAAGTGAGCACAATGTGAAAATAGTCATACAAACTGATGGATAGGGTGTATTACATTGGAATTCGATAATTGAATACACTAACATAATTCTGCATGGAGACCTCCAACTCCTATCAATCTATTAAACACCCTTTCTCTCTCCTTATGTGTATGTACCTATAGTTTTCTATTGGCATAAGATCCTATAATACATAATTAATGAAAACCAGCACAAAAACATAGCATATAAACCCACATACAATGTACTTGTAATACTTATATTTGTGAGTGCATGTTGAAGCATGGACTTCGTGCCACCCATATGCACTGACACTTGCTTTGTCTTGTTCTCCATATTGATCGTGGATCGCAACTACACGTTTCGAGAAGAAGTAAACAAATGAACTATGTCTTATGCATATATAATTCACCACATGGAGAATCATACCTTATAATCCAAATCTATCTCAACGAAGTGGACAAATGCCTTTCATTCATCCAGTCTGTGCTCGAAACCCGATAATAGCTTACTAGCAGCTACCTCGCCTCCACCTTTACCTATGATGTAAACTTCAAGCATGTATCGAAGCTAAATATAGGACTTGCTTGCTAGATAGTTCAGCATCAGCCACCATTTGTGGACTTTCTGCCAATTTTCCGATAGTTTAAATTTGTTCTGCACATTAAAAAAAAATTTCAATGTGTTTGTGTATGGTAGAGGGAGCAAAAAATTGCCTTTTGAATATGTTTGTAGGCTAAAATGAACTTACCATAACTCTGCGGATGATGCCATGCCGATAGGTCTTTGGAAACGCTGACCATGCCTTCCTTCGAGCTTCAAGAATAAACAACTTCGTCGATGCTCTGTGATGGAGTAAGAAATCCAACCTAACCATCCCCGGACATGAGCATCTGAGACCCATTACCCATCCGGTATAGTGATAGTTAGTCTACGGTCTATCATCCTATACTCCTCCTCCACCCAGTAACCTCTATACATACCCTTGCGCCTCTCTGACACCATGATGTTTGCCTCCTCATGCTCAATCACCATAATGGCCTCCTCCTGCTCCACTGTTGTGGCCTGTGGGTCATCAAGGTTAACCCGATCAGGCATATCATCTGGAAGGTCATACATCACATCTTTCCGATGCCTAGCTCATTTACCCACCCCGGCTAAGGCTTAGCTGCCTGGCTCGATTGGTCATCAGTTTGTCTGACCTGCTGATCAGTCAGTAATGCACTAAACAATTCTCCTGTATAATCAAATAAGAAAAGTCACGCATAAGTCCAACATTAATATGGTAGATAAAAGATTCACAAATTAAGGTGGAAATCCCACCAGCGTACTGCTCGAGATGTGCCTGGGAGTCCAACGTAAGCTGATCCATGAAATCTGAGCTACTCATCCTGCAAGTTATAAAAATAACCATCATTAGGGTTTTATTTTTTTTTTTTTTGAGTTCATTACGAAAAAATGCTGTGACAAAGAATAAATAAATAAATGTAGGCATACAATCTATTCATCCGAATCATCATCCCTTATGCTAGTGCAAACCGTATCCATGTCAGGTAGGTGTATGAGGTTTCCTAGATCAATAAATATGCGATCGATTGGAATTGCCCATGGCCTTTGCACCATCTGTTGCATTAGCTCCTCTGTTGGAGGTGGCTCAATCGATTCAACATCTTCTGTGCTTTTAGATTGAAAGAGAGCACGAGTAAATAGATGATGGTGTACAACTTTTTGTGAAATCCTCCAGTTGCTAGATCGCTTGCTTAGATCCTTCAGGTAAAATACTTATTGCGCTTATACGGGTCATTACCATACCATGACCTTACGGCGTTGATGGAGATGAGGTCTCCATTGATAATTTTCGATTTATCCCGGTTTGTATCAAACCACCTGCATTTGAATAAAGATACTTACTTCGACCCCACATAATTTAGTTGTATAACTTCTGTGAGAACACCATAAAAGGTTATTTGTTGTCTGCCATCTACACCGATGATGTATATATCGCTATTATGTGATCTTAATCCCACCTCTTTGGCTTCTATGTTGTATCGGACACCATTCACAATACAAGCATTGAAGCTATATTGATGAATATCAGGGCCCCACGCTAATGCTTCTAGATCTTCTAGCATCTGATGCCCATGGACAGATATTTGCTCCATAATCTACAGAGGATGAGAATGATTAAAGTTACATGTAAATCTATCGATGAATTTATGTTTTTGAAGTCTTCAGCGAGTGCCAACCTTATTTCTAAACCACTCGGCAAAATGTTTACATGCTATTCCTCCCACATTGCGTGCTCCACGTGTAGTTAGTTCGTTCTCAAACTCCCTATAAGTAATTTCATTAGAGTTCCATCTTCGAACATGGTGAAATTATCATGTTATCAGGTCATAAAATGAATGAAAAGGACACGACATACCTTATAAACGATTGCACTTCCTTGCAATTATTCAACACTGTCTAATTCATCCTGTTGAGTTCTACGTCCAAGCCTGTCATAGTGCATGCACCTATTGAACATATGGGCTATGCGAATACTCGAAACGATGATGATGGACATTCCTCCAGCTGTTCATCCCAATGTTGATGGGGTCTATTTATTCTTGAGTCCATGTTATCGAAATACAATGAGAAAAATTGAATGCTCTCTCTCACAACATATGACTTGGTAATTGAACCCTCCAGTCTTGCCTTGTTTCATAAATCTCCCTTTAGAACTCCCATGTATCTTTCAACAGGATACATCGAATGGTATTGGACTTGACCACACATGTGTGCTTCCTTCGGAAGATGCACAGCTAAATGGATCATAATATCAAAAAAAGCAGGAGGAAATATCATCTCTAACTTGCATAGAGTTAGGATTATTATTCTTTCCAAGGACTCCAATAGATTCACACTCACACGGAGTTCTTTAGCAATCAATTCCTTGAAAAAATGAGATACATCACGTATAACATTGTAAGTGCGATTATCTAGGACCCCATGAATGACTACCGGGAGAATCTGTTGTAGCAAAACATGACATTTGTGGCTCTTCAGACCTCTCAAACTAACTTCATCAGCACCTAGGCAAGATGATATATTGGAAGCATAACCATTAGGCATCTTCACATCCCTAATTGAGTTACATACCTCTTTCAATTGCCGAGTGGATAGTGTATATGCAGCTGGTGGCTTGAAAATGCATACACCATGTTGCTGCAGGTGTAGCTCGAAACTAATATCCATTTCTTGGAGGGTGAGTCTCGCCTTATCCGTGTCCTTTGACTTACCCTTGAGACTAAAAATAGTCCCCACTAGGTTGTCACATATATTCTTTTCGATATGCATCACATCAAGGTTATGTCGTATGTGCAGTTCACTCCAATATGGTAATCAGAATAGCAAACTCTTCTTATACCAGTTTGTGTCGTCTTCATTCCTTCGATGGCATAGCCGCTCTTGTAGTTTTCCCAAAATAACATGCTCATACTGACTCAATTGATCGATAATGTCTAGACCAGTGAAATCCCTTAGCCATGCTTGTGTTTCCAAGGTGTCATCAAAACCTACCCTGTCACGGCGCCATTTATATCTCAAAGGTAAGAACCGTCTATAGCCCATATAGTGAAACTTAGTGTTTGAATGTCCACTCGTGCAGTCGACGTTACATATAGGACACGCTTTATAACCCTTGGTTGTCCAGCCTTAAATGTTACCATAAGCCGGGAAATCGTTAATAGTCCATAGTAATGCAGTATGCATTCGAAATATTCGTCCTTCGACCACATCTAGTGTTTTTACCACGCTTGTCCAAAGTTCTTCTAGCTCTTCTATAAGGGATTGTAAGTACATATCAATGTCTTTACTTGGTGATTTCGGCTCCGGTATTAAAAGAGACATCATCATATATGGCTCATTCATACATCTCCATGGTGAAACATTGTATACAAACATAATAATTGGCTACACACTGTATGTTGTGCTCATGTTTACGTGTGGATTAAACCCATAAGTGGCAAGTCCTAATTGTACACTTTGGGGGTCCGATGCGAACAAAGGATATTTGCTATCCAATCCTTTCCACTGTTCTAAATCCACAAGATGCCTCAACATACCCTCCACCAATATATACTTTTCCTTGTGCCATCTCATCTCTGGAGCTATCTTTCGGCACATAAATAGCCGTTGTAATCTTGGAATTAATGGGAAATGTCGCAAACCTTAACCGGTACTGTTTTATGTTTTCTTGAATGAAGCTTCCACCTTTCTTCCCCACACACTGGGCAATTATCAAGATTTTCAAATTCTTTTTGAAACAACACACAATCATTTTTGCAAGCATGGATCATGTTTGCATCCATGCCTAACTGTTTCAAAAACTTCCGTGTTTCGTAGTATGATGCAGGTAACAAATTGCCGGTAGGTAACAAATTTTTATTAACTTAAGCCAATTGTTAAATGACTTCACTGATTGCTTACCGTCAACCTTTCGACTTATCATTTGAAGTACTGATGATAATATTGAAAACTTTATACAGCCCGGATACACTGGATTCTTTGCTTTTTCAAACATTCCAGTCCTCCCCTCTCCATCAAACCCACTACTTTCATCTTCGCTATCAACATCATCTCCATCAACATCACTTATATTAGCGATAATGTCTTTCAAAAGTTTTTGACCTACTTCATCTTCAAAGTGCGTATATTCAGGTGGATTACTCCCTTCATCCATAATAATATTATCATGTGCCCCATATTCATCTACATCCTCATCATGATAAATCCAAAGGGAGTAGGTCCAAGCCATTCCTGTCCTGAGGAGGTGATACTCAATAATCTGAATAGATTTCCATGAACTATTAAGACAATCTCTACAAGGACATCTAATCAGTCGATCTGCTTGCTTATGGTTTATAACAGCTTCTAAAAATTCTCAAACCCCATTTCTATATTACGTTGTTGTCAAATCATGTGTCATATGCCAAGTTCGTTCAGACATCCTAAATTGGCATTTAATTAATTACCACATCTTAGTCACATCAGATAACTTTGCTATAACTATTTAAACATCTAATATTGGAACATATATGTTCATTTAACTTATTATTAAACCCCATATGTGTCATGCAATTAAAGACAATATGTACAATTTTTCTGAATCTCTAACAAGAAATATATTACTACAAATTCAACATAAATTAATTGATAAACATATAAATAGGAGCAGTTGCTACTGCATTTAATGTACGTGTCATGAAGTTATACACATTACACATGTATTAAATAGTAATATATAATTGTTACATTCTAACTATATATAATTTTTGTTAATATACAAATAGTAGTATTTAAATAATTGTATTTAGACTACATGTCATAAAGGTAAACACAATACACATGTATTAGACAATAATATGTCATTACTAGATCGTAAGTACATATAATTTTTTAGCTTACTAATAGTAAATATATAAATATAAATAAAATATACATTAATTACTAAATATATAAGTACTAGCAATTCAATACTTACACTTATTCTATGTGTTATTAAGCTAAACACATTGAACAAGCTCCAAATAATATATAATTACTTGATCCTAAATATATATATATATATATAATTTTTTCAATTTCTAACAACAAATACATAACTGTAAATTGAACATACATTAATCAATAAACATAAAAATATTAACATCTTAATATTTATATTTAATCTATGTGTCATGCCATTAAACATAATAAACATAGATTAAATAATAATATGTAATTACTACATCCTACAAAAATATACAATTTTTTAAGTATACACAAATACACACAACTACAAATTAAATACACATTAATAAATAAATATATCAATACTAATATTTAAATAGATGAATTAAAAATTTCATAAAAATTGAACTAACCTTTTAGTAATTGCAATGCTCTAAATAGCCGATCGAATCTACACAATTTACCAGATACCTGCATAACAATAAAAATATAAATCAAAGACATATTTTATTATAAAAAATTATTTTCATATAAAATATAATAGGATAAAAATTAAATAAAAAATATAGATTTACCGTATAATTAAATTTACTAAATTGAAAAAAAATATATATATTTATATATATTTACTGGTGTATGTGTGCACACGCACGTGGGTGGGTGTGTGTGGGGGATGTTTGTGAGTGTAGTGGAAGTGTGTGTGAGTGTATGTGGGTGAGAGTGTGGTGTGTGGATGAGAAACAGGATGAGGGTGTGTGTATGAAGTGATCAGTGTGTGTGTGTGTGTGAGAGCGCACAAGAGTGAGTGAGAGAGGAGTGATATGTGTGTGTGTGTGTATGAGAGCGCGCAAGAGTGAGTGAGAGAGGAGTGATCTATGTGTGTGTGTGTGTGAGTGAGTGAGTGAGAGAGAGAGAGTGTGTGTGTGTGTGAGTGAGATAGAGAGAGATTTCGAGAGTATATATAGGAGAAAATAAGAGGCAAATTTCACCTCACTTGCATAAGGCGAAATTCGCCGCTAACTAGGATGATGAGGCAAAATTTGTCTCATTGTCCCAGTCAGCGGCGAATTTCACCTCATCCGCTGACTGGATGAGGCGAAATTCGCCTCGTATTGCTTTTAGAGGTGAAATTCGCCTCTGATTTTTTAAGAGGCGAATTTCCCCTCATTATTTTCGCATCTTTTACCTACTTTTCTACCGGTGACTGCTATAAGTGAAACTAGTGCTGCAAGTATCATATAAGCTGCTATTACTCTTGCATGGAGGGATATTGATCAAACCAAATAACATGCAAGACAAGAGAACATGAACACTTACAGATAATGAGAGTTGGGAACTCATTGTGATGTGAGAAGGAACGTTACCATTCATGTGTAAATAGGAATTGGATTGCGTGAAGGCGCGACTCGAGATAGGCACCGATATTATTAGGCTTCTTGTACACATTGTTTAGAAGACCTTGACTCAAAAGAAATACAAAAGGGAAGGCTGAAATAAGTATATACGTACGGTCCGTACGGGACATGCAACACTTATTTGTAGTCTTAGGTCGTCCGTTCATAAATTTTGAGGACTGTGACGTCATATTATAAAAAGCCTGTATTATCAGCGCCACGAAATGAAATGTGGAACATATAAAGCTTTAAGTGCGCATGTAATTAAATTTTTTTCCTCTTTTAAGCGTAATATAAAATGATATATATACAGATATATTTAGAGAGTATGCATTTATTAAAATTTCATTATTTATTTTAAATGTGTGTTGTCATCTTAGAAAAGATAACCCAAAGTATATATTTGTATTTTGACAGGTTGGTTATTAGGGTTGGGCGTTGGATTTTTATCTATTTAATTATTTATTTTTAATTTGTGATTGTGTCGTGTACAACAAGTGTCCAAGTAAATAGTAGATAATCACCAATAAATGATCCGATATTTAAAATTAGGTACTTAACTTTGAAATTGATCAATTTAGTATTTCGATTTTAAAATTAATCAATTTAATATGTATAAAAAACTAGGGTTCGGCTTTGGATTTTTATTTATTTTTCATTTGTGATTGTGTCGACTATCATGCACAACAAGTGTCCGAGTAAATAGCGGGTAATTACCGACAAACAGTGGAAATGATACAAAAGTTATATAAAATTAGGTACTTAAACGTTAAAATTGATCATGAACTTTAAAATTAATCAATTTTATATTTAAAAAAACTTTTCATGCACACCAATAGTATCTCCATAATATTGGTTAGCGTACATGAAATATTAAATTAACCAATTTCAAAATTTAAGTATTAAATCAATTTTAAAGTTAAAGTACTTAATTGTATTTTTTTTGTCAAAATTCAAGTATCATTCATGATATTTACCTCATGTTTGATTTTTTTTTTTGGCTGACATCCTTCTTTCATTCGTGATCAATAGACAAATCAATGTAAAAAAGATGAAGCACTATTTAGCGTTAAATTTAAGTATACATGTATATACATGTACCTTTATGAGGGCGTATGAATAGTAGCTCTTTGCCTCGATCCCACGAACAAAATCTTCAGCATGTTGACCAGGTTCCCATGTTGAGAATCTAGATATCATATATGATTTGGCTTCTTGTTTACATGAACTTACATTCTTGAACTCCTCCATGTTGTAATGTAACGTTTTATGTATTTACGCAACAAAAATATACATTGAAGAATATATATAAAAAAAAAAAAAAGTAGAAATGTCATACCAACCGCTAATGCGGATAAATCAGATCATCACAGCATGTCCTTTCGTTCTACTTTTAGCCAATGAAAGAAATGGTGATGTTTTTGATATGATGTTTCGGCTATTTGCTTGGGCATCCATCTCTCTCTAAAAATAATGCAACTCTTAAAGAGAGCAAAATATGCATATATGTTTTAGTTTTTTTATTATTATTATTATTCCTATTCATCTTCTTATTAAAAAATTTCCCTATGATTGCTATGTGAAATCATTTCTTGAATAATGTTTCTTTCAAAGTGAAGTTCTTCTTGAATAGTAAAATCTTCATCCTTTTCAAGCATATGCTATCCTTATCTCCGCTTCTCTATACAGAATTTTGAACATAATTCTACTTTTGTTGGTAACTCCAAAGATGATTCTGCAGCTCCTCTAGCTCTTTTAAGCAAAGATACATGAAAAACATCGTGTATCTTAGAGTAGAAAGGTAATCTGAGCTGACACTACAGGAATTTTGATATTGGGTGACATTTGCAAAAATTGCAAACGTCGCCTATCTTTTATAATTTATGTACATCAATTAAAACATACTATTAGCCACGTTTATCGAACATTCATTTAATTTGTAACCCTTTATCTTACATTAACCGTGGCTAATTTTTCATTTAACAATTTCCTACCTTAAAAAAAAAAAAAGTCTGTATCCTAGTCCCACCATTTCAAAATAGTAGACCCAAATAAAAAGAAAACCAAAAAAAAAAAAAACTTTACTTTTTAACATTTCCTTCGTCCAAAAACCCTCAAGGCTTATATTACACTCTTGGCCTCTTATATACTCCGAAAACCTCCTACCAATCTCCACCGTACGTGCTGCAGCTACCTCCAACAGAGTCCTTCATGCTATTGAACTGATCTTTCCATTCCACCTCTGACCAAGCAGTGCTTCGCAGGCCCATTCCTTCATAGGCAATTATGTGGAGAAGACGTCTTCGAATTTTTCAACAAAATAGATCTTTCATCAGTATAGTCACATAATCTAGATTCGATCTTTCGTTTTTTAACTTTCATTTAGTTGTTCCTACACAGATGTTTGCTTGTCTTCTTTGTAATTTTTTCCTGTATAATTTAGGGTTTCATTCTCTGGTTAGGGTTGTGACTAATGTTTTCCTATATGATTTGGGGTTTCATTCTCGTCTTTGTAATTTCTGCCAATGTACTGTCATTTTTTCCTATACGATTTGGGGTTTCACCAGTAGTGGCTGTGGAAAATCAAACTTAGACTTATAAGTACGATTTGTGTTAACAATTAACTTATGGGTATCCTTGATTTGTTTATGTTTTCATATTTATGTATTTAGTAACTATTATTATTATTTGTTGCATGCTATCTTGTTTAACTATTGCTTAATGTTAAATTTTTGGGTATTTTATATGCTTAATGCTATCAAATTTGAAAATTTTCAGCTAGCTTGTGCTTAATGTTTAATATCTAAGATGCTGAGATTACCGAACAATGTATCCTCAAAATTTTGTCATTTTTATAACATGAATAAGACAACATATTATTTAAGGTGAGATCCTTTTCGTGTTCTTTTTGATCCAGAGTTCTTGCCTATAATGTCTCATAACCTATAAAAGGATGTGTAAAGATCTACCATATTATCTATGTCTAAGTGTCCACTAAAAAATCTATATTGCTAAGGAATTTCGGCTTGGCCAATAGTGGCTTTTGTCAGGTCATTCCACGAGGAATCAACAAAGGAGACAGATGCCATAACTCTTGTACCAGTTCTAATAGTTGTTTGTATAGAAACTAGTATTAGTCTTAAATGAATTAGGACATAACCTTGCTGTTGAAGGTTTTCTAAGGAGTTTTTATGGATTAAATTTTCTTAGGAAATCTTGGATATTTTTTAGTTCTGAAAAGAACTTGTCTTGGACAGAAATTCCAATTTTTTCAGTAATTCCTTCTAGAATGCTGAATTTCTTAGAGTGTACTTTGGCCTGAACATCATATTGCTGATAAGAACTTCTTGGTGTTCTTGGACCGTTAATTCTTTTATCTCTTTTGCTGGTGTTTTATGAGGATTTTGTAGCAAGAGATAAGTGATTGAAAGGGCTCTTTCAAGTTTTTTCAACCTGCTTTTCTTTCTCCTAGCATCTTAGGTTGATGTTCCTAAAATGCTTTTGCAGAGTCTCACAATTTTGTCAAAATTGAAGACTTGATCTAAAAATTTTGGGCTGAGAATTATAATATTGAATGAAACATTCACAAGCTTCATCAATACTTAAAAAGCCCTTAAA
Source organism: Combretum micranthum (assembly GCA_024138025.1). Taxonomy (NCBI): domain Eukaryota; kingdom Viridiplantae; phylum Streptophyta; class Magnoliopsida; order Myrtales; family Combretaceae; genus Combretum; species Combretum micranthum. The sequence goes on from JAMXBD010001332.1 coordinate 306,109, forward strand.
AAGATGATTGATATAATTGCTAGTTTGAGCAAGTATGTGCTCGAAGTTTTCATAAGCTCCTGGATTGTGCCCTCTTAAGACTGTTAAAAACTTTAAAGAGAGACTGCTTTTTTCAATATTTGAATTGCTGAAATACAAAGCTAGAGCATTGAGAACAAGTTTTTTGCCTAGTTGGTTTGTAGCAGTCAAAAGGTTATTAATTAAAAATTTTTGCTGAGGAGAAAGATTATCCTCTTTATATGAAATTTTAGGAAAAACATTCTGCTCTCTTTGAAAACGAATGGCCCAAAATTCATATAATCTTTTTCCTTATTAGGATTTTGAATAATATTTTTGCTAGATATCCCTTCAAAGGGATTATGCATAACTATTTTACCCTTAGAGCTAGATTTTTGTTGGGTAGCCTTCTTAGTTTGACCAGATGATGGTCTCAAAGAGATAGATAATTCTGCCATTTGCTCTTAGGACTGGAAATCTACATAGATTACATTGTGTCAGCTACTTTTCTGGATAAAATGTTAACATAAAAATTATCATGACAACTAATATGCTCTATATGAACATTAAATCCATTTCCTACAATGAAATCTACGAAAGTTAACCATCTATTATTACTAAGTGATTTAACTTTAGGTTAAGTTTATTGTAAAATTTTACAATTGATTCACAATTAATCTGAGAGTGAATTTTTCCTTATTAATAACATAAGGTTTAAATTTTTCTAAAACAAAAATGCAAGCAAGAATTTCTGCATCTAAAGAAGAAACGTTGGTTTCGTAGTTTTCGCTACAATATGCTGCAATTTTTTCTTCTTTTTTGGGATGAAATTCTTTGTCTTTCCACTTGAGGATTCCTCCCCAGCCTTCTAAACATCCATCAGTTTCAATGATGATGTAAGAATTTGTAAGAGGGGTTTCAAGATCTAGGAGACTTCTTATAACCTTTTATTTTTCTAACTAAGGTTTTATCCTGAGAGGTCCACCTTCTATTATATTTTGCTTTTTTTTTTTTTTATTTTATAAAGAGGTCCACAAAGTTTTGCAAGATTAGGAATAAATTTCCTAATATAATTAAGTTTCCCTAAAAGAGATTGGATTTCTTTTAGAGAAAGAGGCTTCTCTTCATCAATATCAATAATTGATTTGAGGATATGTTCCCGGGGTTACCTATCTTTAATCCTAGAAAGTCTATCTCATATTGTCCTAAGACAATTTTGCTGGGAGAAACTACTAGCTTTTCTTTTTCATAAATCTTAAGGAAAGTCTTAAGATGGTTGTGATGTTCTGCAAGGGTTTCAAAAAACACTAAAATATCATCAATATAAACAATGATGAAATTATTAAAAGGTTTAAAGATGTTATCCATTTTTCTTTGAAAAATAGAAGGAGCATTCTTAAGCCAAAGGGCATTGCAATCCATTCATAATGTCCTTGTGGAACTATGAATGCAGTCCAAGGAATGCTTTCTTCTTCAATCGATATTTGCCAAAAACCACTTTTCAGATCAAACTTTGAATAAAAGTTTTTGTTTTTGATGGTTTCTAAGAGGTACTGGATATTTGGTACAGGGTACCTATCAAAATGGGTATTTGCATTAAGATATTTGTAATTAAACACCATTCTTGATTTTCCTCCATCTATTTCTGAATGTTTTCTAACAATAAAAGCATTGCTTCTATGTCTAGAGTTGCTTGGTCTGATGACCCTAAGCTAAAAGTTTAATGTGAGACTCACAATCTTTTGCACCTTGTGGTCCCATTTGCATTACAGGACAAAATATTTAAATATCAGGATTGATGATTTCAATTTTGCATTTCGTCTTGAAGTTTTCCCATGCTTTAGTAGGATTTTGCCCGAAAATTTTAGAATATTCAAGATTCTTGATTAAATCAAGAATATGCTGATTTTTAATTGACTCCATAGATAATAGTTAGATTATCCTATTGGTCATCAAAAGGAGGCTGGAAAAGTTCTTCTTCCCCGTCTTCTTGTTTGCAAATAATAGAAGCACTTTTACAGTAAGGAGAATAATTAACAAAATCCATTTTCTTGAAGATAGTAACTTTGTTAGCATCAACAAGAATTCCTCCTAATTATGAAATGATAAAACTCATTCCTAACACCATTTGAATATTATCAACTAATCTGATAGGTGCTTCCATACAAAAGGGTAAATAATACTTACAAGAGTTTATAATGACTTGGTAGTCTTTAAGTTTTCTTGTAAGTTTATATACTGATCTGCTGAATCCTAAAGTGATTCTGGGAGATTCCATTTTTTTCTAAAATTTCTTCAGGGATGACTCCATCTTGGATGAAGTTCCTTGATGCTCCATCCATAGAAGCATTAATGTTATCTTAGGATCCATAGCAAATATTCTTAGCAAAAAACACAAAAAGATGAAAGAGATTTTGGAAAATTTGAAATTTCTTAAAGACCAGCAAGACCTTTATTATCTTAGGCAAATTCCAACTAGAGAAGTGAAATGACCCAAAGTTGACTTATAGTTAATACATGTAGATTGATTGTTGCATGTGTGTATGTGTTTGAGTGAATTAGTGTATTTGTAATGTGAATGTGATACAATGTATGTGAATAGATAATAAGCTACAGTAATATATTTAGCATGATAGTTTAGTTATGTTATTAATAATGCAAGTGGTTGTTATAGTAATTAATGTTTGATGAATTAAGTGTGTTTTGAGCTAAGTTTATAGACTTTAAGCTTAGCAGATTTTTGGACCCAATATAAGCCCAAATTTAAGCCTAAATCTAAGCCTAATTAAGACCCAAAGCCTTCCCAAATCTGCACCCCCAAAAGTCAACATTATTTTGGATAAATATCAAGCCTATTTGTAAACTTTAAACAATCCAAAACGGAACAAAGGAAAAAAAAAATTCGTAACTCTAGAAGGCCAAAAATTTCCAACATCCAAATCAAGTTTTCTTGGACTCAACACACCAAAAATCTTTCCCCAAGCCTTATATATACATTGAAGTAAGTTTATTTGATGTTTGAGATGTCTTATTTTCCTCTTAATCCATGAAATATGCATGTGTAGTATAATACAAGTAGTTGATATGCTAAATTCTTGTCGAAATGTTGTAGAGTGGTTAAAAAAGCCTTAGAATGCTTGACATGCTATAGATAGATTATAGTAGGCCCTCATGTGGTTTGGAGTGAGTTAGAAGAGTTAAAATGAAAAAAATTTTGTGTTTGGAAAACAGAGGAGATTTGCAATGTGAATTGCAGTGTATGCCACCTCGTACGCCGCTGGCGTACATGCTGGCATTAGAGTTTTTATGTCTGATCTTTTGGAAACTATCTTAAACGCCGCCGGCATTAAATTCGGAATTTGTCGGCATTAGAATCCTGATTTCTGAACTTTCAAAATTTTTCTTAAACACCGCCGACGTTGGGGTTGAATTTGCCAGCATAAAGACTCCAAGGTTCTGTACATAATGCATACTTCTTAACGCCGCCTTATACGCCATCGGCGTATGATCCTACACCACCGGCGTTAAGGTTTGCATTGCCGGCGTTAATGGTTGGCGTGAACTTTGTAAATTTCAAATTTTTCTAACTTTTTCCAACATCTTTCAATACATGATACGAGACTTCTTAATCAAAGATTTTCCTTGTATGATGTTGTATAAATGTTATGTGATGACTTTGGATTGTTTTTACTTAAGATTCAATAATTTTCCTAAGTTCTAATCTAGTGAATATAAGCTTGACTTAGGATAGTAATGTGATATAGTTGATTTATGTGGAACAGAGATAGATACTCAGTTGGAGATTCCCATCAATTCCTAAATCAAACCAGGTACATAATACTTTGATTGATTGTTACTTAGGATAGGAATATACCAATTTGACCTTAATCAAAGAATAATAAGAGAAATTGAAATCGGTTGTGCTTTACGTTGTTGAATCCGGAATCGGAGAGCGACAACCTTGTCATGATGCAATGGTACGGTAGTTTAAGCACTTAGCCTAATCCGTTGTTATGATGCAATGACTCAAATCCATGATGCAACGGTGGTTTCTTTTATTGGCTAAGTGGGTAGCTAATAGGGTTAACTGTATTGGTATATTCTCTACTTAGGCTCTGAAGGAAATAATATGTTTTAGTTCACGAGTATGGGACCGTTGAACTAATTGATGTTATAGACCGGGACAAGTAGAGTGTATAAAGGAGTGTAAACCCTAAATGATGCAATTAATATTCTTTTTCGGCTAGATATAGGAGATATAAATATCCAGTCTATCTATATCAACCCCCTAAGCAGCTGCTGTTACTCAGGACACCCATAATTCCCAAGCTTGAATCGAAGTTTTAATACTCCAATGTTGTTCTATTCACTTAACTAAAAGATAATGAAGTTGTGGTGATTTATTGCATTGCATTTAGTTAAGTGAGCATTGCATATGTATTTGTTTGCACTATTGTGTACTAGACCTTTGGCTCATGCTGCTATCCTGCAGGTGATTTTGATGATGAGCCCTATGATGATATGGGTTATGGGACTGACTGGGAGGATTCTATGGATGACTAGGAGAGAGAGACCTAGTATATGCTTAGGATTCCTTTTGATGTAATTTTTGTGAAGTGTTTAGGCTTATTTATTAAGCCTTGGAATGTATTTTGAGTTTATTTGTATTTGTAATATAATTGGGTTGTAAGTAAGATCTCTATGTTTATGTGATCCTTGGGAAGCTGTAATGTATATATATATGATGTACGTCTTGTATATAGGTGATGACCCACTACTGATGTAGTGGTAGTGTTTCTTAGTTCAAACCATGTAAATGTTATATCTGTTTTAAACAGGTAGCCATTACAAACATCTCTTTTTAAGATGACCTTACATATAATGCTTGAATATTGTTCCTAATATTTGGGTATTATGCGTGGTCAGGAGATTTGGCACACTTAATATTTGGGTTAAGTGGGTTGGGTCTTTACAAGAAAAAATAGCAAAACTTGTAGAAAAACTAGAAAATGAACCTAGAGCAATAGAGGAAGAGATAAAGAGAATATGTCAAGATCTTCTACAACAGGCAAAAGAACTGAAGGAACTACACCTTCAAACAAAGCAAAATTTCTCTAAAGAAATTTTAGAATTAGCAAAGATTAGCAAAACATAAAAGAAAAACTTTTCATAATTGAAGAAAAATGAGTGAAGAACAGAGATCTTTAGAGTGTAAGTTACATAGAACTAAAAATGAGTGAAGAACAGAGATCTTTAGAGTGTAAGTTACATAGAACTATAAAAAATCTAGAGGATCTTTTTAGTAAGTTTGGCACTAAAAATTCACAAAAAGAAACTGATTATCTCCTTGACGAGATTAATCATTATCTAGATGAACAAATCAGGATAGCTAGAGAGTTAAAAGAAAAGTTTGGAAAAATTGTACCGAAATATGAACTAGTTCAAAATGAATCAAGTTCAAACCCAGATCTAGTACACTAGTTATAAGCAAAAAACTGAATATCTCCAAAAACATCATCATCTTCTCGATGATAATTGGAAGAAGAGATATTTTTATTACTGCAGAATTTACAATCAACTTCTCTTACAGCTTTTAGATTTACAAAAGCATGCAGTACTATAAGAAAAAGATAGGATTTTGGAATAAATCCTTTAGGAATATTAGAGAATTAGAATTAAATCATAAAGATTTAATTGCATTTTTGGAAAAGGCAGAATATTTAAGGGAAAAACTTGAAAAGGTAGCTTTTAATCTAGGAAAGCTTGAATTATTTGGAAAAATCCAAAGAGAAAACATAGATAAAAAGCATAGGTTAGTAGAAGTAAAGCAAACCTTGGAATATATCCAAGAAAGGAAGGAAGCCAAGAAAAAAATTGTTAACACTTTCCCTTCTTACTAAATCATGTCTTTTGGAAGATATAGTAATTGCAGTCTTACTTTTAATAATGAAGATAGCATAGGAGTTGATAGAACCTTTGCTGACCAAATTAGGGATGGGGTTCATAATAGAAGAGAAATGAAGCAAGAGTTACCAAAAAGGAAAAACAGATTAAGTAATCTTCAAAGAGATTACCATTCTGTTGAAACAAGAATAGAACAAACTCAAGATCATAGGATAAAAATATAGAAAACTAGAAATTAATAAGGATTAGGGACCAAATTTCCAGATTAGAGCAAAATATAGAGAATATTAGCAATATTATAAGAAAATAGGATCAACAGTTGAGTCCTATGGAGAAAATTATTACCTTGACACATGGCAGGTAGACAATTTCCTCAGATAGACTTGCGGAAAGAGTAAGGAAAGCCTAGTAGAAAGCAAGAAAGTAACTAGGGAGTGTGTACAAATTTTGAAATAGAGAAGAGAGGAGTAGGAGTAATCTATTCCATTACTCAGCCTTGGTCTTTATAAGATCTATTACTATTAATAAAGAAATGAGTAAGGAATTAGAAGAGAAAGATTGGCATGAGGTTTTCAAAATATTAGAATATTTAGATTTAAGCTTTGATCTGAAACCCAAAAGTATCATTACTTTGGATAAAAGGCACTTATATTGTTTGTAATATCTTTTGTGTGTGTTAATAAGAACATGTAAGTGTTGTTTTATATCCAGTCAAGGCTTTATAATTTATATTCTCTTTCTTTCAATAACTCTTATGTTATTTTTCTTTTTTATTCATAAAAGTTTCCAAGTTAATCACTAGTAGGCTGAGTCTGTAAAGATTGACACGGAACTAGTGGGCTAAAATCTTTAATAAGTACTTAAGGCTACGGAGTTGTTCTTTCAAGGAAACAAACACTGTTCATAAAGTGTGAATTATATTCAATAGACCTGCCTGTTTTGTTAGAAAGGCAAGAGGCCATAAAGACTTTTAGGTCTGAAGGGTGAGAATATAGGATTACACTTATGAAAAGTTCCTTGTAAAGATCCGAAAGAACTTGTCTTATCCATCCTTCTTATATAGATATAAGCTTTTTGTTGGGTGATATTTTATCTCTTATCTATCTTGTATATATATATATCTGTATATAAGCTTTTTGTTTATTTTAAGGTGAACCAAATATTAAGAAAAGAAAGAAAGGAAGGAAGAATAAAAGTTCTTCAGTCCAATTTTTATAGTCACATGTCCATTGTCTTAAGGGATTTCCTTCCTTTAAGTCGGATTATGTTATCCTTTAGTCGAATTTGTTAAGCTAGTCCGTGGATATCGATTTTTTTCTTTTTTTTGCTATGAGAAATTGTATTCTATCAATTTTCTTGTGTTAACTTATTTGATTGATATAATTGTACTCTGTTGAATGAAATGATGTGGTCCAGTTTTCTTATGTATTTAAATCCTGGTGGAAAGTGTTTCCATTTTCAAGTGCTTATTTCAAAAAGACTTTATGTAAGGACGGTTCCTCCTAATTAATATGGAAGATATTGTCCCAAATTATGGACATAGGCATGACTGTTGTTGGTTATATTTAATGTTTATTACTTGGTCCTTGATAGGAATGGCTGTGCTTGCAAAAGTTGGCTGAAAATTGTTGGTGCACTTAGTGGATCAGTTTTAAATATGGTGTAGCATAAATTTGTTATTAAAATTTAATGAAACCTTGAGTTGGGTTGATTTGACTGATATTGAAACACGAATTTTGCTTTGCTATACCATGTGGTAAAATTCTATGTCAAAAGATAGGGGTGTCATGATAATAGAATTATTCACAACAATTATCTATACAACAAATTGTATTGATGGTACTAGAAATAAGTTAGAAGTTGTGGGAACATTTGTGCTAAAAAGAGGATGAATTCTCTCTCTCTCTCTCTTCTCTCTCTCTCTCTCTCTCCCTTTTTTTTTTTTTTTTTAAGTCCATTGGTTCCATGTTCTTTGTCTTTATGCCCTAGTCATGGGAGGATCATATGGATTGACCATTGAGGCAAACATAGTGGCATCTAAAAGTTTTCAGGGAATGAAAAAAAATCTATCTTATCAACCATTGAATGATCATAATGTAAAATTGGAAAATATACAAAATGGTCCTTGAAATTTTATAGTTTTTTTGTTTGTTCCTTTAAGTTCTGGAACTACTATTTTTCAACTTAATGATAACCAAGAAATAAATTAGGTACGTAATATATATAACCAGATTTATTCTTAATTTATTATTGTCTATTTTGAAAAGTTCGATTTCGTTAGTTTTGTTTTGATTGCTGCATTCAATTTTTATCTTCATTATGTCATGGCATGCTCTTGTTTTTTTACCTTAATATATAATTTCACTTATCTTTTTCCTTGGTTTTGTGTTAATTTAACTCAATCTTGACACATTAGACTAGTAAGTTTTCAAAGTGGAGCTCATATTATATATTATATAAAATTTTCCCATTAGTATGATTGCATGAATAAGGAAAAAGCTAGACATATGCTATAAGTCAGTTGATTATTTATATTTTTTTTGTTTTTCCAATCTTTCCTTTTCTTTGGCCATACATTTCATTTTTCCTTTAATTGTTTGATTAATCCTGGGAGATATAAGAATTTTTTACTTTAATGGATACAGTAAATGTTACAGTATGTCTCGGGAAAAAAAAAAAAAGTAATGGTATGCAACATGATGTTCCTTAGTATTTAGGAATATTCATAATTAACATGCGGATAGATGTTTTTGTTTTTTTGGTTCTTTGGATAGATATTCAATATAGGAATAGATGGAGTTGCTCCTATGATATCTTCTCAATTTGAAGAAATAGAAGCATCTCTACTAATCTTCACAAAACCTTTTGCTGGAGGAGTCCATTTTACTACTTAGGATACTGGAAAGGAATGGACTTTCTTCTTCCTATGATGCACCCAATATTCACTAGCTAATCTCCTTATATTATGACACAGACGAGTGAATTTTCCATATATCAAACAATTTCAAACATTCCAAATCATCCAAATGGCAAAGCTAATTTAAATCGAGTTTGGTACTTACACACTTTCCCTTTCAGATTTTTTGAAAGAATCATGTAGCTTTACCTAATCATGGTTAAAAGAAGTATTTTTCTTATACTTCCGCTAATAAAATGGGCTCTATATAGTTTCATTGTCACCCATGCAAAAATCATACACTCTATTTTAGGCGCACAAGCCATGTTTTGATATAGGATATTCTCAATTCCTAAACTAAGTGGTTTTTGTTTGGTAAATTTGCTCCACTAAAATGAATGGCCTGTAACTGTTTTTTGTGCATACGCATTGTAGTGTTTCATTGCCTACCATATATATATATATATATAACTTATTCTAATAAAGTCCATATATGTGTGTGTGTGTATATATATATATATATCCTTTCTTACTCTAACTATTCTTTTCCTTCTTCTCTGGACCCAACACTCACCTTTACATAAATCAACATCCAAGCTGTCTGTGCGAATAAGATCCAGCTAAGCAAAAGCAAAGGCAAACAATAAGAACTAGTTCATTTCTCTATCTTTTAATTTATATATTTTTTCTGACCCATAATGTTGATGGATTGAGGCTTTGATTTCGCAACATTAACTGTTTTTGTTGACTGTATATTCCTTGGCAGGTCTCAATTGCAGCATCTTCCACTACATCGATCACACTTGAAACCCTAGCATAGTGAGTCACTCCTACACTCCATTAGTTATGAGTCCTGCATCCTTGTTTAATTGTATATATTGTGATCTGAGTTCCTCTAAATAAGTGCTTTAATCTTGGTTTTGAACCTTAACAAAACAAAAGCAGCTATATGCTGTTAGAATAATTTTCTAGTCCTAAACTTTCCCCCTCTTTTTTAATAGTAAATGGTGATTGTGGGGATATAAAAATTGCCAAAGGTGCTTGTAAACACGTATAGAGGGGAAGTCCCTATGTCTCTATAAATAACCCCAACACTTTGGAACGCTAAGCTCAACGTTGTTCCCCAACCAACCTGCACTTGTTATAAAAAAATTAAAAATGATAACAATAAAAGAATTGTAATATAAAATTAAAGTCTGGTTGAAAAATTTTTATAAATTAGATAATAGCAACTACTCAAATTTTTCATAAATTAAAGTCCACTACAATCACATATTTAAAGGATGCTTTTGATTTCATAGGCCTATACATACTAGTGAAGATGTGTAATATATTAATGATCCATTTACTATGAGGTAAATGTTAAATTTGGTAGTTAGACTTTACATAAAAACTTGATTTTGTATTTAAAATTTGAAGTGATTAATTTAATATATAATCAAAATTTTTGTGACTATTTTTATTACTTACATAATATTGATTACTTTCTTCATTGATTTTGAAAAAGATAACATATTGTTGAATTTAAAAAAAATCTTTTAATATCATCTAATACTAATAGGTTATTTTTTTTCCATTAGAAAACAAAGTAAACGGGTTAATAAGGTAGTAAAATTAGCCAAAAAAGTTTGATTAAGTATCAAATCATCTACTTTAAAGATCAAATATGAAAATTAAATTTTTCTATAAAGTTTAGGTTTCGAATTTGACATTTTCCCTTTACAATACTTATGCTAAGTTGAATGGAAGTTTAAAAGAGTCATTTTGCATTCTAAGTAGATCTGGTGTAATGCTTGCTGTTCATTATGTTGGCATATATGTTATAACAAATATTCTTGCCTATTATTTGGAGTAGGATTTTGTGAACTACATTGTTGTATAGTTGTAATACTAAGCTCAAATCCTATAATAGTGTTTATATTGCTTGTTCAAGAGTTGAAGATAGAGAAAATATACTTGGATTCTCAGTTTGTAACTAGTGTATTGCAAAACTAAGAAAACCCATTATACCCTTTTTTATAGTTTTACATCTGGTTTCGAATGTTGACCTTGCTTTTGCAAGGAATCAATTGGATCATGGTGTTTAGGTAATGTCTTATATAGGAAATGTCCTATTTTTTTGTTGACAAAACCAATAGTGATTTTCCAGCGTGCAAATGCTCAAATTACAGAGGATTCATTGTGTTTGCTAATTGGAAGTTAGGGTAGATTAAGATTGGCCAAGTACTGTGATGAAGTTTTTGCACAAGTTTCTTTTTTGTACAGAAACATGAAAAATGAATAAGTACATGACACGGTAGACGGCTATACATTGTGCTTTAAGTGAAATTCATTCACTCTACATAAATTGAAAGTCATATACTCTATAGAAACTAAAATAAACTATAACTTCAATTTATCAATCATATAACCTTATAATAAAAAAAAATTCTAAAGGGATGGAACAATTGAATTGTTAACATGAGTTGGACTTCTTGACATTTAAGAGGCAGTTTGCTGTGGGTTAGAAATTTAAGTTTTCCTTTCTTGTTGTTGCTTCTATTAAAGGAATAAACCATTGATTGCTTCCTTTTTGTTGGTTAATCATTGAGGTGTATTGCAATAGAGCTAGCTATTTTACAGTTCTATTATTTCATATATTGCATGTACTACAGAAATATATTTGTGTCTCTTGACTTTTACTAGCTACTACAACAATTTTTTAATGATTTTTTTCCCATCACTAAAGATGATGTTTTCTTTTCTCTTACTTGTCTCTTTGTCAGTGACTATTAACTGAAGCATAGAAATACATTTGTGTCTCTTGACTTTTACCGGCTACTACAACATACTTGGTTCTTTCTCCCAATTGGTCTCTCATCACTTCCAATTTTTGTGGTTATAAAGGTAAAACGTTGCTATCAAATAGAGTTGTATGATATAATCACTATCAGTTAAGTTTTGAGTTAATTTGAATTATTACTAAAACTTGGTAATTGAAAGGAGATAACCATGAAAAAAAATGTATGTTCTAATTTGCTTATCCTAATAGTAACTATTAATCAGTAAATATAAACTGCATAGAATCAAATAAGGCCATAAAGTTAAACTAGTACCCAAAATGGAGATTGTTGTATTATGGTTTGATGGGGGATCTTGGTATGGTTTTTTTATGAGTTTTGGGATGTGTCTAGTCTAGATTGTTATGGTTTTGCAAAAATTGGAAGATTGGAAAATATGTTTGGTTTTTGATGACTCCTTGGTGCAAAAGTTACTAAAGGGAACCTTAGAGAAATCTAGAATAAGGATTCTAGGACTAAGGCCAAGTGTGTGTAAGTGTGCGTGTTTGTTGAGGTTGATGAGATTTTTTTGTGTTTGTGGGGGGTAGATGATAATACATGGGTTTCTTCTTGATGTTCCTTTCACTTTTGTTGTGTGGATATTTTAGATAAAGCCGCCACATCCGATTATATTATCTTCTAATTAGCTTGAAAAGTTATGAGATTTAATAATTTTTCTATTATTTTTTTTAAATTACAAATTCACCCAAATATGTTGCTCCATATACAATTTAGCCTCATTTGATATCAAGCTTCTAGACCAGCGAATATTTATGTGGAGTGTCTATTTAACAATTCAAAAGCACGTTATTTGACAATTGATGGTTTGAAAGCTCACTTTCAAAGAGAATAAAGCAAAATGAACATAAAAGTATATTTACATTTTATCCTTCTATAGATTGTCCCATTTTTTTCCATTCTGCTTTTGGTCAGCTACATATTATTATTATTATTATTATTATTATTATTATTATTATTATTATTATTATTATTATTATTGGTGTTTCATTTTTACTTGTTAATAGCTCAAAGAAAATGGTTGATAATTTATATAAGCATTAATGGATCTCCTGAGTTCATTTTTTAAGAAGTCAAATAATTTCGCTTTTCTTACATTTAAATGCATTTGCTTCCTCATAACGTGATAATCAATATTTATTTGAGCCAAAGAAAACTAAATTAATAATGAATATTACATAACCTAAAATTTTTCCTTTTAAATTTTTATAAAGTGCCTTAATGCATCAATATTGAAGAAAGATTTATCGAATATTATACATTTTATGTATAAACGCTTACATATATACTAGAGAAATGGATATTTTAAAAAGAACTATTTTTTTTACACGGTACATATATTAGAATTTTATCGATATTTTGATAACGAGTACAATACTGATAACACCTGAAATATAATGAGAAAGTTTTTTTTTTTTTTTTGGCATACCGTAGCACTTGGGTGAGTAAATGTCACATTCATTCCATAGGTGAGTACGTAATGGGAAATGAATCAAGTTGGTAAAAATATCTGAGGACTTTTTTATATAAGATTAAATTAATTATTTAATTGGATATAGCCTAAAGATATTTTTTAAGTAGCCGGGGGTGGGAATCTAATCATAATCCTTCCTGGAAAGTAGTAGAAGGAAAGGTTGCTGAAAATACTAAAAATCTCCCCAAGAATTTTGATAAAAGAGATAGTGATTGCTATACAGATTAAGCTTTTTGATTTTTTTTTTTCTTTTTTCTCTTTTGTCACGTCGTATCTTATAGTTGTGACCATAGTCCTCGCCTTTCTTACTGACATGTCCTAAATGTTAAAAGAGAACCTTAAACTGAGCTTGTGTTTGGTTACAAAGATTAAATGGAGTACGAGAAATTGAATCACACGGTATGAAGAATATTACGCAGAATATTTTTTTTTACTATATAGTACTGAATAAAGGTTTTGTACTATTTGGTGTTCGATATAATAAGTATAGAATAAAATATCGTATCTTAACCATTATATCTTTATATTGAATATATTTATTTAATTAATTCATCATATTGTTTAATAAAGAAGAAAGGAATGACTAGAAGTGGAGATAATTTTAGAATTTTCAAAATTAAAGTTGTTTGTCATGTCTATTAGATTTTTATACCATAAAATATATGAGACAATTTTTTTGAAGCTTGTCTTGTGCTTTATAATTTTTTTTTTTTTTGTCTAATCGAATAACTAATGAGAGAAACCCAACGAGGAGCTAATAGTAATTTCTTATCTCGGTCTATAAAATTTTCACCTAAACAGAACCTTAGAGTCATACTTCTGAGTCAATGGGATAAAATTGAAAAAAAGGGGGGGATCTGTTCCATGTTCTAGAACTAGATATCACAAGTTGCAGAAAATTCAACTTTGTAAAGGCACAATTTAATATGAAGAATTCGACATGATAATGTGTGATTTTTATGAGTAAGATCATATAAACGGAGTTTAGAAAATGTTAATATATATAATATTGTATATTTTGAGGGCAATTCTCGAAAGATTTATTTTAGTATCTTAGCTGAGAAGACCTATAACGTAAAGCCATCAAAGTATAGATGCTAGTTTATGAAAAGTATTGACTCAAATCCTATAATAGTGTTTATATGCTTATTCATGAGTTGAAGACAGAGAAAAGAAATGGAGAAAATTAAAATATTCGTAGGTACAATGTATACACACACACACACACACACATAAGATGAGTTCTAAGTATTAAATGATATACAGAATGAGCCGTACTAGTCCAAGTAGATTCTTAAAGGAAAAATGGTTTAAATCTTGTTTCATTTCCATTACTATAAGAAATACTATATTGCGAATTTTAAAATTTCATTTTAAACTCAATTTAATCTTAACTTTTCAAATTGTTATGTCAATTCATTGACCAAAATAGGAAGTCCACATGTTGAAGCATGGTGTAGAGATAGTGTTGGTTTCATATATGAATGAACATAATATAGACATGCATTGTTTGCCCAAAAAATTGAAGAGCTTCAACATACATGTGGTTGTTTAAAAAAATATAAATACTTTTCCTTTAATTTTGATCTCACATGTATGATTTTATCCAAATGAAAAGTCTAATTTTATCATCCAACTCTGAAATTGCATATTAAAGATGATGCACAATCGTTTTGATTGCACTATCAATTGCAATGTTTGAGATAAGTGTAGATTGGTAAATTGTTGATTGTAGTGTATTTTTATTGATTTTATCAGACCATATTTTTTATCTTCTAATTATTTCTTCCTATGGCTTCTCTTAGAATATATGGATAAGAATTGGATGAATTGCGGCATTGGAAGTGAAGAGTACCAACGAGGTGTAGAATTTTTCGTCGCATACATGCGATTGAAATATGGAGGAAACATAGAGTTAAATTGTCCATGCAGGAGATGTTTAAATAACAACTTGTACACTGTGAATGTGATTAGAGCACTCTTGCTTGTTGATGGGATAGACATAACTTATAAGTGTTGGATATATCATGGTGAGGAGCCAACTATTGAATTGCCTAGTGGACCTCGTGGTAGAAATCGTCACATAGAGAGTGAAATGAGATCTAATGTGGAGGAGTACAATGTGGAAAATGATGATGACATTGATGGGCTTGATGAGATGCTTGAAGATTTTGGGCTTTTGTTGCGAATCAAGAAGATTCAAGCCTGATGGCTTCGATATTCCAAAGATTTTTTAAGTGGTTTAAGAGCTGATTCACAACAAAAGCTCTATCCGGGTTGTAAGTTCTCTAAATTCTCCTTTATAGTGAAGCTTCTCCACTTGAAAGTGTACAATAAGTGGACCAATAAGTCGTTTGACATGCTTCTACAATTTTTGCGTGATGTGATACCCAATGGAGAGTCTCTTCCCAGCTCATACTATCATGCAAACAAGTACTTAAGGGGTTGGGTATGGGTTACCACAGTATTCATGCATGTAAATATGATTGTTGTTTATTTTGGGGTACCAACAAGCATCTTACCAATTGCCCTACTTGTGGTACTTCCAGGTATAAGATGTCTGGAGGGTCTAGAAAGCCTATTCCTCATAAGATTCTAGATACTTTCCTGTAAAACCAAGGTTGCAACGCTTTCATGAATCCTAAGATTGCTCAAAAAATGCGTTGGCATAAAGATGAACATAAGAGACAAGAAAACATTATGGGCCATCCAGCAGATGGGTTGTCTTGGATTAATTTTGATAATGAATTTCCAGAGTTTGCAAAGGATAGTCGTAATGTGCGGTTGGGGTTAGCTAGTGATGGCTTCAATCCTTTTGGTACGATGAGCCAATCATATAGCATGTGGCCAGTCGCTTCTTACATACAACTTACCATGGATGTGCATGAAGAAAGAGTATTTCATGATGACGTTGTTAATCCCTGGGCCTAAAGCACCAGGGAAGGAGATCGACGTGTACATGCAACCTTTGATTGATGATGAATCTTTGGGTCAATGGACTATGGACATATGATGCATACTCGAAATCTTGTTTTAAAATGCATGCTGCATTGATGTGGACCATCAACGACTTTCCAGCATATGGGAATTTGTCTGGGTGGAGCACAAAGGATACATGCTTGTCGGTATGTGAAGATCAAACACCATCAATAAGACTTAAAAGCAAGATTGGGTATGTTGGTCATAGGATGTGGTTGCCAAAGGAACATAGGTGGAGACGTAGCTTGAAATTTGACGGAATGCGTGATAATCGTGAAGCTCCGAACCATATTCTAGTGAAGACATTCTTCACCAATTACATACAGTTGTAGATGTGGGTATGGGAAAGCATCCGAAAGTTAAAAGAGCCCATCATGTTGGCGGGTTCAATTGGATTAAAAATCCATATTCTTTCAATTGCCATATTGGTCAAAGTTGAAGCTTAGACATAATCTTGATGTCATGCACATTGAGAAGAATATTTGTGAGAATATTGTTCACACAATTCTTAGGATTGATGGAAAACAAAAGACACTTACAAAGCTAGGCTTGATCTAGAGGAACTTGGTATTCGAAAGGAACTACATCTACTAAAGGCTGATGGCAAGTATTCAATGCCTTGTGCAAGTTATGCATTAAGTAATTCTGAAAGAAAATTATTCTGTCAATTTCTAAGGAATGTTAGATTACCAGATGGTTATGCATCACATATAGGTAGGTGTGTGGATAACTCATGCTCAAAACTTTCGGGTATGAAGAGTCATGATTGCCATGTGTTGCTTCAAAGGCTATTACCTTGGGTATTCATGGCTTATTGCCTAGAGATGTCACCACCACCATATCGAGCTCGGGACCTTTTTTGAGAGGTTGTGCGACGTATGTTGAATGTTGAGGAGTTACAGAAGATGCAGAGCGATATTGTCACAATATTGTGCAAGCTGGAGCTAATCTTTCCTGCCTTTTTTGATGTAATGGTGCATCTTGCTATCCACTTACCTCAAGAGGCCCTAATGGCTGGACCTGTTGCTTACCGCTGGATGTATCCTATTGAAAGGTACAATGTGAATACAACACATACCATCTTTATTTTAATGTTTGATTTTTCCCTCCCTTAATTTAAATTTTACTATGTAGATACTTAGGCTCTTTAAAGCAATTTGTTCGAAATAGAGCTTATCCGGAAGGTTCAATTGCCGAAGCTTATGTTGTTCATGAGTGCTTGACTTGGTGCTCTCTTCACTTAGAAGACATGGAGACAATATTTAACCGTCAGATAGGAACTTTGATTCTTTGGAAGATGGTGGCCTGGATATCTTTACAACAGGGTTGGTTTTATTTCTCCACCCACATATGTGGTATTATCAGATGAGGATGTCGAAATTGCAAATGGTACATTATGAATAATTGTCAGGAGATGCAACCTTATTTAGCGTAAGTGGTTATCACTACATCTTTTTACTATGTTAATGAACTATTACAATTTGTGTGTATTCTTAACCAAGGTGAAATTTGTGTTGCAGTGAACATATAGACATTTTAAGCTCACAATATGGTGATGACATAGATGAGCGTCACAAAAGGGAATTTAGTCAATGGTTTATGAATAAGGTAAATATAATTAACAAACTCCACATATACTTACTTATGCTATAGGTAAAGAAAGTTTTTAACAAAATAGAATTGATGGTCTATTTTGCTTGTCATTATTGCAGATGAGTGCATTGTATGAAAGTGGTGACCCGATCATCAGTGCATTATATGCATTATCATTAGGACCCGATTCATGTTTCAAGAGATACAACAAATTGATATATAATGGTGTGCGATTTCATACAACAGAATTTGATAATAGGAAGAAGACTCAGAATAGTGGAGTGCTTGTAGAGGGACATGAAGGAGATACGAAAGTTGAATTTTATGGGGTTTTGACAGATATATATGAGTTTACTTATGTTAGAAACAAAAGCGTGATCTTATTTAAGTGCAAGTGGTGGGACACTAACATGCGGCATGTTCGAGTTGATGATGGCTTTAAAAGCATTAAGATTACTCGTACGTGGTATGAAAATGATCCGTATGTGCTAGCATCACAAGCTAAGCAAATATTTTATGTAGAGGACATGAAACTAGGAACTGAATGGCGTGTAGTGCAACAGTTTGAGCATCGCCACATCTATAATATAGACTCGCTAGAAGGTGATGCAAATTTGTTAACTGATGTGGAGGCTCGATTAGCAGATGAGATCTTAGATGAACATTTTATAGTAAATGGTGATGGAGGAAATGAGCTGCATCCAGTAATCGATTGTGATGTTGATGTGTTATTGAGAACTGATGTAGGTCATGAGACTGTTGATGGGAGGTTATTAAAAGAACAGTGCAAACATCTGAACATATAGAGCATGATGCGGTATTGAATTCAGTGAAGATGAGGATGAGAATGAGGAGATGGATGAGACGCTGGATTATGATAGTAGCGATGGAAATTGAATGGTTATGTCTTTTTTTCTTTTTAAAAAATTTATGTCCTTAATTACGCTTGCAAGGTCAATTTTTCTTTTTTAAGGCGATGATATTAGCATAAGCTTTTGTATGTTGAATGATGAGTTGCCAAGCTATTATGTTGTCTATTTCTAATGACTAACTTATGCTTCCTTTGTTGATTTTAGGATTATAATGGCTGGTGGTCGAAGGAATGTTCAAAGGAGGGGAGGGAGAACTAAACGGGATGCTCGACTACCTATTCGTGATGAGTCGGATTCTCACCATTCTGGGATGATATGCGGCAATCACAACAACACAACCATCCATCTAATCCTTTTGAATCCTCAGGTATTCCATTTGGACATTCATTAAAGTAGAATAAGTTAGTATAAATTGGTAATACAAATTGATTTTTTGTTCTACTACGGTAAATGACAGTCCACGTGGTCAAGGTATTAACATTAGTCCGACAAATGCATCCTTACTGGGCAGCAATTTAGCTGGTCATAACCACACTCTAGGTAAGTGGTGAAACTGGCATATGAATGTAGAAGATGGGTTTGGAATATCAATTACCTGTTTTAGAGAACTCTTTATTGTATGGACTATAAAAGATATAAAAGTGGTTATAGTTTGTGTTTACTCAGTTTTTTAGCATTAGCTTAATGTGCATTGAGAATGGTGAATTGAAAAGTGAATGAGTTCATGGAAGTTTCTATTAGCTATTTGACAATATCCCTATAAACTATGGAATTAATACCATCCCTAGTTTAAAATCTTCCAATTAGTACAATAATAACATAGATTAACTTTAGGTGTAAATAACACTTTTCAACAATACTTCTATTTCTAACTCTATTCCCACTATCCTTATTGTGTTTTTAGCTTTGAAAATTAACATATGTGATGTGATTTTTTGTTTTCCTATTAAATGTAGAGAATGAAGCTCTATGTATATGGGAAATGAACAATGGTAAAGTAGATAGGTCCCAAGAACACAACCATGCGTTAATAATACTGAATCTCTTGGTAAGCTTTATAATTATATGTAATAAATTATTGAAAGTGTGCAAGTCAAAAAACATTCTCCTATAATTGTAGCAACTGAGAGCTCAACACGATCTATTGGTAAGAGAAATGCATATCGTGGTCAAGCACTTGAATAGAGAATATGAAGTGAAAGGGAAAAATGCTAGTTGAGTTTATACATCTGGACGATGTCTTGATTCAGAGATCAATCCTCAAAATTAGCATCAAGTAGGGAAAGCATGTAGGGACTTGTGCCTCTTTATGGTGAAGATTGGAGAAAGTTAGATATGGTGCAGAAACAACGAGCTGGGAGAGGGTCAAGGTAAAATACAGACTAAACTTTCCTTTCATATTACTTACTTGTTATGATGTTACTAATCATTCTTTTGTCTTAACTGACATGGTTGATGTAGAATCGATTGAATATTGATGATGTAGTGAAAAATGACAACAAATTTGCTTTGATAAATGGATGGGGAGTCTGCTTAGAAATCATCGAAGTAAAACTAAGAGGAGATGGATGAGATTGGTGATGTAGCAAGACCTAAAGGATCAATGAAGATGATTGGAAGAAGATGACGGAACAATGGACTAAAGAGATTGCAGAAGAGAAGGCAATTTTACAATCCAACGAGCCATCCAAAGGTAAACTCTACATACCCATTTTCTTGGGATTTTCAAGTAATAACTACATAATATGTAACTGTTTTTAATGAATAGAGGACCAAATCAATGATTGGGAAAGAGCACGTAGTTGTGTCAAATACTTGCATAGGTCTGGCTCTCGATCATTTGAGAGCAAAGGAATGAGCACGTAAGTAGCAACTCATATAATTTCTAACATAATAGTAAGCTTACTCAAGTGTTAACATTTTTTAATATATATGTATGTAGATCAATCAAAATCACCAATTGCCCAATGCTATCGAGTTTTTAAGCAAACTCGCTATTGTGAACCAAGGCCTAATGGTACTGGTGGTTGGGTTTCAAACAAGCTTCTAAGATTATGTAAGTCTATGGGTTAAGTTTTATTTTGAACATGTTATTAAATAAGCAATATGCTGCGGATGTTATGTTTTAGTTTTCATAATGTAGGAGAAATGGTGAAAATGTATGAGGAGTCGCAATCTTCTGACAAGCCAAAGACACCACAGGAGATTGTTGACACATTTATGAATGCAAGTAACAGATCTGACTACCATCCTGAAGAGGATATGGACCACCATCTATTGGGAAATCAACACGAAGATAGAATGAATGGAGGAGTTAAGAGCTGCATTGCAAGAGGAAAAAACATTACACCAGCAACAAACTCAACAGGTAATTAAACTTTATGGTTTGTTTAATATTGCAATTTCTTTTCCTACCACCACTATGGTCATCTTATATCGTTTGATTATAGGGGCGGTTTTTAAGGGTCCTTATTGATATCTTTATGGTTTAGTCTAAGGCTTTTGTGTGCAAAAATGTAGAAGGGTCCATACGTATTCGAAGTTAAAAGGATCGGTGTTATGCTGGAAGAAAAGATAGATGATTTAGAAATCATATTTTTTAGCGGCTCTATTTACTTTTTGTTTCTTAGGAAATTGGCAATAATGTTTTGAGTATGGTATCTAACTTGAGTTTATATTCCTTTGTGATGAAAAATTAGTGGGGAGAATTTGATTTTTTTCCCCCCTTAACTTCTTTTGATGCTCCAAATGATTGTTGAAATGATTTAGGGGATTGCTTTAGCAAAAATCACGCCAATTTTGATGCATGTTAACATTGTTGCAGCTCGCCCAAAATTCTGGCAGCTCTTTTACTTAATTCTTAGTGAAACAATGAAGGATGAGACTAGAGTAAATCGATATGGACTTGCATTATAGTATTGTTACATTCTTGTTGATATCTTTCGTGCGCAACCTATGGGACATCTTTAGTGCATGCATGATTCTTTTTTGAATTTGATATGGGGAAACATTTGTGAGCTTGTTTTTAGGTCAAAATGGCACAAAATTATTATGATATTATAGGTAAATAGGATTATTCAATCCAAGAAAAGGGAAAAATAATAATAATTTAATAAATAATTATAAAAATGATATTGAAGTGAAAATAATTTTTATTTTTAGGCAACTTAAAAATATAAGTTACGAACTAACTTGTTTTTTCAAGAGACGAAATCAGTAGATTATATGAAGTTCGTCTCTTTGAATTATTTTTACCCTAATACTTATTAAAATATTATTTTTCCCTTTTTCCTATTCATATCTAATGAGATTGGTTCCAGGAAAATCCACATGTGACTAGATTTTTTTTATTTTCTTGAATTGAATTTGCTACTTAATGGTATTTATAACTTGCTCAACTAACTCGACTTGTAGAACAACTTATATCAAGTTTTCCCAGTAGTTCAGGCTAGTTATCATGGGTCGTTTTTCATTATCTCATTCGTGTTTTTTTAACCATTCAATAATTATATTTATATATTGTGTGACAGCAAATCCAAATAGAAATACTTCTACAAGTGCATGAGATATTTCATCAAATCCGTCACTTGGAGATGATGGTGACAATAGTGAGGAAGAAAATTAAAGACTAAGTTTTTTGTTTTTTGTTTTTTAGCTGAAGCAATTGATATGAATGGGGTCAAATTAAAGTGATGAAGTGTGTACATATGCTCATTTTAATGTAATTTGGAGTTTGTGCTTATGTTTCTTCCAAGGACAC
Source organism: Combretum micranthum (assembly GCA_024138025.1). Taxonomy (NCBI): domain Eukaryota; kingdom Viridiplantae; phylum Streptophyta; class Magnoliopsida; order Myrtales; family Combretaceae; genus Combretum; species Combretum micranthum. The sequence goes on from JAMXBD010001332.1 coordinate 328,421, forward strand.
TAAACCATATTGTTTTGTGTTTTTTTTTTCCTTTAATGCAAGGATGGTCATGGTGATCTTTAAATAAACTTTATGTTATTAGTTTTTATTACATATCGAGCGCATTGTATGCTCCAAAATGTATTAGTGATATTTATTCATACATAAATTTCATGTGCAGAAGTAATAGTAGGTATCAATTATATTGTGATCAAACAAGTGTATATTGCTAATTATGCATATTTACACGATAAACAAGTATATATTGCCAAATTAAATCGAGTTAAACATTAATCTCTTCTTAACAAGAATGGCCATGTGTAAACGTCACTAAATTAAAATAACAACCACATTTACAAATTACTATTTTAATTGAATACATATATGTAGATGTCGCCAATGTATTAGAATAGCCACGTTTAAATTGTGGTAAATATGAGATTTGTCATGTTTATAAATCACCATTGTTGTCCAACAAACATATATAAAGCTTATTCAACTTGTGCATGGCTACGGTTAAACATCGCCAATTAAGTAATTTACTTATGTTTACACGTTACTAATAAAAATATTTATCTACATTTAAACGTCGCTGATCATAAGTTTCTCTCCTTTTATATTTAGCAGGATGGAGATTAGTCATATTTAGCCACACATAAGTATGACCAAAACATGATAATAGGCCATGTTTAAACGTAGCCCAACAAAGTGTATTTGGCTACCAAACTAACATTAGCGACGTTTCAATTTTTAATGTTACTTATCAAATATGTGACTGACTTTTTGCGATGTCTATCAGCCACGTGTAAAAAAATGTGACAAAAAATCTTTGGTCACGTTTAATTAATTTTTAGCCACGTTTATTAGACATAGCCAAAGGCTCATTTTGTTATAGTGGATCATATGCACAGGATCCTATCTTCTTAAGGACTTCAAATGGTCCATAAAATCTTTTTGATAGCTTAAGAGTCTTCTCCACTGATAGAGATATCTATTTTTGTGGTTGTAATCTGACATAAACCAACTCTTCTGGTTTAAATACCACATCTGTCATGTTCTGATCTGCATAGAACTTCACCCATAATGAACTATACTATACTACTTCTATCTGATCCAGGTAGACGTTATCCCACTACTGTTTTCTCCATCAGCTACTCATGATGTTTTAAGTGCCTAACTACCGTGCTGGTATCGCCTTGCAAGGTTACTACCTTTTGGGTTGGGTCTCAAAAACGGCCATGCATAAGCGGCAAGTAATTAATAAAGTCGTTTTTAGGTATTAGTTTATTTATAATGCCTATCATAACAAGCAACACACAAGTCACTGCGTACCTAGTATAAAATTTGGATAAATAGAAGATAGACTAGAAGATAAAGTAGAAGGTAGACTTCTAACAAATATCTGTTTCAAAGATTAATTCATATAAACATTTGAATTAATTATCAACTTACATCAAACTCATATTAGCTACTTAGTTTTCTAGCAAATATACATTTGAATCAACATACTCCTCTTATTATTCATTGTCTATCATATTACAATTATCTCGAAGCCAATTACTAGTTAATTTGATCATATAAGAGTTTACTAGTTAGGTTAACAACTAAGTATAAATTGTTGGTCTCTAAAGAATTTACAAAGCCAATATTCATTAATAAATCTATATTAGCTTAATTTAGTCAAGTTGAATAGAATTAATCATCAAGTTTATTTTATATTCAACGTAGTCTACTAAACTCATTTTATGGTAATTAGGTCATTAAATAGTATTTAAATAACATATTCTATGTTAAATCTAATAAACTTTTATTTAGTAAAATAAATAATTCAAAATTTAATTATTCTATTTATATCATTTATAATCTTATTTTTACATATAAATATGCTAAGGAATCTAAACTAGTTTCCTATTGTGCTTATATTATCTTATAATGCTATATTTATACATATTTTATTAAATAACTTCCTAAAATCAAAATAATTAATTATTTATCTTAAATTTATATTTTAATATGTGAACAAATTATTTACATTTATTTTATTTTTTTATTAGAATATATTTACCTTAAATTCCTATATTTCATTTTCGATAGAAAACTGTATGCACCCAAACTTTAATAAATCGATTCACTATCTTAAACTCGGGTTCTTAAGCTTAAACTTTTATTTAGACTACCTAACACATATGTTAACACGCTCATAAGTTCACTTAGCCTAAACTAATTAGTTAATTAGGGTTTTAATTTTAATTACATCTAATCTAGTCTGAGACGAGGGGCAGAATTAGCGACCGATCGATTCACTCAAATTAAACTATCAAGTCGACCAGTTCTTGTCCAAATTTTTACACCATATCAAAGTTGACTTTTAAGATTTCAAACCATTATAGTTTCATACAAAAAGAAGAAGAAAAAGTCACCGGTTCAACCAAAATCATTCACGTCAATGCTACTGACCGAACATTGTTTTGCCCTATTTTTCCAATTTGTAATTCAATTCTTTAAAAATAATAGATGTATTTCAAAAATCATGAAAATTTTTAGTTTATACATAGACATTCTAAACTACTATTTTGATAAATTTCATCCAAAAATAAATTCATTTAATATTTTACTTAAATTTTATACCATAAGCTGTCCAAATTGCATATACATGCATATAAATTAATTTATTTAAAATCACTTATTTGAACAGCAAAACAGACTAGAAATCTGCACTACTCCTACTAGCAAATTGATTAAGCTTCTTCAAGCTTATTTTTCTAACTTCAATATTTATTTAGCCTTCAAAGTCACCTATGAATTAATTGAAATAGAGATTAGATTTATGGAAGAAATTGAACGGTTAGATGATGGGGAAATCATGAATTTCCTTATCTATTGAATGTTAAGTTTGAAGAGGGATTGTTGATGAACGTTGGATGATTGTTGTGTGTTTTGGGACAAGTTTCTTGAGAGAAATGTAGGGGTTGGGGCTGCTGAAAATGGAGGAGGAAATTAGGGTTTTCTAAGGCTTGTATTTATAGTAATTCATGTCTCATAATTTTTTAAATTTTAAGGACATTTTGGTCATTTTACATAAATAGATTGGGAGTATTTTAGTCATTTCACATGCAAGGAATTCTTTAGATTTAGGAGATATTTTCTTGTGTTCACATTGTGTAGATATTTAAGGGGCATTTTGGTCTTTTCCTAGATGTGGAATTCTTCTCGAATTGGTTAAGCTCATTTTTGTCATTTCATAGATTGGAGATGTCTAGAATTTTAGATATTATATCATGTGTGATGGTGCATGGTATGAGCATGGTCTCTTGGGTTTTATGGGTTTTGATGCATGGACCTTTAGGCTTAATCTTATGTTAATGGGCTCGAGGTTTTAGATAATGAATTAGGTTTTTAGATTATGGGCTTTTGGAAATTAGAAATGAATTTAAGAAGTAAGAAAAGAAAGTTTGCTAATTACATTAGAAATTGATTCTAGGAAATCTAACTAAGAAAAATTAATATCTTCTTCGAATTTAGGATTTTAGAGGCTTAAGAATTGATATTTGAAAGAAAATATTTGGATTTAACTTTCTATGATTTAAGGAGTTGGAATTTAGGCTAAAATGTCTAAATTGGATATTTAGGATTTTAGGTGATTAAACTTGAATAAAGTTCAATTGATAATTGGAAAGGATTGATTGATTTGAATTTATTGAAATATGTAATCGACGTTGCTTAATAGGTTAAATTGGGTATTTGTGGCATTATAATCTTTATTTTTCAATTAAATTCCTATGTTAAATTATCAAAATTTTCAGTCACTTGATTAAGGTTTCTAGTCTTGATAGGTCAAACTAGAATATTATGCTCAAAAGAGTTAGAAAATTCTAAATTTCATGATTATGTATTTAGAATTTTTATTCGAGTCCTAGTTTGGTAGATATTAATCAGTTTCTAATTCTATCATGTATATTTCAACCCTAGCATTCATCTTTAAATTATCGTTTACTACCTAATAGACCCTAAAAATTAATCAAGTCATTCTACTCTTGATATCTAGTTGTAGGTGTATGATTAGTCCGTTGTTAACTCATGTTTAGTAATCTTTTCTTTGGTACATTTTCCACTAACTAGAGAAATTTCTAACCTAATCTTATGCTATAAATGAGTTCAGTCATATCCATGTTTTAATTTATAGCATCTAAATGCATTTTACTCCCTTATCTACTACGTGATTCTTAATTCTATTTGTTGAACTTGAAAAGTTGGGTTTAGGTAGATAATTGGAAGGAATTAACTATACTAGGGATAGATTGAAGTAATTAGATAAGTTGAAATGGGTATTTGTGGTATTGGAATTTCTAATTTTAATTAAGTCTATTTACTAATTAAATTATCTAATTATATTCTATAGTTTACAAAATTGAATTAATTAAATTATCTATATTCAATTACTAAGTTAAATTTAAAATAAGATTCAAAATTATTCTTATTTTCATAGTATTTAGTTATCACATTCCTAATTTAGGTTTGTAAAATTCCGGGTATTTCAGTTCTTAAATTATGAAATCGCCATCTTCTACATGCACATACTATCCTTATTATCTCTTTTCCATATAAGATCTTGAAGAGAAGTCTAGTTTTTTACTAAAATGTGTATATAAACTATTTTAGAAACTAATGAACCATTCTAATTAAAATTTAACTAACATATCATTGCATAACAACATGAATGAAAATTCAACATGTTATTGTTTTGCATGTTCTTGTTTAAGACTAAACTGCGTTATGAAAATTCAAGATACATTCTAATAGTACATCATCATTATATAAATTCCCACTTCCTATCTACCAACAAGGATAGACTCTTCCTCTCCACCAACTTGATTGTGAGAAGTTGAATGTGAGGCCATCATGAGGTTTTGATGTTGACTTGCTAAATTAGTTTGGAAAGGTTCAGGAGGCATGTTCATGGCATGAAGACTTCCTTCCAACATTTCTATAACATTTGTTATTGATGGCCGACTAGATGGATTAGTTTGAATGCACCAAAAACTTACAAGAACCAACTTTCTTGCAATCTCTTCTTCTTCATCTGTCACAATACCTTGAAATTTGAAATCCCTATTTGGCTCAAGTTGCTTGTAAATGTAGTGCGGAAAATACAAATCACTTGAATCAGACATTTGTTCATTGTTGATACTTTTACCACATACCATTACGAGAACCAACATCCCATAACTATATACATCGGACTTATGAGAGACTATCCCAAAGTTTCTTGAAATAACTTCAGGTGCAATGTATCCAATTGTTCCCCTAGTGCCTAGCAAAGAAACCATACTGTCATTCCCTAAGCAAAGTTTAGCAAGTCCAAAATCTGAAATTTTTGGGATAAAATCTTTATCTAACAAAATGTTTTGAGGTTTGATGTCAAAGTGTAAAATCCTTGTTTTGCAACCTCGATGGAGGTATTCTAGTCCTCGAGCAATGCCTAGTACAATTTGGTGTAATATCTTCCAATCTATTTTCAGATTTGTATGCAATGCTCCTTCAAGTGGTGTAAATTTGTCAAGAGAACCATTTGGCATGAATTCATAAACGAGAGCCCTTTTTTCCTTCTCATAACAGAAACCCAAAAGACTAACAACATTGATATGGCAAGTCCTGCTAATACTCGCAACTTCATTTATGAATTCTTCTCCATGAGCTTTAGACTCAGTGAGGAGTTTTACTGCAACTAGTTGGCCATTTGGTAGCTTTCCTTTGTACACAACTCCATACCCTCCTTGACCTATCTTTTCCTTAAATGAGTTGGTTATTTTTTCCAACTCAGAATATTTATATCTTTTGGGAGCAAGAAATTCGTAAGTATTGATGACTACTTCAATGTTACTATTGTCATCAACATTATCATGGTTATCCTCGTTAACTGACGATTTTCGATGTTTACAGAACCAAATCATTAAGATCATAGCTGTGATACCAAGTAGAGCTGCTGCAACACAAACAATATACAAACAAACATAATATGTTAGGTTTTTATAACACGAACCGGATCATTAGGATCATAACTTATGTAGCATAAGTTATACTATTAGGCATAAGGTTTATTAGGTTGGATGTCATGCCACATGTAGGTCTTTTTGTGGATGCATGTTTATTAAAAAAATACAAGTTTTCTACTTTCATGGTCGTGGCAATTTTTTCAATAGAATATAAAAACTAGTTGCAAGTAGATGTTACCTGCAGAAATCGTAACCCACTTCCAAAGTATTGATCCTACATATATAAAGAGACAAATTAAACTTCTTTACTTGCACAGACACAAGGAAGATGCTCTTAGGAAAGAAAAATCAAAGAGAAGATTTCATAGGATTGTTTACTTATTATTGCCAATGAAGTGATTTTATTTACTATTTGAGAAGGAACACAATATAAACTACTTTCAGTGGACATTTATACTACATGTTTTGGAAGTTCCTTTATCATGGAAACGTTGAATGATTATTTAGATTATGAGAGTAGATATTTATTGGATACCTTAGTAAATTTTAGGTATTACAAAGACACTTTGAATATGCCTTTTAGAAACATGGATCCTACCGTTTTTTCTTAATTGCCATATATTTAGAAATATATGTATAAATTAACTTGTTTATCTAGCTTACATGGACTCTCTCTCTCTCTCTCTAATTTATATATATATATATATATATCCTGGATGAGCCCCATTTTTGCACTTTTGGATCATATGGGTTGAAACTTACCTAACATACTAACTTCTAGTAAAAATAACAAAGGGAAGAGAAGAATAAAGAAAAACTAGAAACTCAACTCCAACATTTTCACTCTTTAAAGCTTGCTTAAATTCTAAATTGAAATATCAAACGTGAACTCTTCCCTTAACCTTGACTCTATCATAATCCTCAAAAGGTATATTAAAAGGTTGTTAGACTCATAATATTTGTTGCTACTTATGGTTTAGAACTTAATATCTTTCTCATTTTTATTTGCAGTCTGTTTTGATTATCTATTTTCGTATTTATCCTACATGTGTTTGGCCTGCATCTGTAACTTATCTGTATTTGATTTGTTTATAAGTAAAAATACATATTTTTCATCTATATTTATTTCTTGACAAACATTCATTTGAAAACGATAATTATAAGATGTCAAAAAGGTTAGAAAAAGATTAAACAAGTAGACCCTACAACAATGCAAAAATGAGCGAATCATTCATCTAGTAACTTCAGGAAACTTTGCGCCCAAGTGTACTCAAGGTTGAGGTCTATTTTCTTTATTTAAAAAAAGGAGAAATATTGCATTCTACACTAGAAATTTAGCTGATTTTTTAATTTACTACATGTCGTTCAGATTTTTACTTTCATCGTGCCATTACACTTTTTTAATTTTATAACACTATTTATTTCTGTACTCGTATGATTGTTTGCATTTCCAAACGAATTACAAACTATCAAGTATGTTAAGTAATTATCTTGCTCAAGATATACCACTTAGAATATATATATTTCTTTTACAATTATGAATTATAACCTATGTTAATTCCGTATTGCAAGAATTCTTCTCCATTTACATATATTATAAGTAGAATATCATCAACAAAATGAAAATTTATGACAACATGCTAGTCCATGATTGGTAAAAATTCAACCAACTAGGTACAATTTTAGACAGAGCTAATGTCGGTAGCATCTTTGATCTTGAAAAGTTTACTTATGTACAAGAATTAGTAATTTTAAAGTTTAAGCAATTAGTCTTTAGATACCAAATCTTCTATTTTCATAGGCTCCATCATTCTCATCACCTCTCCATTAATGGCTAGATCTGAATTCCACATCCCTTTAAGAGCCTTTGAGAATTGGTAGTAGGTATGACTTAACATAATGGTAAATTCTAAGGAGCTCTCCACAATGAAAGGGAGATTGATCAGTATACTATGTGGTCATAGGAAATTTTTAAAAATAATAATAATAAAGAAAAAAATATTTGTACAATATTATACACACATATATATATATATATAGGGGGAGAGAGCCCCGGATGAATGTCCGGCTAAACCAAATAAAATAGTACGCATCAAGTACGAAAGTATGTATATGAAGAAAACGCAATTTATAGCACATAATTGCTTACTGATCGATAATAGATTGAAATCATAACTTGCAAGGTTGTCAAACTCGTGATTCTATGTAGAATTGCCAAGGGTTCAGTAGAATTGAAACATAAAATCGAAACGTAGAATTGTAAGTTTCTACAATCTTTGCAAAATAACATTGAAAAATTATATAAATGCTTATAGAAGATGTAGAAAACTTAGAATACATAATGGACATAAAAAAAATAAAGAAATTAAATTCTTTTTTCATAATAACTTTTAATCCATGATATAACATATAGAAAAAAAAAAAAAACAATGAATTGAGTCAAAATTAATTTATTTTCTATTTTTTTGTTTTACATAAATATAAATTGAAGGAGAATAAAAATATTCAACTTATTAAATGCTTAATTATATAAATAAAATAAATAAGTTTTCATATGAATTTTATAGCTATAAATTGACCCTCATGAATTCTATAAATGTATAACAAGGGTTTTCGGAGGAGGGAGGAAAAAAGATAAAGAGTTTGAGGAAATCAAATAGAAACAATAATAAGAGAAATATATCATCCTATTTTTAATAGTTGATGAGATTGTAAACACACAGTTTTTTTTTTTATATATATTTTAGCTTATTTGACTCGAAAGGTAGAATCGATAAATTCGATTAAAATTGTAAGATTCTAGTAAGTTTACATGTAGACTCAGTTGAAATCATAAGATTCTACCAAAAAAAAAAAAGATTCTATCCATGAATCAACTCAAAAGGGACTCGTAAAATCATAAACTTGTAGAATCGCATAGGTAAAATCGTGATTTTGACAACTATGATAACTTGCGAATCTAATTAAATATGCATAGATTAGCATAATTTTCTTTGGAGGGGGGCTAGCGTAAAGACGATGGAATTAAAGAGTGGATAAAGATTTTACTCGATTTAAGGTGCTACTATGTATGATGAAAAAAAAAAAACACAAAGAAAAGAAAAGAAAAGAAAAATATTGCAACAATATATAATATAATGAATAATTAATATTATAATAAACAATATCATGATTATATTGTAAGTTATTTTAAGAATTTAGATTGATTTAATTATTAATTTGTCATTGATAATAATAAAGAGATTCAAATCCAGGCAAAAACATTTAAACATTCGCTTAATCGCACCCAAAAAGACGATACCTAAATTACCTGATCCTGGGCACGTAGACGAAGTTGAGCCGTCCGAACAATAACACGCGAAATCCTTCGAACTCATCCCACGCCCGCACTTTCCTCCTGATTTTACACAATCCCCACAAGCATTATCGGCATCGATCCACTCCAAACCGAACCCCTGCTCGAGAGCCGTCTCAACGGTGGTATTAACAGGTCTAGACTCTATAGCCAGAAGGGCTGATACGTATGCTGGAACCCATACACTAGTCTTGCACTCCCAATAGTAAGCCAACACACTAGAGATGTTCAATGAGCTATAAGCCGACATATCCTGGATATTCCAAAAGACAAAGTACGCGATTATCACATTTCCATTGGTTGTACAACTAAACTGAGTAGTCACGGGGATGCCTGCTGGAACACCCGTTGCTGGGCAGCCATAGACGAAGGTCAGATTCTTCGGAGCCGTGTCCGAAGTGTATGTGAATGGAGAGGGATACTCTTGAGAGGAATTTCGGTAAGTTGGGGGACACAGAGTGTCCCAATAGTCATTCCTGGCGACCGTAAAATTCCTTGTCTCGTAATCATAGGTTAGCAGGCGATGTTCCAGATTGCCAATTGTTAATAGAGGTACGTTATTATCACATTTTAACTCATACTCATTCCCGAGGCCGCAGTAGTTAGCTCGATTCAATCCCCAAAAGGGGTAACCTATATTCTGCAAACTCCCACATTGGATTGTCGAACTGCAGTTCAAGAACTGCTCATCATCCATGCACAAACATGTCGGGACTGTTGGAGATGTCAGGATTATGCTTAGGGATAGCAATACAGGCCATAGAGGAAACGAAGTAGGAGGAAACATTTTTCTCCCTTGAACTTTTAACACGGAAAGTTTGAAAGGGCTCAAAAGGCATGAAAACAGGGAAACAAAATAGTTTTCTTTTTCATATTCCTATCGGAAAATTCCTGGGAAAAGGTTGTCTGGCATCAAAAGCCACCTAATTTATACATATAATATGTAAGCATTAATAAAATATTAATATATGATCTGTAGACAATAATGATATTGATTGTTTTGAAAAATGTTTATTATATAGTCAAATGTATGGATTTTTCATCTCTTTGAACCGGAAATTAGTGTGTGAACAGAACGCGTGACTGGAAGAAATTAGTGGCTGAACAGAAGATGCTGATGTTATTGTTACAAGAAGGTTGGACTGGAAATTAGTGGCTTGCCGGTCAAAGACAGCACGCGTGACTTATAGCAGTTCTTTTGAATAGTATAAGTTCATAATTACACGTATTTAAGCTCTCAACAGTTAATCACTAGTTTCATTGAATTTGTTAAATTTACTTAACTTTAAAGCTTAATATTATTGGCCACTCTTAAAATAAAAAAAAAAGGAAAGAAAAGAAAAGAGGAAAAAAAATAGAAGGAAAATAAAAAAGAACTAGTGTTTGCTTTTTCTTTCATTTTCTTCTCTTTATACTAAAAATTACATTGAGTTTTTTTAATGTATTTTTTTCAAAATAATAGAAATAGGCAACAATGATGGTGGCTATCGAAATATTAATTTGTTTGGAGATTATAATAATAAATATATAATTAAAATTGGATGATGTAAACGACTACCAGGAATGCTAGTAATAAGGATCCTATTCCTTAGTTTTGTACTTTGCTTATATATATATATATAATATTATGTTTTAATTAAAAAAAATAAGAAACTCAAGATTAAAATCTATGAGGTCCTTCAATGCAAAAATTCTTTAGAAATATTGAAATTCATTTTCTCCTTTTAAATTTCTTATATCCTGATCATAGTTAATTAAATTAACATAAAATCATTTTCTCACTTTATGTTCCGCCTCCATTCCTCCTCTGCTCCGCATGGATCATCAATAGCGTTCCCCATGTTTCCATAACCAATTAATAGGATAGGCAATAGTAATGAAATAATCGAATAGGTACGTATCATCACATGTGGACTGTTCTTCATGTGAATCCGTAATTGTTGGAATAGAACATGTCTTAGGAACAGAAGTTCCATTCTCACAATAGCAAGTTGTTTGGTTGGTAGAGTGATCATAACCACAAACTGCCTTTGATGATGAGATACCACTTAAATATAATAAGTGGAACTCTAATCACAAGGTACATTTTGGTATAATGGCTTAGAGTTCATCGAAGCTTCAAAGTTAAACATGTTATGAGCAAAACAATCCCAAAAAGAAAGATCTTCTGGAAAGTATTGACACCAAATGATAAAACCGTGTGGTGTGAAACAAAAACAGATAATACCTTGATGGGTGGACTTTCAAAGCGTTACCAAGTTGTCAGAATAGGATCAGAGATTGACTCGAACATGTTAGGGAGTCAGGGTTGAGGGATCAAACCGGATTCAATATAAGGTCAAGCCGAGGTCAATAAAAAATAAAATTTTAAATTATATCTTAATTATGAAAAGCCAAATAAATGAAATTTACATAATTATATTCATAAGAAAGTTTTTATAATTTTTTTAAATTTTTGCTTGCTTGAAATTATAAGCAACATTAAAAAATGAAAATAAAATTTATTCGGTAAATAGCTTTACTGTAATTGATATAACCAATGACTCTTCCCTTCCTACCATGAGGCCACTTAGCATTGTGACTTTCTAGATCATAAACTAAAAGTAAAAGCAAGCCTCTCTCTTTTCTCTCACTCCCTGTCCCTGTCAATTTTTCTAGAGAAAATCAAAAGCTCCACCACTAACTCTATCCTAACTCTTAAAAGTCAAAATTATGACCTGCAGCCTCAGTTGTCTTTCACGTTCTTTTGCCTTTAGTTTTCTATTAATAAAAATATCATACCTTCTTCCCTGATCTTCACTCTTTCTTCCCCTGTTTTACTTTTCCGCTTACAATATTACACATACATCCAAGCTTACGCCTTACGCCAGACATGGAGCGGCCAAGCAGTTGGCTCTTGTTTTTTTTTTTTTTTATATTTATAAATGGCGGGCATTTAGACCGGGTCGATCAGGTCTGGTCAGTTCACTTCAAAATTGAGAGAAAAATCAGACCTGGCCCGCCTTTGATGCTGGTTCTGGTTGAACTAGTCCGAATTGGTTTTCACAATCTTGAGTGTTATAAGTGATATCAAAGCAATTCATTAGCTATAAGTAGAGAAGTTTTATCCTTACCTAGTGTGGTTTTAGACCTGTGTAACAAAATTGATGAAGATGTTAATTCTATAATTGTGAGAGTATGTGATACCTTTAAAATATAGGCAGTAAAACTCTAATTATAAAGGCATCTTTTAGTATACTAATAACTTGGAGTTTATCAGAACTACAAAATTAAATGTGCTATAGGCAGAGCAATCCCCGGATAAGTGATTTCTTGGAAAAAATTAACACTAAAGAAAAAAATCGTATAGCGTATGATAAGAGCGAACAATATCTTGGTGGACAGAGTTCTAAAGTATCATAGATTGAATACAAGCATCACATGGTGTAGCATCCACCTTCAACCTCACCTCAAAACCTCGTTGGAGGAGATTCTGTATGCCGGAAGAGCTATTACCAAGGTCCAAATCTTTTAAAATCGGAACCACCACGGTCACAGAACAAACCATAAGACTTGTGCCATCCATCACCGCATCAATTGTTCAATTGGAAGTACCACTCCCAACGCCATTAAACTGCCATCGTAAATTTCCAATCTACAAGAATTTTTACATCAGGCGATGTTTGTTTGTTGGGCAAACGTCACCTCTTTATTATGATTTAGTCACTTTTACAATAAGTTAATTAAAATATATAATTGGCAACGTTTATAAGCAATTTTAAATTATGTAAATCTCTTATTTGACTGGTAACTTTTTCTTAACTATAAACATAGCCAATCATATTTACTAAATAAATAAATCAGATAAAGTAATCAATAACAACCCATTTTTTTTCCTTTTTTTATTAGATTGTTAAAATATCTAAGAAATATAATAATTAAAATGAAAAAGCCTTAAACATTTATTGAAATCCCACCACGCTGTGAAAAAGAAGGGATTTTAATCAAATTTTTAATTGGATTTTAGTGGGCATAATATATATATATATATATATATATAATAACTTATCAATAATAATATTTGAATGTGGAACCAAACAGAATTAAACTAAAAAGTGTGAAACTTAAAAACCTATAATATCATTGTCTTTAAATCATTTATATTAAAATGTTTTAAAATCTTCGTATAAAGAACATCATTAGATTAGTAAATTAATATACCTAGTATAACTAGAGCTGGACAAATGGGCTATGGCTCGCGGGCCAGCCCGTTTAACCCACTTTAAAAACGGGTTAGGGCCAGCTTTTTTTAACCCGTTTAAAAATGGGTTAATTTTACCCAACCCACTTAACCCGTGGGCCAAAGTGGGCTAGCTGGCCCACGGGTTAAGTGGGTTGACCCGCCAACCCACTTTTATAAAAATAAAATAAATAATTATAGGGTAAATATGTATTAATGAAGGTTATTCTTGAGATTTTTTATACTTGAGATTAAAGTTATGTGTTAATTATAACAAAGAATGACAAATTGATGCACATGCACCATAAAATTTTATAAAATATATTATTATTGTTTTAAATGAAATATATTATCTGATAAGTTATTTTAGAAAACTTATTTTTATATAAAAAGTAATTAAAATAATAATGAAATTAATCATTAAATATATAACCTTATAAAACTCTCTTTTTTATTATGTATATCTTATTTAATTAGTATAAATAAATTAAATGGGTCAACTTGGCCCATTTAACTCATAAAATGTGTAAATGGGTTAAAATGGTCAAAAAGTGGGCTGACCCATTTAACCCACGGGCTAAAGTGAGTTGGGTTAGGGTCAGGCAATTTTGGCCCGTTTTTAAAGTGGGCCAAACTTTTTTGACCCGTTTAACCCACGGGCTAAAGTGGGCCGGGCCGGGTTGGCCCGTTTAACCCACTTGCCCACCTCTAATTATTACTAATAAATAAGAATGTAATCAATCAATATGCAAGATATGAGAACAAGAATAATAAATGAAAATTGGGAACTTATTGTGATCATGTGAGGTGAGAAGAAGAACGCTGCTCTTCGTGAGTAAATTAAAAGTCTGTCCACGACGATCACGCGGTCAAGAAGACGTTGCCTCAGAAGAGACGCATAAAGAGAAGACTGGAAAATCCAGTTCATCTGTTTGACTGCGTGTGCTTCCTTTTTTTTTTATATATATATTTTTTAGTGTATGTCATTTCATCATCTTAATTTTATCATTTCAAATAGATACAGATAAATAACAAAGATTATTACGAATAAATCAAAATATAATAAATAAGATACAGATGCGAATCAAACACATATAAAATATAGATGAAAATTAGCCAATATAAAAAGATTATGGACACACATCTCCATAGCTGTACAGAAATTAAACAAAGTAACAAAATTAAATTCATAAAATAAAACATTTATTGAAATTAAAATTTTATGCGTAATTCATGGTTTAGTAAAAGAATTATGTATAAGCAGTTTTAAAATTGCATAAATAAAAAAAATTACAATAAGTATATTCGGTAAAAAAAAAAAAAAAAAAAAGAAAGATGAAAATCTGGATCAAGCAATTTTCTCTTGTTTAATGAAAAAAAAAAAAAAGCAATTTTCTCTTGTTTAACGGAATAAGGAAGGATTGAAGAAAACATAAAGAGGAAAAAAATAAATTAAAAAAAAAAGGCTAGTTTGTTTGAGGGAGGAAAAAAGAACAGAAGGATCAGAGGGGTTTACCATTGTGAGATGTTGTAGTTTAGATAAGAAATTTATTAAGCTAACTCTTAAGCAAAGAGTTGATATCTGTTAGTTACTAGTAAATAAGAATATAGATAATTAATGAGAGATGACGACAAAACAGTTTGTGGAAACCAGATAAAATGCTATTGGCTTCGTAAAAAACAGATATGAGATTGTGTTTATTAAAAAAAGGTAAACTATAAAACAGCTTTCTTCCTAAACATGACTTCATATGCAAATTAATTCTTATTTACCCACATCATAATTGATACCACAATTTCCTTGACCCTTTTTTTCCTCTCAAGTTTTTTAATTAATATGAATTTGTTAACCAATAAAACAACATTACTATTATGATTTACAATGATTTTATTAATTACAATTGTAAAGAGAAGTAAAAAAAAAAAAAAACATAGGAAAAATTGTGAAAATAGCTATAAATTAATAAATAATTTCTTCTATATTTGATGGGGTTTATATTAAAATTACATGCAATTTAAGGTAATTACATTATTTCTATTTTTCAATTATATTAAAAAATTAAAATTTAAAAATTTACAATAAAATATGTAATATTAAGTAATCAACGATGGAAAATAAAGTATTAATATGATGCAGACGAGGTCGCAGACGCATACTTGAGCAAGAAGGAGCGAAAGACAACACGCGTAGGCCGGACATAAGCTGCCGACCTTGATTTGAAAGTTGGCGGCCTTAACTTTAAGCCTCCAGTGCAGGAACACAAAGCTTACAACTTTGCACCAGCTTACTACCAGCTTATATTTTGCATGTTTTATCATTTTATTTAAGTTTTATTTATCTTTGAGAGACTATAAATAATATTTTAGGTCCTTTGTTATGGACAACTCTTATTCTATCAATTGAAACCCTAATTTTAGAGAACTTATTTTTCTCTAAAAGAATTGTTGTTCTTGCAATTCTTTGATTGAACGCTTACGTTGCGTCAAGTGGTATAAGATTGAAATGTCTATTGACAATGATAGCAGTGCTGTTTGTGACGATGTTCAGGGAGTAGAGCCCCTCAAGGGGGACGAGGCATTGCAACAATTGGAGCAACATTTAAAACAGCGGATGAATCACATGTTCCAATGTTTCGAGGAACATTTTGAGGATATTGTGGATCGTCTGGATGCTTGTGGGATTGATGCAAATAGGAGAAGGAATGACAATAGAAGGCCCGAGGATGATGTAGCTCGTGGTGAACCTATTGATAGACCGATTCCTACACAAAGACAACATGTCTATGAAGAGGACTCTGAAAAAAGCGATGTGGAACCACCTTGATTCACTCGCAACCCACCCTATGGTAGGCAAAGAAGGAATGATTTTAATCATAGAGACACTAGGAATTTTCACAATTAGCAATATGGTAGTTGTAAGAGAGATGGGTATGATGACAAGGATGGTAGAGACTTTCAATTGAAGGTTGATGCATCCTATACTTTAATGGGAATCTAGGGATTGAAGAGTTCTTAGATTAGGTTGCTGACATTGATAGATTCTTTGATTATGCTGAGACTCCTCTAGAAAGGTAAGTTAAGTTGGTTGCGTGTCGTTTAAAAGGAATGGCTTCTGCATGGTAGGAGTAGATCTAATATAGGAGGGAGCAAGAAGGAAGGTCTGGTTTGTACTTGGTACCAAATGAAGTATCTGATGAAGATGGAATTCTTACTCCCAGATTACTAACAGATTCTATTCTAGCAATATTAGAGATGCCAACAAGGAAGCAGATCTGTTCATGAATTTACTGTTGAGTTCATGAGTTTAATAGAATGTAACAAGCTTTTAGAATTTGAAAGCCAATCGGTGGCTCGGTATTTGGAAGGGCTGAAACTAGCCTTGCAGGACAAAATTAAGGTATAGTTTATTCGTACATTGAGTGAGGAAAAAAATATGGCATTGAAGGTAGAATTGATGCAATAAGAACGTGGCAAAAGGAATTTTGGGGATATAGAAACTCTACTTGATCAGAGGAGAAAAATAAAGATAGTGATGAACCACCTACCCATGGTTACAGTACCAACAGGCGAACTATAAAAGATAAATCTGTAGGGAAGCGACATGTGACTGAAGGGCAAGACAAAGGGAGTAAGAAAGCAGATAATCCTTATGCGAAGCCGATTGTTGGGAAGTGCTTCCAATGTGGTCAACCGATGCATAGATCCAATGAATTTCCTAAGAGGAAGATCGTTAATATTGTGGAAAGAGAAGAGGATATGATGGGATTTGTTGTGAAGCCGATGGAGATGAAGAGGAGGACTATTAGGAAGAAGATGAAGGTGTATATGTTGTTCAAAGGTTGATGTTGACTCAGAAAAGTGAAGGTCATACCCAATGCCCAGTTGTTTAGAATTAGATGCACTATTGATGGTAAGGTCTTTGGAATAATTGTTGATAGGGGTAGTTGTGAGAACATAATATGGAAGAAGACAGTGCAAAAACTAAAATTGTCTGTAGAAAAGCATATGAATCCCTATACATTGGGGTGGATTAAGTCAGCTGCTGGAAAAATTGAAGTGATGGAGCGTTATAAGGTTCCACTCTTCATAGGTAAATACCATGATGTTATGTACTGTGATGTTGTTGGTATGGATGTATGTCACCTCCTGTTGGTAGGCCTTGGCAATATGACGTAAATGCACAACATTCCTAAAAGTAATGTGTACAAGTTGGAAAGGGAAGGAGTGAAATATGCTTTGCTTCTACTGAAGACAAGACTATTTTACCAAAATAGAGTATGTTTCTATCTATGATGAAGGATTTTGGGGCTAAGATTAAAGAAACTAGGCAAGTGCATGCCTTGATTGTAAAGCAAGTCCTGGTGAATGATGCTGAGTTGCAAGTGGAGGAGCAACAAGAATTACTTCGACCCTTATTACAGGAATTCAAGGAATTGATGTCAGATGATATTCCAGCTGGATTACCGCCATTGAAGGAAATCCAGCACCAGATAGACATTGTGCCTAGGGCTAGTCTCCCTAATTTGTCTCATTATAGGATGAACCCGAAGGAGAGCAAGATTCTTAAGGAAAACGTTGAGGAGTTGTTGGGGAAGGGGTGATTTAGGAGAGTTTAAGTCCTTGTGCAATCCCAACGTTGTTGACACCTAAGAAAGTAGGGTTGGAGAATGTGCATTGACAGCATGATATTAACCAGATCACTATGGGATATAAGTTCCCATACACGCTGGATGACATGCTTGACAGGTTACATGGGGCTAACTGGTTTTCCAAGGTCTACCTGAAGAATGGATACCATCAAATTCAGGACAGACTTAGGGATGAGTGGAAGACTATTTTTTAGATGAAGGAAGGATTTGTACAAGTTGGCTAGTTCATGCCATTTGGTGTATCCAAAGCCCCTAGCACATTCATATGACTAATGTACCAGGTATTGAAACCATTTCTGGTAAATTTGTAGTGGTGTATTTGATGATATCTTATCTATAGCTTCTATGAAAACGAACACTTATTGCATTTGAAGAGAGTATAACAGCACTGCAGAACATAAGTTGTATATTAACCTAAGAAGTGCAGTTTTAAGATAAATAAATTGCTTTTCTTAGGTTATGTTGTTTCGACAGATAGTATACGAGTTTGATGAGGCAAAGATACAAGCAATCAAGGAATGGCCTACTCCAAAGAATGTCCTCTTAGTACGAACCTTACTGGTTTGGTGACCTTTTTGTCATAGGTTTATCAGGAAATTCAGCACTATATTGCACCATGACAATGATTGAAGAAGGGAAAATTCCATGGACTGATGAGGTAGCCACTAGCAATCTTGAAGGAGAAATTGAGTACAACGCCAGTACTTGCGCTTCCCGACTTTGAGAAGTTATTTGAAGTGGATTGTGATACCAGTAGGGTAGGCATAGGATCTGTTCTTTTAAAGGAAAAGAGGCCGATTGCATTTTTCAGTGATGAGTTTTGTGATGTTAGGCAGAAGTGGAGCACTTATGATAAGGAATTTTACTCAGTGTTTCGTGCTCTAAACACTTGGGAACACTATCTGATTGGCAAAGAATTTGTGCTTTATTCAGATCATGAGGCCTTGAAGTACTTGAATAGCTAGAAGAGGATCAGCTGTAACATGCATGCGAGATGGTGTCAATTTCTATAGAAATTTCCTTTTAGATTACGACATAAATCTAAAGCTTAGAATAAAGTGGTAGATGCTTTGAGCAGGCAAGCTTCTTTGTTGCTGACCTTGAGTCAGGAGATATTGGGTTTTTAGTATCTTAAAGATGAATATGAGCAAGACGAGGACTTTACTGAAATATGGCACCAGGTATCAAATAATCAGTTTAAGGGCAAAGCATGTATGTGGCAATCCTATTGCTAGACCTGTTACTACGAATCGTAGGTTACATGCTTACGAAGATGATTATAAGGAGGAAGATGAATTAATAGCGGAATAGCAACAATAGCGATGAGGCATTAGTGGCAAATCTGGAAAAGTTAAGGCATAAAGTAAAGAGGTAGATATCATAATTTTGTTGAATATTTTGAAGATATAAATGAATATGGAAGGAATAATTTCAATATAGGTAAATATTCTATATTTAGCGGAGAATTAGGGATTAAGAATTTTATTGATTGGATTACTGAGTTAAGTAGATCTTTGAATATATAGAGATTTTCAAAGAGAAAATTTGAGATTAGTGGCTTGTAGATTGAAAGGGGGCACTTCTGCTTGGTGGGAGAGGTTATAAAAAAAGTTATATCATGAAAGAAAAACACCTATTAGAACGTGGTTTAAGATGAAGCTATTATTGGAAGATAGATTTCTTCCTTTTAATTATGAGGAAATCATGTTTCAATAGGAGCATAAATTTCATCAAGAAAAGAAATTGATACATGATTATAACACAAAGTTTATGACGTCGATGCAGAGTAATGATTGAAAGGGAAAAAGTTTCTACTCTAAATGTGATGTAGCAGAGGCAATGGCTTCGAGTTACTAGGACAAACGAGATTTGGGAAGCTGATGAGCCAGTTAGGAAGTCTACAAGTTCTAATGCTGGCAGCTTTTGATCCAATGCTGGTGGCTTTAATCCAACAACACTAACGACCTTCATGTCTACAAGTTCCAATGCCGACAGCTTTTTGTTCAACACGAATGGCCTTGAAGTTATAAGTCAGTAGCTTTAGCTGGCCTTCATTTAGTGATTTCTTTTCATTATTTTTTATTTTATTTGTTTCATTTCTTGCCTTTAGGGTTGTGAACTCCTATTGATATTTTAGGTTTTGCTCATTGTAAGGCATTCTATACATTTTTTTTTTCATCAACACAAAGCAGAGTCTCTTTGATTCTAAATTTCAATAGCTTTATCAATCTTTGATGCCATTTAACTGGTATTACTCATAATCAATGGTTATTTAAAGATTACCAACTTTCGAGTATTCTTCAAATCAATGAATTTGTAATAATCCATATGCTCTATATTGCATCAATTAGTATCAGAGTCGTGTTCATTCCCGGAGTAACGATGCCTCCTCATAGACAACCAAACCAGTGTCATGCCATTATGGATGAAATTTATGATCGTAAAGATTTAAGGAGGCAAATTGGCTAGATGATTGATGAATTGCTGGGAACAGCCCTAGATTGTCAGTTAAAGAGTGTGATGGACCGCCTTATTGAGAGGATAGGTGTGATGTTTGGGGCCTAGCATGAAACCAATCCAAGACGCCATGGAAACTCTGATCCGACTCTTGATCTTGATGAGGAGAAGGATGTTTCATCTTCATCCATTAATGAAGATGAGATAGTGAAGGAGATACTGCAGGGACGTGGTAGAGTTAGGGTAGTAGAAGATAATAGATAATGGGAATTAGGGATGAGAACGGAGATTCCAGAGTTTCGTGGCAGTTTGAAGCCAGAGGAGTTTTTGGATTAGCTAGCCACTATAGAGGAGATCTTGGAGTTCAAAGGTATTCCTAAGAATAAAAGAGTGCAGTTGGTGGCGACCCATCTTCATAATGGAGCCATAGTGTGGTGGCAACAAACGAAACTAACCCATTGCAAGTTGGGTAAATCTAAGATCATGATCTAGGAGAAGATGAAGAAGCACATGAGGTCAAAATTGCTGCCTTATAATTTCCAACGGATCATGTATCAAGACCCCAAAATCTAAAACATGGTAGTAGGTCAGCGATTGAATACACCTCTAAATTCTATCAATTGTTTATTAGGAATGAGCTTCATGAGATTGAGGATTAGTTGGCGGCTAGATATATTAGTGGTCAAAGGATGCAGATTCAAGATATGGTAAATTTGTTTGATCTAATCAGTGTTTCCATTATGCACCAACGGGCATTGATACTTGAAAAGCAGCAGAGGCGACCTAGTAGTGGGTTCTCTAACGGTGGTGTGATAGGTGGTAGTAGTAGTGGTAGAAGCAACGATGTAACGAACCGTAATGGAAGTGGAGTGGTTGGTAACACTGCTGATGGGCTCAATAATAGGTCTAACATCAGTAGTCTTAGTAGCAATGGCTTGAAGTGTTTCAAATGTGGGGAGCCTGGTCATATGCAGTCAAAGTGTAGGAAGGTAGAGAAGAAAGTGGCCTTATTTGTTGAGAATGATGAAACAAGTGAAGAGGATGAGGTGTTTGAGGCTGAAGGGGATGGAGAGCCTATTTTTTTTTATGTAGAGTATAAGGAGGAACAGTTTTTTGAAGGGGATGGAAAGGAGAGTTTAGTAGTGAGGAGGTCATGTATGACTCCCAGAGCTGCTGAGGAAAACTAGGTGAGGACTAATATTTTTTAGCCTACCTGAGCCATTCTAGGAAAGGTATGCAGATTTATGGTCAATTCAGGTAGCTGAGAGAATATCATCTCCACAAAGGAAGTACAAAAGTTAGGAGTTCAAATGGAACAGCATCCTAAGCCTTACAAATTAGCATGGTTGAAGAAGGGTGGTGAGGTAAGTGTATCTAAACAGGCCTTATTTACATTTTCTATTGGATCTAAAGACAGGGATACTGTATGATGCGATGTGGTAAAAATGGATGCCTACCACTTGTTGTTGGGAAGGCCTAGGCAATTTGATAGAGGCATGACCCATGATTGTGCTTGTGCAGAATAAAGTAGTTGGTGAACCCAAGCCTGTGAAGCAGGGCACCAATACTATTATATTATCTCTAGCTAAATTTGAGGAGGAGTTGCAAGAAGCAGATGTGGTGTTTGCTTTGGTGGGCAAGGAGTTAGTTGAGGATGTAGCAGTACCTGAGGAAGCAATTGCCCTTGTTAGAGAGTTCCAGGATGTATTTCTTGAAGAGTTACCAGTTAAGTTACCACCACTTATGGACATCTAACATCAAATTGACCTTGAGCCTGGTGCTTCCCTCTTAAAAAGACTACACTACAAAATGAGCCCTATTGAACAAAAGGAGCTGAGGAGACAGGTGGAAGAATTGCTAGAGAAGAGATTTATTCGGTAGAGTTTGAGGCCCTGTGCTATCTTTGAATTGTTAACACCTAAGAAGGATGGCTCTTAGTAGATGTGTGTGGATAATCATGCTATCAACAAAATCATAGTCAGGTACAGATTTCCTACCCTCGTTTGGATGATTCACTCAACCTGTTGAGTGGTGTAAGGGTGTTTCGACATTGGATTTAAAGAGTGGTTACCACCAAATCCGAATCAGAGTTGGAGATGAGTGGAAAACTAAATTCAAGACCAGGGAAAGGTTATATGACTGATTGGTCATGCCATTTGGGTTATCAAACGTCCCCAGTACCTTTATGCGAGTAATGAACCAGATTCTGAGATTGCTTATTAGTAAGTATGTTATTGTGTGTTTTGATGACATACTGGTTTATAGTGTTAACCATGATCAGCATCAACAACACCTGTGTAAGGTTTTGACTATCCTTCGCCGAGAGAAGTTTTATACAATAGCCAAAAAATGTACTTTCATGACCTCCAGGGTACCTTTCATAAGTTATGTTATCTTTGATGCAAGCTTGCAGGTTGACTAGTGTAATGCCCTAAGCCTACTTCCATTACAAAGGTGAGGAGCTTCCATGGCCTCACATCTTTTTACAAGTAGCTTATTGCTTATTTCAACAGTATTATGGCTCCACTAACTAATTGCATGAAGGGGGGAAAGTTTGAATGGTTAGAGGGAGCAAAAGAAGCTTTTGAGCTCATTAAGAGGCGTCTGGCATCAACCCTTATACTAGTGTTACCAGACTTCCATTAAACTTTTGAGCTTCATTCAGATGCATCCAAAGTAGGGATTGGAGTTGTATTAACTTAGAATGGTAGACCAATTGCCTATTATATTGAGAAGCAGAATGGGGCAAAATTGAGGTATAATACTTATGATGTTGAGTTCTATGCTGAGGTACAGGGAATTAAGCACTGGCAACATTACCTATTCCATAGAGAGTTCATCCTATACACTGACCATGAAGCTTTAAAACGTTTTCACAGCCAGATGAAGTACCATCCAAGCATGCTTCATGGGTGGCTTACTTAGAGTGGTTCACTTTTTTTGTGAAGCATAAGAGTGGGGTCACGAACAAAGTAGTAGATGTCTTAAGTAGGCGTAGGAGTCTCTTAGGCAAAATGCAGATGAAGGTACTTGGTTTTTACTCATTTGCTACTTTATATGATTCTGATCCATTTTTTTTCCCGTATCCTAGCCCGTTTCAAAGATGGGGAATAGACTGAGTACCTGCTACAAGATGGATTCTTATTTAATGGTAATCAGCTATGCATACCTAATTGTAGTTTGAGGGCTAATATTATTTAGGAGTTGTACTGTGAGGATCATGTGGGTAAAGATAGAACTTTGCATCTAGGCCAGACATCCTATTACTAGCCATCCATTCAAAAAGAGGTATAGAGGTTTGTACAACGATGTAGGGTATGCTAAGTGTCTAAGGGGATGTCTACCAATGTTGGGTTATACTTGCCCTTACCTCTGCCGTCTCAACCATGAGTAGATGTCAGTATGGATTTTGTCCTGAGTTTGCTAAGGACTCAGAGGGGTAATGATTCTATCTATGTGGTAGCAGATCGGTTCTCCAAGATAGTGCATTTCATCCCTTGTAAGAAAACTGTAGATGGTGTGTGTGTAGCATAGTTGTACTTTCGGGAAGTATATAGATTACATTGGTTGCCTTTGGAGGATCGTCAACACTCAGCTAAACTTCAACAGTGCCTATCATCCATAGACAGATGGGCAAACTGAGGTGGTAAACAAGTCTCTAAGCAATCTTCTAAGGAGTTTAGTGGGGGGGAATGTAAAGAGTTAGGATAAAAAATTGAGCCACGTTGAGTTTGCTCACAACCATGCAATCAACCGAAGTATAAGTTTCAGCCATTCCAGATTGTTTATTTAGTCATTAAAGGCCTGCTTGATATTTTACTTATACCTGATCGAACTTGGAATCATGGCAAAGCAATGGATTTTGTAGATAGTCTACAAGAGATCAATTAGACAGTTCACAACAACCTGGAAAAGGGTACAAGCAAGTACAAAGTGGCTGTTTGACAAAAATGGGGACACCTCGAGTTTGATGTGGGAGATTTTGTGTAGGCTGTTCTTACCAAGGATAAATATTCTGTTGGTGATTACAACAAGCTCTCTGCTAGGAAAATTGGGTTAGTTGAGACTTTGAGAAAATCAAACCGAATGCCTATAGGCTCAAATTACGTAGCCATGTTCAAACCTCATATGTGTTTAATGTGAAGCATCTTGTCCTTACATGGGGAATAGTTCAGACAATGATAATTTAAGGTCGAATTCTATTCAGCCAAGAGAGGATGATGTGGTAAAGGTAATGGCTTTGAGTTACCAAGACAAATGGAATTCGGGAAGATGACGAGCTAGTTAGGAAGTCTATAAGTTCCAACACTGGCGGCTTTAATCCAACACAGGCCGCCTTCATGTCCATAAGTTCCAATATCGGCGACCTTAAAGTTATAAGCCAGCAACCTTAAGCTAGCCATCATATGGCGATTTGTTTTCTTTAATTTTTATTTTATTTGTTTCATTTCTTGCCTTTAGGGTTGCGAACTTCTATTAATATTTTGGGTTTTGGTCATTGAAAGAAATTTTTTACATCTTTTGTTTCATCAACACAAAGCAAAGTCTCTTTGATATCTAATTTCAATAGCTTTATCGATCTTTGATGCCATTTAATCGATATTGCTCGTAATCAACGGTTGTTTGAAGATTACACTTCCGAGTATTCTTCGAATCAACGAATTTGTAATAATCCATATGCTCTACGCTATGTCAAAAAAAGAAGGGGAAAGAACACATTGAAGAGACTCCTAAAAAGACCTCTTCTGAATCTCTGGAAACTATCCCTCCTAAAGTAGAAGGAAAACCTATGGATGAGAAGATTGATCATCCACCTATTATTTTCACTAAACCTGATAAAAAAGGATCTATTCCTGATGTATGTCTGAAATTGTCACAACAAATACTAAGACTCTTGAAGTCATTGAAAATAAACCTGTTGGAACACCGATGCAAGAGGAGAAACTAGCTGAAGTAGTTGTTGGTGAGCTTACAAAGGTAGTAGAAGAGGAAAAGTCGATTGAAGTAGTTGAAGTTGAGGAGAAACCAAAAGTTGAATTGGTTGTAAAAGAAGCAAAGGAGGAGCCAAAAAGTAAACCGATTGAAACTAAAAGCAAGGAGAAAGTAGATGAGGAAGAGAAGGCCAATCTTCTATTGACTTTAAATGCTGAGGTTGTAGGGTTCGAGCAATTAAAAGAATTGTATGAAGCTGATACTGGTTTCAAATAGATTTAGGCTAATATATTTTCTTTATACCCAGATGGTACACCTTTATGCCCTGAAGAGAACTTGAGATCAAGTTCTTCTCAGGTAGGAGAGAATGATGCGGATTACAAGCAGCAATAAGCCTCCTTTTTACATTGCCGGCCTAAACTTCTACACCGTCGACCTACATTGATACATCGCCGGCCTACATTGTACGATTCGCTTTTTAAGTTGGTGGCTTTCATTTATTCATTATTTATCTTTTAGGGTTTTTCCATGCATAGTATAAATAATCCTTTAACTAGTCTTTCTAAGATAGAACATTTTACATACTTTTGAAACCCTAATTAAGAGAGTTTTTCTCTTGGAAATTGCATCCATTGCAATTGCGTGTGCTTTAGAACATTCGGTAAGTGTTCTTGTTTTTATCCACGCTTACTCGTCGTGTCACACTTTGAAATTGTGCATTACAATCCTTTTAAGTAGATAAAATTTCTACCTTTAAATGTAAATTTCTGTCGGAAAAATCAGTGTCATTGATTTTATTTATAGAATTAGAAATTCTTTTATCCATTTTTCATCACTTAATTTTTATCTCTAAAGTCTAGTTTTCTTATAATGTAAAATGATAAAAGAAAACCTATAAGCTAGATTTGGAGGAGCACATCAGAATTGGTCCATCAAATTTCAACTTCCTCAATAAGTGATATCATGTACTAAAAAACGGTTAATGGGCTTCAATCCATAAAGAATCCACTTTAGGATCCATTAATAAAAGGAGTTGATTGTCAATATGACCTTAACATAATATCATGGCTAAGCTTTATGAAATCATCTTTCCTTCCTCAATTGGATAAATTGGATTTCAAATTTAATAGAAATGTCATCCTGCACCAAAATTCCGACTTAAAAAATGAAATACTTGTCTGCAATAAAGAGCACACCTCATTTCATCAATTATAGTGAGCGTCAGTATTTTGTAACTCCTCATCTATTCCAAGTGCTTTGAGTTTATGCAGAGTACTACTCTAAATCGTCCTTGTATGTGTCACTCCACATCACGTCACTCCTTATGGGCCGCATATAGCATGATATACTCATGGCCACTTGGATTTGAACCATATACACACATAATAATATAAGAAATCACAGTGCGAACTATCTTTTTCATTGGCCAATGGTTATTGATTAGTTAATATGACAAGCTAGAGGTGCAAATGGCAATAGTACTACCACCAAGCTTGACTCATTATTAGTATGAGTTAAAAGCGATGAGTTGCATGAATATTACCATCAAGCTTAATTGGTCATGATTACAAGGTAAAAGCGACAATTGCATGGACACTATTGTCGAAACTTATTTGTTCACTGTCGTTGTTTGGGGGAAGGTTGCTACTCTCCTTAATTGTTAAAGAGAAAATAAAGTCGAGTCATAACTTGTGGAAACTGTCATGAAATTAATGGGCGAGAATAACTCGCTATAGATTCTACTTATATTAGAAATATGCTAAGGCTTACACATATGTGTGGCCAATACATAACAAATGGCCACGTTTAATAGTGATCCCAATTGAGCCATTTTGGCAGCCATACTTATGTTAGCAATGTTTCTTCTTTAAGCGTAACTTATTTAATTTGTAGCAAACCTGTGGCCACATCTATAGGCCATGTTTTTTAAGCGTGGCTAAAACTCTTTGGTAATGTCTTTTTAACTATTAGAGATGTTTATTAAATGTCGCTAATGCCCCATTTGTTGTAGTACAATACCTAAACTTTTTTCGATTTTAAAAGAATAATACATAAACAAAATTTCATTACAAGAAAATACCTGAACTTTTTATTTTTTTGCACTGCAGTACTTTTGGTTGGAGTCTGGCAAAAAATCTGGGCATTTGTTGACACGGAAGGGATTATATATTAAAAAATAATTTTCTACCACGTTAGCATATTTACTTTATTATTTTCCTTTCTCACTCTCATCACTCCTCTCTCTATCTCCTACCACCACCGACCACCCCTGTATCTATGAGAAATACTTTAAATCATAATCATCAAAACAAATTCAAAATCAAAAGCAAAATTATAACTTACAAACCCTAGAATTAGAAATCTTCCATCAATTTTCTTAATAATTTCTCCATTCTTATGCTATCACATACTGCTATTAATTTCTCATTACATCACTTGCACATATGTACGTACGTATATATATGTTTCTTCACCATTTGATTTATATGTATGTATATATATGTATATACGTACATATAAATCAAATATACGTACATATAAATCAAATGGTGAAGAAACGAGTTCTAAATTGGCTCAACAGCCCAATTTGGACGTCAAAGCCACCATCTGACAATGAATGTTACCTTCATTACACTAGTAGAAAAGTAGGTAGGGGAGGCGAAAATTAAGAGGCGAATTTCGCCTCTTAAAGTATCTGAGGCGAAATTCGCCTCACTTAAACAAAAGAGGCGAATTTCGCCTCATCCTAGTCAGCTGATGAGGCGAAATTCGCCGCTGACTAGGACGATGAGGCGAAATTCGCCTCAGTAGCCTAGTCAGCGGCGAATTTCGCCTCATCAGCTGACTAGGATGAGGCGAAATTCGCCTCATACTCACAAGGATGAGGCGAAATTCGCCTCTGTTTTATGAGGCGAAATTCGCCTCATCTTCCCCCTATATATACCCTCCGCCCTGCACTCCCACCTCTCCATTCTCTCTCTCGCACATCACACACACACACCCTCGCTCCAGCGCGCACACACACACCCTCGCTCCTGCACGCACGCACACACACACCGAAACCCACCCCCCCCCCCCCCCCCCCCCCCCCCCCCCCACACACACACACACACACACACACACACACCCACACCCACACCCACACCCAACACACACACACCCACACCCACCGACCCACCCACCCACACACACTCACTCACTCACAGACACACTCACTTGCCCACACACACACACACTAGCTCACTGACGTGCACACCCACCCATAAGCACACATACACTCACGCACACACATCAGGAAAAAAAAAATATTTTCGATTACGTAAATTTAATTATACGGTAAGTTTTTATTCTTAATTTAATTCTTGTAGTATTTTATTTTATAGTAAAATATATTTTTGATTGATATTTTAATTTTCAATGCAGGTATCTGATAATTTGGGTGGATTTGATCGGATATTTATTGTACTACAATTACTACAAGGTTAGTTCAATTTGTTATGAAATTTTTAATTCATTTATTTAAATAGTAGTAGTAATATTTATGTAGTAATATGTATTTAATTTTTAGTTGTGTATATTAGTGTGTAGTTGAAAAAATTATAGATTTTTAGGATATGTGATTACATATTATTATTCAATCTATGTTTATTATGTTTAATATCATGTCACATAGATTAAATATAAATACTGAGATGTTAATATTTTTTCATGTATATTGATTAATGAATGTTCAATATATAGTTATGTATTTATTGTTAGAAATTGAAAAAACTATGTATGTACTTAGGATCAAGTATTTATATATTATTCAAAGCTTGTTTTATATGTTTAGATTAATAAGACATAAAATAAGTGTAAGTATTGAAATAATACTACTTATATATGTAGTATTTCCTGTATATTATATGTATACTTATATATTTATTATAAGTAAGGTAAAGATATTATATGTATTTAGGATTTAGTGATGGCATATAATTGTCTAATATATGTGTATTGTGTTTTATTTTGATACGTAGTGTAATTACAATTATTTAAATATTATTAATTTTATGTGAACAAAAATCATATATAGTTACAATATAACAATTGTATATTAATGTTTAATACATACGTAATATGTTTAACTTCATAAATGTATGTATGTATGTGTACAGTAGTAAATGCTCCTATTTATAGGCTTATAAATTAATTTATGTTAAATTTGTAGTAATGTATTTCTTCTTAGAGATTCAATAAAACTATACATATTATCTGTAATTGCATGATACATATAGGGTTAAATAATAAGTAAGTTAAACATATGGTGTTTCAATATTAGATGCTTGCATAGTTATAGGAGAGTTATCCGATGTGACTTAAATGTGGTAATTAATTAAGTGTCAATTTAGGATGTCTGAACGAAGTTGGCATATGACACGTGATTTGACTACGACGCAATATAGAAATGGGGTTAGAGAGTTTTTAGAAGCTGCTGTAAACCATAAGCGGGCAGATGGACTGATTAGATGCCCTTGTAGAGATTGCCTCAACGGTTCATGGCAATCTATTCAGATTATTGAGTATCACCTCCTCAGAAGGGGAATGGCTTGGACCTACTCCCCTTGGATTTATCATGGTGAGGATGTAGATGAATTCGAGGTACATGATAATGTTGTTATGGATGAAGGGAGCAATCCACTTGAAGACACGCACTTTGAAGATGAGGCAGATCAAAAACTTTTGGAAGATATTGCTGTTAATATAAGTGACGGCGATGGCGATGATACTGACAGCGAAGATGAAAGTAGTGGGTTTAATGGAGATGGGTGGACTGGAATGTTTGAAAAAGCAAAGAGTCCAGTGTATCCGGGATGTACAAAGTTTTCATTATTATCAGCAGTAGTGCAAATGATAAATCTAAAGATTGATGGTAAGCAGTCTGTGAAGTCATTTAACAATTGGCTTGACTTAATAAAAAGTTTGTTACCTGCCGACAATTTGTTACCTACATCATATTACGAAGCGCGGAAGTTTTTGAAGCAGTTAGGCATGGATGCAAACATGATTCATGCTTGTAAAAATGATTGCGTTTTGTTTCGAAAAGAATTCAAAAATCTTGATACATGCCCAGTGTGTGGGGAAGGAAGATGGAAGCTTCATACAAGAAAACAAAAAACAGTACCGGTTAAGGTGTTGCGACATTTCCCACTAGTTCCAAGATTACAAAGGCTATTTATGTGTCGGAAGACGGCTCCAGAGATGAGATGGCACAAGGAAAAGTATATATCTGTAGATGGTGTGTTGAGGCATCCGGTGGATTCCGAACAGTGGAAGGGATTGGATAACAAATATCCTTTGTTCGCATCGGACCCCCGAAGTGTACGATTAGGACTTGCCACTGATGGGTTTAATCCATATGCAAACATGAGCACGACATACAGTGTGTGGCCAGTTATTATGTTTGTATACAATGTTCCACCATGGAGATGTATGAAGGAGCCATATATGATGATGTCTCTTTTAATACCGGGGCCGAAATCACCAGGTAAAGATATTGATGTGTACTTACAACCATTGATAGATGAGCTACAAGAACTTTGGACAAGTGGGGTCAAAACACTAGATGTGGTCGAAGGACGGGTATTTCGACTGCATGCTGCGTTATTATGGACTATTAACGATTTCCCGGCATATGGTGACATTTCAGGGTGGACGACGAAGGGTTATAAAGCATGTCCAATATGTAACATTGACTGCACAAGTGGCCATTCAAATAGTAAGTTCCACTATATGGGCCATAGACGGTTTTTGCCTTTGAGACATAGGTGGCGCCATGACAGGGTAAGTTTTGACGGCACCACGGAAACACGGGCACGACCAAGGGATTTCTCTGGTTCAGACATCATCGATCAATTGAGTCGATACGAGCATGTCATTTTTGGAAAATTGCAACAGCGCCTATGCCGTCGGAGGAATGAAGACGGGACAAATTGGTGTAAGAAGAGTTTGCTATTCCGATTGCCATATTGGAGTGAATTGCACATACGACATAATCTTGACGTGATGCATATCGAAAAGAATATATGCGATAACCTAGTGGGAACTATTTTTGGTCTTAAGGGCAAGTCAAAAGACACCGAGAAGGCAAGACTCACACTCCAAGAAATGGGTATTCGTTCCGAGCTACACCTGCAGCAACGTGGTGGACGCATTTTCAAACCACCAGCTGCATATACACTATCGACTAGGCAAATGAGAGAGGTATGTAATGCAATTAGGGATGTGAAGATGCCTAATGGATATGCTTCAAATATATCATCTTGCTTAGGCGCTGATGAAGTTAGTTTGAGAGGTCTTAAGAGTCACGATTGTCATGTCTTGCTGCAACGTATTCTCCCGGTTGTCATTCGTGGGGTCTTGGATAATCGCATTTATGATGTTGTATGTGATGTATGTCGTTTTTTCAGGGAATTGACTGCTAAAGAACTCCGTGTAAATTTGTTGGAGTCTTTGGAAAAAACAATAATCCTAACTCTTTGCAAGTTAGAGATGATATTTCCTCCTGCTTTTTTTGATATTATGATACATTTAGCCGTCCACCTTCCACATGAAGCACGCATATGTGGTCCGGTCCAGTACCGGTGGATGTATCCTGTTGAGAGGTACATGGGAGTTTTAAAAGCAGATTTGCGGAATAGGGCAAGACCGGAAGGTTCAATTACTGAGTCGTATGTTGTGCGGGAGAGCACTCAATTTTGCTCACTATATTTTGATAACATGGACTCAAGAATAAATAGGCCCCACCGACAGTGGGACGAACCGCTGGATGAATGTCCATCATCATCGTTTCGAGTATTCACACAGCCCATACGTTCAATAGGTGCATGCACTATAACAGGCTCGGATGCAGAACTCAACAGGTTGCATTGGACAGTATTGAACAATTGCGAGGAAGTGCAACCCTTTATAAGGTATATCATGTCTTTTCATTCATTTATGACCTGATAACAAGATATGTTCCCCAAGAATGAAGATCCGCTTCTAACGAAATATCTTACAGGGAGTTCGAGGCCGAACTAACTGCACGTGGAGCATGCAATGTGGGAGGAATAGTATGTAAACATTTTGCCGAGTGGTTTAGAAATAAGGTTAAAACTTGTTGAAGCCTTCAATTCCATTAATTTATCAATATCTTCACATGTAACTTTAATTGTTTACATGGTATGTAGACTATGGAGCAAACGGCTGTCCATGGACATCAGATGCCAGAAGATCTTGAAGCGTTAGCTTGGGGCCCTGAAATTCATCGATATAGCTTCAATGCTTGTATCGTGAATGGTATCCGATACAACACAGAGGCCAAGGAGGTTGGCCTAAGATCACAGAATAGCGGTGTATATGTCATCGGTGCGGATGGAGGGCAACAACTTACATTTTACGGCGTTCTCACCGAAGTTATACAACTAAATTATGTGGGGTCGAAGAAAGTGTTTTTATTCAAATGCAGGTGGTTTGATACGGAGAAGGATAAACCGGAAATTATCGACGGAGACCTCATCTCCATCAACACCGCAAGGTCATGGTACGATAACGACCCGTACATCCTTGCCGACCAAGCACAACAAGTATTTTACCTAAAGGACCCAAGCAAGCGATACGGCAATTGGAAGATTGTCCAGAAAGTTGTACACCGTCATATGTTCACACGTGCTCTCTTCCAAACTGAGAGTATAGACGATGTTGAATCGATCGAGCCACCTCCAATAGAGGAGGCAATGCAACAGACAGTGCAAAGGCCATGGACAATTTCAATCAATCGCATATTTGTCGATCTAGGAAACCTTACACGCTTACCCGACCCGAGTGCGGGATGCAGTAGCATAGGCGATTACGATTTGGACGAATAGATTGTACGGATACGTTTATTTAATTATTATCTATCAAATGTCTTTGTTTGCGTAATGATCTCCACGAAATGTTTAAGTAACCGGTGTATTTTTTAACTTGCAGGATGAGTAGCTCCGATTTCATGGATCAGCTTTTGGACGACTCTGCGGCACATCCGGAGCAGTACACTGGTGGGATTTAAAGCTTCATTTGTAAAGGTTTTATCTGTCATAGCAATATTATATCTACTTCGGACTCATGCGTTTCATTTTGTTATTTTGTTATACAGGAGGATCGTTTACTGCCTTACTTACTGATCGGCAGGTCCGACATCCCGATGACCAGTCGGGGCAGGCGGCTGACCACAGCAGGCATGGGTAAATGAGCTCGGGATAGGGGAAGAGGTGTTATATGACCTCCCGGATGATATGCCTGCTCAGGTGAACCCTGATGACCCACAGGCCGCAGCAGTGGAGCAGGAGGAGGCCGCTGTGGCAGCTCAGCATGAGGAGGCAAACATCATGGTGACAGACAGGCGCCGGGGTATGTATAGAGGTTACCGGGCGGAGGAGGAGTATAGGCGGACAGGCCGTAGACCGACTATCACTATGCCTGATGGGTTTATGGGTCTCATATGCTCATCTCCGGGGATGGTTAGGTTGGAGTTCTTACTCCATCACAGAGCGTCGACGAAGTTGTTTGTCCCTGGTGGTCGAGGAAAGGCATGGTCAGCATTTCCCGAGGCATATCGACATGGCATCATCCGCCGTGTAATGGTAAGTTAATTTTAAATCTAAAGATATACGAAAAACCAATTTTTGGCTCCTGATACCTTCCTTTAACACTAATTTTTTTTTTTCAAACTTGCAGAACAAGTTCGAACTACCTGAAAATTGGCGGGAATTCATAAATGGTGGGTGGCACTGGACTTTCTAGCAAGCAAGTCGTATAGTCAGCTTCGATACAGGCTTAAGCGTTATGTCATAGCCAAGGGTGGAGGCGATGCAGCTGCTAGTAAGCCACCACCGGGTTTCGAGCACAGGATAGATGAATGGAGGGCATTCGTCCACTTCCTTGAGACAGATCAAGATTATAAGGTACGCTTCTCCATGTGGTAAATTACATATGCATAAGATATAGTTCACTTGTTCACTTCTTCAAGAAACGTGTAGTTGCGATCCACGGTGAATGCGGAGAACAGGAAGAAGCAACTGTCAGTTCATACAGGTGGTACAAAGTCCATGCTCCAGCATGCACTCACAAATGTAGGTATTCCAATCACAATAAATGTGGGTTTATATGCTATGTTCTTGTACTGACTTTTTTTAATAATGTATTACAGGATCTCACGCCGATACAAAACTACCGACATACCCACCTAAGGAGACAGAAAGGGCAGTTAACGGATCGATGGGAGTCGGAGGTCTCCATGCAGAATTATGTTAGTATTTTCGATTCTTAATTTTTTTTTTGGTAGTAGTAGTTCATATCCATCTGTTTGTACGATTATATTCACCTTCATGTTGTTTCAATTAGGAACGAATGGTGGAAAAAAGGAAGCATGAGGATGATATTGCTGCTGCGTCAGGTCAGCGACCTAAGGAGGATAAGGTCATTATGGAGGAGGTTTTGGGCCACCGATCTGCCTACCGACGTGGCTTCGGTTACGGCATGCCGATAGATCAACATAGGGTTGATTACTATGAGCAGCCACGGGAGGAGAATTTGGTCCACTCTGAGTATGATAGGACCAGCCAGGAGGCCAAGATTGAGAAGATGCAAGAGAAGATTGATTTGCTGATGAACTACGTCCGTCCCCCTACTACATCTTCCTCCGGGCAGTACCCTCCATACCAACGCAGCACCACAGATGGGGACTTCCACTTATGGCCCTGATCCTAGTCAGCCTGGCTTTACGCCATTCACACCAGTCCCACCTCCTCCGTATCCTTACCATGGGTTTTATGGGATGCCGAGCCATCCATCCATGTTCACGCATCCTCCACACGATCCAGCACATGAGTCACCAGGCAGCTCCGCACAGCAGAGAGGACCACATCCTCAGGGGTTCATCCCATGGGCAGGGGGTCCCGGTTTTTCACAGTTTGCGTCACAGCCGTCCGCGTTTGGATCGTACGCTTTTCCTGGGGCTCCTTCGTCTTCACATCCTCCTGCCTCTCAGCAGCCTCCACATACTCCGACTCAGCCGGCAGCTGTTCAGTCGACACCGGCTTCGACTCCCCCCCATACAGTATCACAGAGGACATCCGTGAGAGGATCTGGTCGTGCTCGACTCCGACAGGAGCAGCGACAGTAGCTGCTACAGTTTTTTCATTTCCTCATCGTTTTTTATTATTCAGGACATGATGTTCACGTTTTATTGCATTACTTGTTTCGCACCTTATTTGTCATGCTATTGATTATGATACCGTCATATTTTGTCCCTTAGTACTGTAATTTATTACGACGAGTACCATGCACAGCTAATTTATATATGAAACCATTCAACAAACCCGCAGTATATCTCTATTCACACCATGATCAAACATATATTAAATAAATTGGAAAGGACAAATTTATTATTTAATGTGTTACACACTGAACGAAATTTTCATAAAAATTACTGGAAAATAAACACAAATTACTAAACAGGGCAATGGTAATTACTTTTAGCAATTCAAGCTCATTTCGTCTATTTGGTTACGTAACTATACATTACAATTTAACGTTTTCAGATTGGAAAAATGAAGGAATGGTTAACTATAAGTATTTGAAACATTATATTGCTCATATGATTGAAAGATCATCCTAATTCATTCATCTAAGTTAATTACTTTTAGCTAATTCAAGCTCACTTAGTCAAGTTGAACTTAGATTCACTACAAATTCATTATACATGTAGGATTTATGTTAACTTGAACTTACCTTAACTTAAACTAAGTCAAAGATGGTTAACTTAACCTTAATCATTTAATTCAAAATATAAGTCAAAGATGGTTAAACTAACTCAATCTAATTCATTTTAACTCATTGAAGTCTATTTAATCAAGTTGAACCTCGGTTTGTTAACTAAATTCATTTTTTAATTAACTTTTACATTTAATCTAATTATTTGTTAAATCTATAAATGTACTGAACTCATGTTTAATTACATGAACCAGTCAACATAACACATCAAACATCACTTATCCATCTCATTATAGCTAAAAGTTATCCAATTTGTAAGCAAAAAACACATAAAACAATAAAAACAAGTTGTTAACTTTGCATGGAAAATGTATCAGTTGAAAAGAAATGAAATTTAAGCACTGTTAATTTTAGCATTTGCAAAAGCTCAATACATGAAAGTTGTATATCTCTTTCATATCTTTCCATCGTAACTTCAATCGCCTCAATCAGAGATCAGATTAAAAAATTATGGCCAAAATACGAAGAGGCTGAGAAACTGGGATTTAATTTAGGAATTGAAGATCTTAAAATACGATAGGTTATAAATTAACATCTTAAAAGAAGGACTTAATTTAGGAATTTAATTTGAATACAAACATATTTAATGTGAGTTCGGGTTTAAGAACCAATATTTTCATTCAAACAAATGAACTCAAATTTTAGTAAGATTTCGGAATTAGTGTTTAGGTTAATAATCAAGAGTTAATGAATCCTCTAAACTATTTTAGCGGATTTTTAGAGATTATATCCTATAATTCATTTTATTCATTTAGTCTATCTAAACTCAATTTATAATCTAGGTGAACATTTGGGGTATTTCAGTAACAACACCAACGTAGATAATTTCCTCAACAAACTAGCTTCCTAAAATCTACTTTTATCAAGATCTTATTTACATATTAAATATCAAGTAATCTATAAGACTATAAATCACAGATTTTAATTGTAAAAATTTATGTTCGTACGAACAATTTCATAATGAATACGATAAATATATTATTATCACAATCCATATGAAATAATTAACGGTATTGTAATTAATATATGTTAATTTTATATTTTACAAAGTCGAAATCTTCTTTTATATGTTTAATATTATTAAAAATATTCTCAATATACAAAATGTCGAACAAATAAATATCTTTATAAAAATAAATATCCAACTGAATAAGATTAATTTTTAATCTCATGTACTAGTAAATCAATTGATTAACAAATAAATATTTTTATAATTATTATTAAATCTATGAAAATACTTCTTTATAATTATAACTCTCAGTCTTATCTACTAGTAAATAAATTGATTAGTATATATATTTTATAAAATAATTAATATATATAAATATTTTAATTAATTTTTAATGAATAAGAGTACATTACCTATTTGAATAAGTTTTACCTTTAATCTTATCTGCTAATAAATATATGGATTAATAAATATATATATTTTTATTATTAAATATTTAATCTATATAAATAATTTTGGTATTTAATTTTTAATAAATAAAAGTATACCACCCTATTGAATAAGATTAATTTTTAATCTTATCTACTACTGAATAAATTGATTAATTAATATATAATTTAAATATGAAATATTTAATCTATATAAATATTAAATGTATGTACATATTATTTATAATTAACTTTTAATAAATAAAAGTACATTACCCAATAAAAACAACAACCTTAATTCTTGTTTACTATAAGTAAATTCATTAATAAATATATATTTTTTTATAATAAATATTTAATCTTTATGAATATTTTTTTATTTAAATATTCATAAATATAAGTACATTACTCAATTGAATAAGATTTATTTTTAATCTTATATATTAGTAAATAAATTGATTAATAAATACGTAATTTCAATAATTAAATATTTAATTTATATAAATATTTTTTATGATTCATTTTTAATCAAAATAAGCACATGACACAATTGAATAAGATTAATTTTTAATCTTATTTACTAATAAATAAATTGATTAATAAAAATATAACTTTAATAATTAATATTCAATTATATATATATTTTATAATTAACTTTTTAATAAATAAAAGTACATCACTTAATTAAATAAGATTAATTTTTAATCTTATTTAATAATAAATATGTTGATAAATAAATAAATATTTTCAATAATAAATTTTTTAAAAATTATACAAAATTTTGGGTAAAAATTTTTAGCGGGACGACGCGGGAGAAGAAAAGCGGGGGCGGGAAATTGGAATTTATTATTATGAGGCGAAATTCCCCTCATTTTATCATATGAGGCGAATTTCGCCTCACTGTCTAACTTATGAGGCGAAATTCCCCTCAGATTTCAACATATGAGGCGAATTTCGCCTCATCAGCCCAGTCACCACCCCTATAAATACACCCACTTCTCTCCTCTGCTCGCACAATTTCCCTCACAAATTTTTCTCCTCCTCTCGAACGCTGCTCTCTCCACGGTTAATCCCTATTTTTATTTCATTTATTTAGTTTTTATATTTATTTTTTATTATAATTATTTATTTGAATTTATTTTTGCAGGATTTTACCATTTCTCATTACAAGTTCAACAATATTAAAATCAAATATAATATAAGGTATAATATTTTTATTTATATTTACAAAGTTTTTGTAATTTTTTCAAATTTTAGATATATTCTACTTTTTATTTTTTAACATTTATGTCAATATAAATATATTTATAATATCATAATACTCTTATTATTTCAAATGTTTAGAATAACAAACTTACATACAATATTTTAAGTAAAATATAAATATATTTGTAATATTAATTATACGTTTTTTTTAAATTATTGCAATAGGTGTTGTATTTTTTACTTATAATTCTGCAAAAATATATAAATTAATAAATTTTAAGGCAAATATTAATAGTAATAAATTCGTAATATTAATTATATAATTTTTATAATATGTGTTGCATTTTTTAAAATTTTGAATATAATATATTAATAATTAAATTAATAATAATTTAAATTCTCAAATAATATGTTATAATTATAAATCGGGGGATTGTTTGGTAGATGAGGCGAATTCGCCTCCCTCCTATATGAGGCGAATTTCGCCTCACTAGCCGACGTGGCGCTCAGAATTGGATGAGGCGAAATTCGCCTCATATAGCATTAATGAGGCGAATTTCGCCTCATGACCACGTAGGCTAGTGAGGCGAAATTCGCCTCACTAGCCGACGTGGTGCGCAGAATTGGATGAGGCGAAATTCGCCTCATATAGCATTTAGTGAGGCGAATTTCGCCTCACGCCACGTCGGCTAGTGAGGCGAGTTTTGCCTCACTAGCCCAGGTGGCAACCCATCCCACGATGAGGCGAATTTCGCCTCACCTTTTAAAAAGTGAGGCGACTTTCGCCTCTATTTCCCTAAGGTGGCCGACCTTCTCAGGCGAAATTTGAGGCGAAATATTCGCCTCAATAGCATTACTGAGGCGAAATTCTAAGCTACTGAGAAAAATTTCGCCTCTTAATGTCATTTTTTTACTAGTGTTACTCCTCCTTTATTTATAGAATCCGATGTTGTTATTAATTTAGTCTAAGGTTTGGAAAAAAGATGAAAAGAAAATATTTTATTTCTTTCTGTAATTCTTTCCATATGTTATCCATTCTCTCATCACATGATTTGGGAAGCCTAAAACTCCCACAGCAACTTTAATCATGGGATTATAAGGGCTAACCATTCAAACTTACCATTTTCCATTTTATTGGGAAAAACCAATAGTTTTAATACATGTATAGGATAAAGAAAGCAACATCGTTGATTATTTACATGCTGGAAGGAATTACACGTAGCGTATAGCATTATCGCTTAGTGTAACACATCTACATTTGCATACTATTAAGGAAATATTCTTCTTTCAAAATTAACAAGTAATGATGAAAAGTTGAAAAAACAAATCGATCTTTGTTGATATTACACACCGTTTAAAAGAGTCAAAAGAATGCATAAGTGATGTCAGTGACAGACTGTACCATATTGGCCATGTTCATATTCCTAAAGTATCATCATGGCTAGTCTTTGCGTCATCTGTCTTTATTTCTCTCTCTTTCATTCATATAGGTTCCGACAAGATAACCTTTGTCTACGTTGGACGATACACATATTCACGTACGTAAACTTCAAAAAAAGAAAAGGTCGTCCTTGACCATATTTGCATAGATTATTATGAGAAATTACTGCTCATGTTCCTCAAATCATTTCAATTTATGATCGTTTGAGTTTTTAAATTTCTTATAATACTACTACGATATCTATATATATATATATATATATATATATATTTAGGGTAATACCACGAATGACAGTCAGATTTTAATAAAACATACAATTACGTACTAGAATTTTCAAATTAATCAAGTTGGTATCTAAATTTGAAATTGATTAATAGTATATGAAAATTTTAAAACTCATGAATTTAGTACTTAAAAAAACTTGATGAAGGTATTATGTAGTACATAAAAAGTTTCTTCAGTACTAAATTAATGGAAAATTCCATAATTATGTTATTAATTTAATGGGACCATTCCCGTCACTATCTAAACGGCTCACACCATATCCAATTATGATTGAATCACTAAAATAGTAAATATTCAATTTCTTATTTATTTTTACGGTTATATAGTTAGCTAAACAGTCTCATCGATGAGAAAGCTCCCTTAAATAATGTATTTCAAAGTTTGTGTATTAATTGATCAATTTTAAAATTTAGGTATCTAATTGTATATTTTCTAAAAGTTCGAATACCATTCATGACATTAATAACATGATCAATGCTAATAATTTATTATACCTTTAAGACAATAAAAAATTAATGAAAATTAAGGAAAAAAAAAAAAAATGATTTATTACCATGAAAGTTGGAGTCGATTAGCTAATGGAAAAGTAGGGAACCATGAAAATAGCACCCAAACTGTGACCCCCCATTATTATAATTAAGTAGGTGATATATAAGAATCAAGGACCGCAAATTTTAGTGACAATCATGAAAAAGAAACCAACTATATGGTGGTGTGATTCTCACTCCATTGAGTGCTAATCAATGCTAACACACACTTAGTCAAATAATACTTTAAAAAGAATTCAAGGCTTAATTAGATTGAAACTTTAGTGGTTTTTTTTTTTCCTTTTCGTAATTATGGTTTGAAACTTTAGTTGTGAAAGATATTTCTTATTATCAACAACGGAAAATATGTTGGTTAGATAGAAACATTTATTCTCTAATGTAAATGGCACCCTAGTACTCGTACCTATCTATATCTATGTGGAGATTAAGATGGTATTAGAATGATATAGTAAAACATAAGAAGACAATATAATATAAATTCTTCATTATTTTAGGTGTGTTGAGACATCAGCATATTTTTAAGTTTTATTATTAATGTTATTGCATATTTTGTACTTTATTACCACTTCCCACTAATGTTATTAGTAGCACCGCTATTAGACCATTGGTAACATCATAATACTACTAACATTGTTAATGATGATGATGACTTGGTTCTAACACTCTATGGATGATGGTATCATGATCGAACCATAGTAATAACGTATTAATTATGGCGACAATTTGGTATTAGTGTTGTTTTAATAATAGTGATAACTATAACTATAGTAGCGACAATAGTAATAATAGTGGTGACAATTGTAAAGGAAGTGGTTATTATAAGATCAAATGATGATGATAAGATGTTAATTTTAGTGTTAGTGTTAATATATGATCTTGATTAAAAATACTATTTTATCTTATAGCTAAATAGAAAGTTTTGCCCAATGTCCTAAGAGGAGTTTGTCTACTACCGGATTTATTTATTTTACAACTATATCATACAATGAGTTTTTTCATGTCTAGTATCTTTAAATTGTGAATCAAATGCTAATGCTAAATCAAAGGAAAAAAAAAAAAGAAAAAAGAAAAAGAAGGAAAGAAATCCACCTTTATCCATACAAAATGTTCCGCATATTAAAATTTGAGAAAATTTCATATGAAAACAACACACCCTCAAAATAATTTTTTTATTGACGAAAAGAACGAAAGAAAGTTGACGATAATATACATACTTATATGTACCATTAAAAATCATTATGTACTCTATACGACTAAGTATAGAATTCAGAGGGGGCAGTGTTTCAACAATAGGATACAAATGCAAATATAGCTTACATTACTTGCTGGAAAATCTCAATATTCATCTCCATGAGATCTTCAGATAGTGAAGTTAGGGGATAATTACTCAAGCTTGCTGCTCCGTTAGGAAGTGAAAATTCTTCTTCATCTTTCAATGGACTTGTACTCAGCTCCTCAGACTTAACAATCACATTATCCACCTGTTCACTTTGGGACTGCACTGTCCTTGCTACCTTGTTGTTGTTGTTGTCACCAACATGTGCGACAAGGTTGTAATTCCATCCAAGGTGTTACTATAGTTGTTGGTGTTGCTCATGTCATAGCATGTCGTGTAAGTAGTGGAACAATCAATATTCCTTGTCTCATTGGATAAGAATGACCTCATCCTTGAAGCTAGTTGTTTTGCAGATCATATTCCAAGGGATTTGGCCAGCCAGAGTTTGTTGATTTGAATACATGGCAGCATCGTTGATGATTCTCAATTGGGCTGCGTTTAATGGATCAGGATTATAGATAATAGGATCAAAACCACCTAAACAAGCAGGCATTTGAAATTCAAAGCAGGGTAAAGGAGGAATCAGTGTTCTTTCTGCATTTAGTCCCCATTATCATAATAAAATGCATCATCATTGAGAAGAAATGCTGGCTCAATTGCTCGAAAACCTGGAACAAGTGTACTAGGATCATGGTATCCCTTACACAATGTTGGTTGGATTCCAGGTTCCAGGCTTTCTGGAAAAAAACTATTCTCAAATTTCACTTCGATTGGCTTGTGGGTGGCTGGGTCTATGCCTTGTTTCATAAGCTTCTTTTTCAGGTACGAGTTCCAAAAGTTTTTTATCTCGTTGTCCGTTCTTCCTGGCAGTTGTGTTGCAATCTGAGCCCACCTATAAAAGTAATTTCCAAACAATTTAATTTCTGAGCAAAAGTATATTCGCTATCATTAACTTGTACTCACGATTTTAACAACAATGATATACACCGATACCTGTTGCCTAGTACTTCATGGAGATTTATAATGAGATCCTCTTCTTGTTGAGAAAAAGTTCCTCTCTTGAGATCAGGTCTCAAGTAGTTAATCCACCTCAATCTACAACTCTTTCCACATCTTTGCAAACCTGCAGGAAATCATAACAACAAACATAACATATGTTCTTATTAAGAAAATAAAAATCATAACACATGTTGTTCAAGGATGTTTTCAAAGACAATGCCCTTACCAGCTAGTTTTGGAACAGAACTCCAGCAGCCGACACCATATCTAGTTATATAATTGAAAAGTTTCTCATCTTCCTCCGGTGACCACAGACCTTTTCTCAGTTTCTGTGTTACACAACAAGAGTGACGTCCCATGTTTTTGGGAAAAAATAAAAGTATGTGAAATGGGAAAACAAATGCAACAATGAAATAGCCCTAATTGGCCTATAATATTGAGCTTGATCACTTTATCTTTATCAAGCTATATTGTCAATTACCTTAGGACCTAGTGGTTTTGGGAGGATATATAAAGAGAGAGATATATAGATATAAATATATTTGTGTTTTTGTGATGGGGTATGACCTATGAGTGAAAAAATCGGAAATGGGTCCTCTAAATTTTTCGATGTGAACATTTTTTAAGTTTGTAAAGTCTAATCATACTTCCACCTAAAGTTATGAAAGACATAGAAATAAAGGGAAGCTGGTAAAACAATCAAGTGGTGATTAAGCCAATTCGGTGGTGATGGTCTCTTTTTCTTTTTTATCTTTTTTTTTTTTTTTTTTTTTTGGAATTGGAATGAATTGGGTTTTAAGACATCTCTGTGTCAGGAAAATATAAACGTGTTCAAAATTTGTATTAATATATTATTATGTATCGTATTCATGGATTGTCTTTTTGAAAAATTTTTTAATTTCTTGATATGCACGTGGAAACACACATTACCTATAGGCATAGCCTTTTGAATAAATAAATTCTACAGGTAAGACGACTTCAGCTTAAAGTGATGTTTAGCTATAGAAGTCAAATACATTTCTAAAATACATATACTTTTAAAATGTTTTGCACCAAAGGATTCAACAGAATCAGAAATGAGGAAAAAAAAAAAATTGCACGCGCGTGCACATATATTTATGTCGTATTGTCGTGTTGTATCTTATATTTATGTCTAAATAGATTTCTTTTGAAAAAACATATATCCACA
This sequence comes from Combretum micranthum, assembly GCA_024138025.1. NCBI lineage: Eukaryota > Viridiplantae > Streptophyta > Magnoliopsida > Myrtales > Combretaceae > Combretum > Combretum micranthum. The sequence continues at coordinate 373,162 of JAMXBD010001332.1, forward strand.
ATGCAACTCGTAGCCCAACTTTTTTTTTATATAATATTTCATATTGACCCTTTTAATAATTGAAAAGCTATATATTGATCTATAAAATACTCATAAGTTAAAAAAAATTGTGATAATGAAAATTAACCTCTACAAATAAAGTAGTTACTTCTATGATAGAATTTACATGAAATGAACATTTCTTTCCCCTTGGCTAGCACATGAAATAAATATTAAACGAGTTGTTTTTTTGTAAAAGTTTTTCCTAAGAATAACCATTTTGGCTCTTATTAACTTAGAGATAATAAAGTGAGAATAAAATAATTGTTCCTAGAACATGCTCTATTGCTCAATTTACTTATAAAATGAATTAAGAATTTTCTATTAACAACATGATGGTTTTTTTCTTTCACCCTAAGCCAAACTATCAAATAATAGTTTTGTTAAAGTTATAATTTTCCAAACCATTATATAATGGTTTGATTCGATTCTGATTACAAATTAAATCAAAATTCTATTTTAAAAAAGATTTGTTCTAACCTTTTCCATATGTGGGGATATTTAAATATTTAATGTACTCTAAAAAGTTCAAATTGCCAATCGTAACGAAATACTCCATAAAAAATCACACTTATATCCATAGTCCTACATAAAACCAATTTCATTAACAAAGTAAATTCACTAATTAATACATAGTAAGCCATGATCTTCGATTCTCCATAAAGACATCCAAAAAATCATCTACTAATATATGTGATCATAATGAAAAAAATCTACCAAGAAAAGTCATCCACAAATGAAAGTGATCAGCTAACAATACAAATTTCACACTCCACAGAGATAGAACGATTAACCAAAAAAAAAAAAAAAGATTAAGTAGTCACCAATGGAAGAATATATATCTTAAAACTAAAAAACAATTTTAAAGAAGAATAGTTAATACTAGTCAATATTTATCAAATAATAAATATCCTAATAAAACTAAAAGAACATATTTAATCAATCATCATTAAAAATTGACTTTTACAAGTGAAACTATTATGTTATTCTAATGTAGGTTGGTTTGGTTTTATGAATTAGTTTTGTTTATCCCTCTAAACCAAAAATAAATTTACGAATTAGTTCGGATTAATAATTTTCTAAACGAAATTAATTAAAAAAACTATACTTTCAGTTTGGTTTGGTTTACATATTTGTTCAATTTGGTTTGTGATAGCGACTTGGTGCTAGTGTTGTATTAATAATTGTGTCATAGTGACAACCATGATGGTAATATGAGATGATAATGACGACAGCTTTGTTATAGTGTAACACTTACACTCTAATATCAATCTACTCACCATAAGTTCAATTTAATCAGATTTGTATGTGCAAACTATTGATAATGGAAGCAATATAAAGAACACATATTTGATATGAGAAGTAGATATGCAATTTAAGATAAATAAAGGCTAATATGAGGATTTTTTATGGTGACTGAACCAAGGTTTGATAAAGGGCTTTTGCGTGTGCATATGTATGCATGTTATGGGGGTCATTTGATGGAAATTGAGAGGAGGAAAATTGAGAAGAAGCTAATCAGATGAAACTTTAAGTTTTGTTGGATGTCATAAAAAGGTATTAGTTTTATAACTCTAAGATCAATATTTAATGTAAGATCATAAATGAATAAAGAAAATTGTTAGTCACATACCCAAGTGAAAAAGTCGATCTTAAGTTGACTATGCAAAACTCCTTCAATTTCTTAAATTAAAATACATTGTTAGGATAAGTTACCATTTAGATCAAATAAAAATCAGTGGAAGTCCATATACAAGAAATACTAAACTAAAATGGAATTAGCATTAAGTTATTGTCGGAGTTATAGATCCAACTCATATGGGTCTATAACTAATGAGATCCTAAATATATGTTTATATATTTAAAAGACATTCAAATCAAGGGTGTCCTAAGTATAAGACATATACTTGGAAGAGGACTTGTATATAAGGAGTTTTTATGCAAAATAAAGGAGTTATGTGATGTACACCTACAACTGGAGGAGTACACCGTTGGCCTACATCAAAGCTTAGCCAGCCTTCAAATTTAAGAAATTTTGCCAAGAGCTCAGAATGTTAAGGCTGACTTCAACGCCGCTAGCATAGGGCATGTACATCGCTGGTGTTGAACCGGCGTACGTTGTTACAGAATAGTGGCGTTTTCAATGCCGCCCCCATGCTGCCACCCTATGTTTTATTCAAGCCAACTTTGTGTTTTGCATATAAATACTTCTTATTTTCCCTAGGGTTCAAATGAGAAGAGTGAGAAGCCATTCTTATAACCTAAAGAGAGATTCTAGAGAGAGAAAGGCTTATTGTTGTTGAAATCCACCATTGTGGTGAAGATCTATTATAAATCCACTGGTTGTGGTGAAAATCTATGAGATCCATTAGTTTTATCTAGTCAAGAATAATTGTATATCCCATTATTTGTTGATAGTGAAGGAAATTTGTATGGTGGTCCTGTGGTTTTTCCTTGAATTTGGGTATTCTATGTAAATCCTGGTGTCGTTGATTTTTACTTTTTGCAATTTGTTTTATTTGTTTGTTATTGCATTAGCAAGGAAAAAAAGGTCTGATCTTTTCCTAACAGTTATTTATTTTTTTATTTTTTTTTTGCCATAAGATATCATGAATATAAAGGACTCAACTAATGGTTTTTGAGAGAAATGCAAGAGCTATATGCTATTGTTCTATTACCGGTGCATGTGTATGTTAACAAGAAATGGTGACTATTGATGAGTAGGTAGTGTATCTAGACATGAATGATGTGGTTAGGTTATATGCTAGGATGATTGTAGTGACTTAATAGTTGTTGTTATAATAAAATTGCATATCATACAGTTAATAAGGCAGGAATGAAGTTTAAGGGGGTGAATTATTGGTTTAGGTCACCAATGCAAATGTTGTAGAGGAATTGTACTCTTGATAACATGATATATGTGGTAAATCTAATATATGATGATTGCTTATTTGCAATGAGTAGCAAAGTTGACCCTTGCAAATATTTGTTGTTCAAAATAGATATGCACGTCTAGTCATATTATTTGTCAAAGGTGATGGTCTATGGTTCTATTACACTTGAAAGGTGAAACTTGATTCATTCCAAACCTTGGAACCTAAGGATGTAGGTATTCTAATTTACTCAAAATTATATTTAAATAAACATTGCTTACTGCATTTAGTTTATCTAGATTGTGTGTATGCAATTGGTGTAACATCCATGCGTGCATGTTGTAGTAGTATACTATTCTATTTGCTAAGCTTTTTTTCACATGTTTTTCAAGTAAAATAACTTTAATTTTGAAAAGTTGAAGAGAGTAAGAGATGATCATTGCATATTCCCTTGTAAAAAAGTATATGGTGTATGGGTTGTGCACTTTGAATTAAGGATATGACATATAAAATAATATATAATAAAAGATTAAATATTAATTCCTCATTGTATAGAAAAAATTTGTTTACTCATTCAAACTTTGAATTATAAAATTACATAAAAAGCTTTGAAAATTGAAAATGATTTATGCATAAGTATTGTAGTGAGCTTATTTCCTTTGAAAGAAATTTTAATTGGTTTATTTCTTTCAGATGTTCCTATTACACTTAGAAGGAAATTACATGGTAAATCATGGATGATAAAATAAGGTGTGACTACTAGATTGTACAACAACTATATCAAAAACCAATAAGGTAACTAATTGTAAGTAGCTAAAATTGGAAATACTAGAATTTGTACCAAGCTATAAATAATGAAAAGTAAAGAGAAAAGAAACCTTGATTTCACCTTGAAAAGTGTAAATGGAGAGAGCGGTCATTCTTGAATTGGCTAAAGTTTTGCTTTCTTCTATTATATTGTAACATGCATCAAAACAAATTGAATAGGTTAGTGATGATGAAACGCCAATTTCAAGATTTACTATATTTATGTTTGAGATAAAGGATTAGTTACAAAGTAAGATGGGTCGAGTCCGACGAATAAAATCAAACCTTATAGTTACATAAAAACGACATTCCTTAAAATAATAATTCATATATGCCATTAAGCAGATTTACTTTCTAGCCTAATAAATAGACTAGTTAAACTTATAAACTATGTTATCATATTCATAGACATTATTTTCTTTCTTGCAATCTTAATTATTAATTGTTTATGTTAATATTTGAAGGTAAAAAAATTAATGAAAATTGAGGGAGTAAAAATAGAAGAATTATTATTCGCCATAAACAACTACACATGCTACTTTTTGGTATTTTATAACTGATTGTATTCCAACAGAATAGTATAAGATAGGTATATATGATACAATTTCCTCGTACGAAATTTGTGTACTAAATCATTTATGGATATACGACGAAGACATCTGTGCTTATCATGCTTCCCATAATAGGATAATAAATAGCATATGCTAAATCTAATAGGAGTAAATGCATCTAACTACTTTATGACAATTATAATATTTAATTAACCATTTAAAGATTCTTTATTTTGAAACCTTAGTGCAATAATGCCCCCACCTACCTTTCTCACATTTTCAGCTTCATTTGTGCCAATCTTTCTGCAATAAAAGTAGGAGAAATTCTAGTTGCATTTATATCATCAAAGTTATTGTAGGGGTCAGATTTAGAGGTTGAAAAAATGTGTCAATCAATTTTTTCTTAAAAATTTTTTAAAGATGATTTTAATTACAAAATAACCAATGTTAATTCGTATGTCCACACATGACTTATAATTTCACTAAATAGTCACATTTTACATATGTGATTTAGAAAAAAGTCATATAGTAGTAGTTTGCATCTTTGAAATATTATTCACTTATCTTCTTAATGAGCCGCATATTAGAAATGCAATTCACTAATATACTCATTATAATTATATGGTGTGTAAGTGAATTTATTTGCTAAAAGCAATTCATGTATTACATCATGAGTCACATCTTATATATACAACTCATGTGTTAATAATAGAACTGCATCTTTTTGACACGATTTTGAATCATTATTGTGATAATTAATTTTACATAATTTGTATTTATGTAATTTTTATTTGAGTGGGTTAGTAATTATATAATTTCTTCAATTTTAGAGGTACAATATTGATAGTGTCATATATTTTCATCACCTATGTCAATGAACAGTTTTTCTTTGTGTAAAATTAAATCTCTCCTTGTGCCTGTAAATGTTTGGTAAATATAAAGGGGCTGCAAAATTATTGCAACATCGAAATGAACGAAAATATCCAAATTCATCAAGTAATAAATATAAATAAGAATAAATTAGGAATTCATTTTCCTATAAAATTCAATATTGTAAAAACATCCCCAAATTAAAAAAAAAAAATTCCACATTTGCATTTGGTTAGAAATGTGGATTTTACTGTTTTACTTAGTTGTCGGACGATTAAGAACGTCTACTTGTTTATTTATCCTGATTTAGGAAATATAATTAGACTTTGAATTTGCTTTTTGTCCCATATTTGAGTTGTTTATCTATCATTAATTTCTTAACAAAATCCAAGTTAAGAAGTTTGCATCAACATTCTTTCTATCAAGTCATTTGGCAACTAAATTAAAAATAAGTAAATTAATCTTTTTTTTTTTAATTTGGGATGTTTAATATCTAATGAAATAACCTAAAATATAATACTAAATTAATTTTGCTTATATATGTTTAATTGATGATTTGTGATTTAAATTGTTATATTTAAGTTAGTATAATTTAATTTGATGATATGACAAATTCTTAGTATGAGAAATTCTTATAATTGAAGTATATGTATGTTAGTAAAGTTGTAGTAATATATAAGTTTGTTGAATTGTATTAAATTAAGAAGTATATGTGTTTAAATCCAAGCATAGTAGATTTTGAAGCCCCTAAACTAAGCCCAATTCTAATTAATTGCAAGCAACCCAAGTCCAAACACATGTAAAGCCCAAAGCCCATGTTTAAGCATCTTTCATAAGCTTCTATAATGCCCCAAAAATAAAAAAGGTAAGCAAAATATCACAATCCAAAACAAACCCAATTTCCATCGTCTCTTTCTCTCTTCCATTTCCGACATCTTCTATACCACAACAAGCCCAAATTTCTCTCTTGATCCACCTTCACAAGATCCTAAGTGAAAAGATAGCTTAAAGAATAAGGGGAACAAGAATTTAAGTTAAAAAAGTAGTAAGAGAAGTTGGTTGGTTCAAATAGCTCTAAAAGTAAATAAAAGTTGATTTCTTCTGTGTTTTGTTTAATCATGATTTTAAGTGATGTTAATGCTAGATAAGAGTAGAACTTTCATGTTTTTTTAATTTAAGGCGTGCTATTACATATATTGAGTTAGATATATAAATAGATGTTTGTATCTTAAGTGTTTGATGAAATGAAATGTAGAGTTTATGATGATATGATGCATGTATGGATGTTGTTAGTGATAAGTAAGTAGAACTTGAATGAATAGAATAATAATAGAGGTTAACAAGCGAATTGATGAGATTATATTTTAGGTTAAGTTTGTTGTGCATATATGTGTGAAATGGATTTATGTGAGCAATTGAGCTTGATGATATTGAATGTTGTGTTCATAGACTTGTTTGGTATGCTTTCACAAACACATAAGAGTTTGGTAAAGAGTTAGAGGATTAGGATATCAAAAATTTTGAGACAAGTACCATAGGGCATTTATCCTAGTCATCAAGGGCGTAATCAATGTCGTTATCCTCTTGGATTAACATTTCCCTATTGAGTTCAGTCGTTACTTGGCCCGTTATCTTCTCTGGATGTTTTAAAAAACTTAATACAGCCAAGATTACGATCTTGCAAGAGCCATTATCTTCTCTGTGTAGTTTTTAAAGGTAGATTACGGCCGTAATGAAGCATGTTATCTCCTCGGGTTGTTTTCAAAAAAAAATTATAAAGCTTATTATAGACGTATTCTTCATCAGGGTCTATATCACGACGGTGATAGGGAGTGTTATCTTCTATTATGGGCATGATAAGGCTACTTGTGTTCATCACGACACAAGATCATGGCGTAATGATACCCGTGATACTCATCATGACCTTTGTCACCGACGTGACAAATCCTTTGATACTGTTCATATAAAATAAAATATAAGTAAATAATAAATCCTTAATGATAATAGATAAATGATTGATAAAATATGATATGAGTATTTATTCTTAAATGAGTAAAATGTGAGATGATTAGAATCTTGTTTAAGTGTAATGATTATTTAATGAGTTAATATATACTTGTGAAATAAGAAGTTTAACATGAAATGATTTTCTTGATACACTGAAACACTTAGTTGGGTTTAAACACAGGTCTATTATCTGATAGATCAGATTATCTAGATACTTAATAGCCTGCTTAGTGATGGTTAAGTTAGGCATATTCTAAATGGTCTTAATCAATGATGAGTTAAAAATTGTTTAGAATTAGTTGTGTGTGTGCCATTGAATGTGGTTCGAGGAGCGGTAACCTTGCCCGAGTGGACATGATAGTTAGGCACTTGGACCACATTATTGTGGTACAATTACTTTTCTTTTACCATGATGCAATCGTTCACCATGATACAATGGTGATTTATAAGTGGCTAAATAGGTAATCGATAGGGCGGATAGTATCGGGATAACGTTTGCTCATTCTTAAAAGAAAATAATATGATTTAGTTCACGTTATGGGACTGGTTAAACTAAATGATATTATGGATGAAGTTAAGTAAAGTTGTATAATGGTTGTTAATCCTAGATGAGATTATTACTCTGTTTCTATATGTATAAGAGTTATAGCACTTGGACTGCCTATAACAATCCTCTAAACAACTGCTGTTACTCAAGACCCCTAGATTCCCAGGATTGCAATCGAGTTTGAATACTCCAATGTTATTTTACTCATTTAATCAAAGATAAATAAATTAATGATTGTTGTATTGCATTTAGCTTAAGCATTCTTGCCACTTTGTATTTGATTGTGTTATTGCGTACTGGGTCTGTGGCTCTTGTTGCTGCTTTGCAGGTGATGTTAATGATGATATGGGATATGGGACTAATTAAGAAGCCTTTTTGGATGAGTAGGACAGCTAGGGATCTCGATGCAAGCAAGAATGTTTTATTAATTTTTTTTTTTTTACTTTGAAAATGAAGTGTAATTTTTTAATAGGCTTGTTGATGAAGCCTTGTTTTATATAAGATGTTAAGTGTTTCTTCTAAGTTTTTGTAAAGTTGATCTACTCTGTGTTGAATAGTTTTATGTTAAATTATTATGGTTTGAAACATATTTGGACAAACAATCAATACAAACATCTTCTTTTTGGATAACTTTATGTATAATACTTGAGTGCTTTATAATACTTAGGTATTATGTGTGGTTGGGGGATTTGGCATGTCTAATAATGAGCATTAGATAGGCTGGATCCTTACATCTAAAGTTATATTAGATGTATTTAACCCAAAAATAAATTCCATATTCAAATGAACCACTTTATTTGAAATTTTCAGATGAGAAATGATTCCAACTAAATTGGTGCAGTTTCTCAGCGAGGAACCAATTGCTCTATTGAAAAAAAAAAAAAAAGATAAACGCAACAAAATTAACAAGTTTTAGTCATGGACTCATGTTTGCGTCTAGAAGGTATAAATAGTAACATATTATCGTCAAATTTCTCTTTTAGGTGTGGTACTGAATCTTTTTTAGGTCCTCCCTAAAACGAGTGCTTATAGTCATCATTGGTTTCATTAATTTCGTTTTGTATGTACCAAGAAACATGTGCCAAGAGAATGCTTTTTCGGAACAATAGTGGAGGTAATAATTATAATTAGTTTACAAAGTTTAAAGACTTATGATGTCTCTAAATAGTTGGCATTGTAGTTACCATGACAAGCCACCTTTATTTTGGGGTTTACGGGGTGTTTTCTTTTTCTTTTTTCCCTCTTTTCCTTATCAATGTCATGGAAGGTAAGAAAGATTGAAACCTGACACATTACATTGAAGAGATAAGAAATATCATTAGGTCATAAGACTTTTGACGATTTAATTGAGTTAAGTTAACCATATAAAATATAAAGTTATCAGCTATGAATACAAATGATAAATATCTTGTTGTTTACAGATATAAGGTTGATAGACATATAATTCAATAGTACTAAGATTAATTTTTCAAGTGGAATAAATCACTCGAATTTTTCCATCTATTGTATAATATATATATATTATGAATATAAGGAGAGAGAGTGAAGGGGACGCCTTCGTTTTTAATTTAGTATCACGAATCTGTACTGTAATCAAGCAAAGATATAGATAAAGGCATGATATATAGAATCACAGAAGGATGGTCAAAGAGAAAAGATGCGTCGTATATCTTATATAGCCACGAAAGTTATCATAAGAAATATAAATAAATTGAGTTAACGATTGTATATAGCAAAAGGTTACATGATTCTAAAGGCTAAATATATGAAATATATACGCGAGTAATTTGTGAGAATAATGGAGATACGAATACCAAAATTACCATTTAGACTTATGAAAATGGTGAAATATAAAATAAAGCTGAAGCTAAAAAGCACAGCACATTTTTGTACACAAGCAACCCTTTTCAATACTCCGTTAAGCTTCATGAAATAAATATTCCCTTTTCGCTCTCCTCAATCATCATTTGTATTTTCCAGCCCTCTACCATCATTTATAAAGCACCCTTTTTACCTTTTCTTTCCATTTTCCGCCCCTCTTTCTCCTCCTTTCTTTCTTTTCTCTTTTCTCTATCATTACCATTTATATGCAAATGCATTGTCTCGGTAATCATACTCTTGTATAATTATCATTATTATTATTATTCAAAAGATGAAAATTCAACTTCTCCCTCCATCTCCACTCAAATTATTGAATAGATCCTTTATTTGCCCAACAACATGAGAGAATTAAGAGCAATGCACGTGTTCGAATTTAACATCACCAAGTGCATGATGACTACAATGAAGAAAAACCCAAACCTTTTGGTGCCACTAACTTCACTACCACCACAAACCCCTAAACTAAACCCCTTGCGAAACCTAAAAGACTCACTCCATAGCTTTACAAGCCATGAAGAAATTAAAGCCCAACATGTAACTTCACTTGCTAGATCCTTGAGCCTTCTCCACAAAAATTCTTTCTCCACTTCCTTTTCCACAGGCAAACTTCTTCAACCACTCTAAAATGGAATAAATTGAATAAGAATGGAATGGAATAAAATGAATGATAAAATAGCAATTTACTAGATGTTGTAGTTGAGCATAATGTCTCAAGACTCTTATGTATATATGAATATTAGTAAATATTCAATTCACAATGGTTTATGGTTGAATACCTTTCTATTATAGTAATATAGAGGGTCACACCCAATATTATAATCAGAGGAACAAGTTAATTGGCTAGAAATAAATACTAAAATAATGTCAATGTTTTAGAGTTAGAGTTAATTATTTATTAATTATAAGTTTGCATTAATGGTAGAATGTATTAAAATAAGATCGTGAAAGTATATTATTTTGATTTATATAGAGTAATTGGCTATTAAATGCATATTCCAAAAAGGTTTGTTGTTATTTATTAGTAATATCCAATATATAAAAGGAATATTTCTTTTTGATACAGGAGGAGTCACTATTCTATTTTGTAAACAATAAGAAAAAGGGAAAGAAGTACTTTTATATATTCTTTTAAAATTATATTTCTTCTAGTATTAAAATAAGAAAAAAAATTATATATATATACACACACATATTCTAATCTAGAGTTATCTAGCAGTATATCATATTAAAATTTGTTCTTGCTATTGTAGATACCGCTAGAGGAACTACACTGAGATCTCTTGTGGTGAACACAATTTTGTAAAAGGAACAAAGAATCTTAATCTTACTTGAACTCCATCTCCAAGAGCATACGATGTTAGTGTTATAAGAACAGTTATTCTTCTCATATAATAGGTTTTTTATATAATTTATTTCTCGTTTTACATGTCACGTGATCGTATAATAGGTTTTGTATGAAATTTTATACATTCAACTGTTTTTCTAGGCTGCAAAACCCAATAGATGTATGTATTATGGTATTTGCGAAAAGCCCATATAATGCAAAGATAATAATTATGTGGTAGGTTAAAAAGGTAAATGTAGCAAAATACATTAATAAATCTGGAATAGAATTGCAGTTTCACGTTTAAGAAGGTGGGATCCAATTCTTCTTTAAAACTAGAATCATTGATTTTAGCTTTTAGAAAAGTTTCAAAAATAGGAAGGAGAATGGAATTCAAAATCAAGACTTAGCTACCATTCAATCTCGTTCACTAAAAATATCATGAAGTCCTAGCTTCTTCAAATTCAAAACCTAAACAACCCAAAATTCGTAATTGTCCTTAAAGTTTTTCATAAAGCCCTTTAACTTAATTAAGGACTTGTGGTTGCATTTAACTATAACAATGGATTTGGTGCATCATTAATTTGTTTAATTTGTGTGGTATTGTTATTCATAGTGTTTTTCAAATTTAGATTTGTATTTTAAGGTATTTATTGACTTATCTAATTAAAATTGATTTTGTAGAGGTTTGTTTAGATGGTCTGCTTTTATTTGTATCTTATATGTATCCAATTTATATCTATATCTTATCTGTATATGATTTGTAAAATCTATTTAAGTAAAAGTGTCTATTTTTTATCTGAATCTATTTTTGGCAAATAGTTTGATTAAAATAGACAAGAAATAAATGTCAAACCAACAATCAAATATACCAAAGGGTTATTCTTCTCTCTTTCTCTCCTACTTCCTAAGAACAAAAAAAAAAGGAAAAAAAAAAAAAACCTAGTATAGGGGGAAGCAATTGGGCTACCTAGTAGTTACACCTCCTTTCTAAACATTTTTCTTTTCTTAACCATTATTGGTTTGCAAATTCATCACTATTGGTATAACTATTTTCAAATCGACCATTTTCAATATTAGAAATATTCAATTTATTTGTAATTCTTACCATCATCGCTATTAGAATTATGATTCCATTACTACAAGTCCACTTGTTTGCAAATCTAATCTGATTAAAGAATGAGATATCGATTAATATTGTTTATTAGTATTTGTTTTAAAAAAAGTGGATCTAATGTATTTGTTGTTTTTATTTTTACTTTTGTTTTCATCCCCCATGAGGGAATATGTTATCCCTTCTATAAAATTTATTTTATTCGCCAACAAAGTGAGTTTAATTCTTTTAGAAAAGATTGTATCCCTTATGAGGGACACTTTGATACTTGAAGAGATGTATCTATTTAATTAGATGGGTCTTCATATCCCCAACTCTTCGCTAATCAATTCTCTTAAGTTAATCTATATAAATGATTTTTTTTTTTTTTTGTTGAATGAAATTTCATTTTTCTTTTAGCAAAATAAGAAATGAAAAAATATTTATTGACAAAATTATGTTTAAGTATCTTAAGAAGTAAATGTTTTGATTGGAAATTTTTGGATTTTTATGGATTGTTGTTCACTTCACTATATGAAGTAATTTGGAATTGAATTCTAATTTAATAAAACATAATGGAGTTGTAATAGTTATCACATGAATATTATATTAGTTTTCTATTTTTATTTTATTTTTTACAGTATTACATTACTTATATTTATTATATTGTTTATATTTGACAAATAATGGATTTAGGATTTGGTGTTTTTAGTACAAGAGTATTTATGACAAATTGGCAAACAAAACAAACCAATGGGTAGGGTAAGAATTACTGATTTTTTTTTTCTAATAAGAATGGATAGATTATCAATATTTTAGAATAAGTTTATTTAAGGTATTAATGTTTCAAGTGGTTAAAAAGAGATATCAATATTTTAAAGTGAATTGAATGAAAATCAATATTTGGATTAGTTTTTAATTAATTTTTTTAATGCTTATTTGTCCTATTTTTTGAAACATTGATTTATCCTTTTAATTACTCCAAACATTGATACGCATATGCAATTTTTTTCCTAAACATTGATTCCTTCTTATATAGGGACACTTTAGTAATTGAGTCCTTACCTAATTTAATGCCATGGATCGATATATTAGGCTAGTGATGGGCTTAGAAGATAGAATCCAATAAAGTATCATGTAGGGAGATTTGACTTAGTTGACTCAAAACAAGTATTGTTAGGCTAGTTTATTTTGTTCTCAACTTTATTTAGCTTTCTTGAGTATGAAAAGTAGATTCTAAAAATATCGTTTTGGGTCTAATTTGATCCTTGTTTGACTAAAATATGACTTATATAAACTAAAATAAGCCTTGAGCCCTTTTATATTAAAGATGAACTATTTTAAAAGGAAACTAGGCTCTTTTTATATTATAAAAGTCTTCATTATCTTCTAGGCCCGCATCTAAAGCCACTGCCCATATAAAGAAAGGAAGGAGAATACTGGTTATTGGATCCATAAGAGAGATTTAAAGATTGTAAGCAATGCTTGATGTCAACCGTCCATCCAAATGTCATCTAATGGCTAGCATCAGCTTCTAGTATCTTATAAATAAGAGAGTCATCTACTGTTTTAGGAAGATTTTACATATTACTAAAATGAGAGCAACATGAAAACTTTGAAATATCTCAAAGAAATATCAAAGCATCTATTCATAAAAGAATGAGTCAAGAACGATCTAATCAACTTGATTTAATCTTCTATTACACTAATGCGCTTGAGAAATCAAGTTTGTCTGCTCCTGCTCCTACATTTCTCTCTATGACATCTGTACATATGTCATCATTGCAAAACTCCTCTCAAATTGATTAGCACACTTGTTGCACATGATTAACCAATTGTAGTAACCCCACATATACTATTTTTAATTATTTGAAATGTTGATACTTTGAATGATTTTACTATTAAGCGTTAATGTATTGATGTTGTTTATCATAATAAGAATTTACATAAAAGTACTAGTTAGTGTTAATATACAACTAAATACCGAAACAACAATTTAATGTAAAATGAGGGAGAAATGAAATAGTTACTTCCCTAAGGAATTATATGGGAAGAAATGAGAGCAATAGGATGGAGAGGGCAAAGATAGTAAATATCAAGATCAATTAGAGCAACTTACAGATTTACTAATGATACATGTAAGCTAGAATGAATATGTCATCTAAGTTAGCAGCTTATGTTGTATAAATTGCTTTGTATTTAGCCTTGACTTAAGATAAAAGATCAACTACATGAACTATTCTTCAAAATATTTCAATTACATTTCCCTAAATTTAGGTAAAAAAAAGAATTAGTCTTTAATACTCATTTAGAAGGTAGAAAAAAATAATTTTTATATATAGAAGACTATACTTAAAGGCATTAATGTTCAAAGTAAGTTTAAATAAGATATCAACATATTTGAATAATTAAAAAAAAGTAATTAATGTTTCAGAAAATATATTAAATAAGGAAACAACGTTTAAAAGCATGATAAATAAACACAAAAAAAATGGATCTTTTGTTTGCACCACTTTAACCATTTAATATAATCTGTTATTTGAGTCACTTTATAAATATGATACTCTTTTTTATTCACTTGAAACATTAATAATATTGTATTTGAATTTACCCTAAAACGTTGATGACTTGTTATATACTTAAACCTTTTATATATAAAGAGCAATTTTACATAAAGTTAGATGTGGTTAAGTAGATAAGTTTATGTTTTGTGAAACAAGAGGCTATGTGCTCAATTTTCATTGTTGTTACTTTACTTTCTTCATATTGTATTTATTACTTGCGTTTTTTCTATTACTTCTCCCTTAGTAAATTGCTTTTACTCTCTTTTACTTTCTTCTTTTTTTTTAACATTGAGACTAATATATTTTTATTTGTTAAAAAAATAATTAGCTAAATAAATTTTTATTAGCCATTGTATATCTATTAGCATATAGGGTTAATGTTACGAATGATACCTGAATTTTAACAAAATGTACAACGAGGTACCTGAAATTAAAATTGATCAATTTAATATCTTGAACTTTGAAATTGATCAATTTAGTACGTGAAAGAAATTTCGTACACACCAACATTACATTTATCAAGTTCTTTTAGGTACTAAATTGATCAATTTCAAAGTTCAAGTATCTAATTGCATATTTTGCTAAAGTTCAAGTACCATTCGTAAAATTATCCCTAATATTTCTAATAAAAAAAATAATCATATTGTTTTGCTAAGAGTGTTTCAATCTTATCACACGATGTATTAACATAAAAAATGATCATCTAGTTAATGTACTTATCATCTATTATTATTAAGCATAACTTATTATTCATGTTAGAAAAATCTATTTAACTTACTTTATCTTATGGTTGGTTACCAACTGGCAATAGTTACCTCTCTCTCTCTGTAACAAAGTCATCCCCACCATCATAGCTAAAACTTTAACCTTTGTTTCTTTTGTCACACACACAATATAGGTGCTATCATCCACTAATGTGTGTATATATATATCACAAAACAATATTACAAGTCGAATTTACATATTAAATAACATATCATACATCACTTACATTGAAAACAACATCCTTTGTGCATTACTAATGAAACAGATTAAGTGATGATAAGTAAAATGTAGATTGTTAATAGCCCTTTATATTTCCATCCTCTACGTGTACTTAATCTTTGAATATAAGCATTTAGACCCTATATCCTAATTTTTTTTTTTAAAGTATCCTTTGACTCCCACTTAACCATCTTAATATACTTAATCCTTTCACATTTGAATATGGGAATTTGAACCCTAGATCCTAAAAAAATAAAAAGTAAGTGTTCTTCAACTTACTGTATAGCCATTTTAATTTTAAGAAAACAATAATTTAAGGTTGCTTTTGATATTTGGAATTATTATTTTCAAGTATAACATAGTTAAATACTGTCTAAAACTAAATGTATACCAAACAAATATAAATGGGTGTATTTATGGAGATGACTATTATTATATATTAATAGTTTATTAAATATGAGTAGGAAAGACATAAATAATATATATACATGAGAATATATGTATGTATCAAGAGCAAAAATAAAACATAATATGACATCAATAAAGAGAATATGAGTAAAGTATGAAACCAATGCGAATTATGCTCATTAGTTTACTACAAACACAATTAAATATGTGAACTACGTAGTAGGAGGGGAATATTACTAATGAGTAAATTACATAAAAAAGTATCAACATTTAGGTAAATTCATTTTCATTTAATGTATCAACATTTTGAGTAGTTAAAAGAGATATCAACATAAAAAGTGAGTAAAAAAGGTATCAATAATTAATCACTATGGAAAATTAAAGAGATTTATTGAAAACTAATCTAAACGTTAATATCAAATAAACTTTATAAAACGTTGATAGCTCATTTGATATAATTTATCAAATGTTGATACCTCTTTTAACCATCGAAAAAGTCAATACCTTAAATGAACTTACCCCCAAATATTGATACATTTTGGTGTAATTTATCCTATAACTAATGTGCATGAAGTATCTTTCAACTTTTAATACTTTGTATTTTTGTATAGAGATGTAATTGATTTAAGTGATTGACTTACAAATTATTCAAATTAAACTAGATCTTTATTAAATTTATGTTACATATAATTGTTTCAAGCTCAAAGTTCAAATTTTATATATCTTATCTTGTCCACTATGAGTTAAATGAAAAACTATTACAACCTAAACAACAAAGGCTTCGGTAGAACAACTTTAAACAGTTACAATAACAGATTTACGTCTTTAAACCAATAACCATCTTTCGGCTAACCTAGCCCCCCCTTCGTCCTTTGCGACCAATAAGGGATAGTATAGGAATATTCATCCGTTGTCCAATAACTATGCCGTTCGACCTGATCTTAGGCCCTGACTTGCCCTCCAGTTGTAATCGTTGAGATAGTTGATAATTATAACAAAAATTGTAACTACAATACTTGTACATGACTAATTTATAAATAGTAAACAAAGGAACAAAGAAAGGAATAATGATTTTACATTCTCAAATCAATTCGTGTGATTGAGGATTAGAGAGTAACCTCTCAAATTAGCCAACAATTTGTTCATATCATACCTGCATAAACTCAACAACATTATGAGAAAGTTGAAACATTAGAAAGTAAGATTAGTGTTAAACACGAGATTATGAGAAGAGAGGCAGAGAACTTAGTTTGAGAGGGATAGAGAGTATTTTGGAAGGAGTTTAAGATTAGTACTTTTACTAAATATGTTGATGGTAAATGTAGGCTAGGCTTAATATATTGAGTAGTGGGCCTGTTCTAACAAAAACCTACAAACATTTAAACTTTAGAGAATTCCCTTATTCAATAAGTAAGCTTTTCATTATCTTAAGTTGAATTTATAGTTTAATTAAGATTTATTTGATTCAACATGAATTCAAACATCTCTATATATATAAAGTAAAAAAAAAAAAATCAATATTTCTTTAATGGGATAAAGGCAAAGCACATGTTTATATTCTCAATTTTTGTTAGATTTTGGCAAATTGGTGCTTGTACTTTTCAAAGTATATACAATTTAGTGTCTTCATAAATAATATTTGACAGATATTTATTTTGATGATAGGATAATAGTAAACCAAGCTATACTTTCAAATTTTGACAATTTTTTAGCAGTTTTGGTACTACATCTTTAGATTTTGGCAATTCTTGAACATATTCCTAGCATTATCCTACACCAAAATGAATGTCCATTAAATATTATTTCACAAAGATACTGAACCTATATACTTTGAAAGTTCGAGTTTTAATTTGTTAAAATTTAAATATGGGATACTAAATTGTCAAAAATTACAAACACTTGGCTTACTTTTATACCCTTTGTAATAAGTGAGCTTGAATGAATTTACCCTCAATGAACTTAAGCTTGCTAACTACTTCAAGAAATTAAAAAAAAGGTCCTTAAATTAAAAAAGAAAAAGAAAAAAACCATAGTTATTATTAGAGGTGAGTCGATAACCTTATCTACATGATAACCACTCGGATCCTACTCAATCAGGTAGATTCTGGGTAAGTATTAAGTATCAATGAATAGGTTTCAGGTATAAAATTTTTAGAACCTACTCTCACAGGATAAGATACAGGCATAGGCTTTCCATACCTTATATCCACCCTAGAATCTATACTCTACTAAATATAGGATACATGTTCCATGGTACCCTATACTACTTTTATAAAAATTTGATAAAATAATAATAAGTTATTAATAATAAAATAGAATTATTTAATTTTACAAATTTTTTTGTTAGCATAAATATTATTTTAAGCAGTGCTACTTCTTCGTTATCTTTAAGGGTATTCACAGTTCGGTTAATCAGTCTATGGCCTTATTTTTTTATTCTATCCATAATGATCGGTTTTTTAATATCCTGATCATAAACCATCCATTATAAATGGTTAGCCGCCTTAATAATTAACCATTTTTTTGTTAATTTTTTTGATTTTCGGTTTTCAACCATTTAATAAAATGGTTATGCAAAATTTATGTTTAATTATGATTGAATTATATCCAACTATTTATATAATGGCTTATTCTAATAAGCCTTGGAGGTAAATTGGTTTTTACCTTATGTCCGACTATTTAAATGGTTTTTAAACCATTCAACATAAGGGTTTTTTTAATAAGCCACAGAGTTAAAATGTGTTTTCTTAAATACATTATTACACTTATAGGTAAGAACCTTATTTCAAGGTTCAATTACTCTGTGGAAGTTCTTCCATGATAAATTTTGCATGGACAGACAGTCCAAATCATTAGGGAACTAATTATGTTTGGCATTAGCATAAAGGCAATTATCGCAGGGCTTATCTTTCGACAACTTTCAAATGTATATAATTTTTATCAGTTAAGTTATATACATATATATGGAATCCAAAAAGCTACATAAACTTTTTAACTTTTATTGTTCTGACTGTTCACAAATTAACATGTTAAAAATTCAATTATAACTAGCTCCTATGTCGTCCTGACTATTTAACTGCAAATTTTTCATACTCAATACAAGTACGTCCAACAAGTTATAATATCCGACTATTTATATTTTTAACAAAATAATTATATAAGTATATCATTAATTGTGTATATATAAATATGGATGGTTAACCAAAACAGTAGGATTTTAAATCTATAAATCGAAACCAAAAACCAAAAAAATTAAAAACTCCAATCCTAAACCAAAATCGATAGACTGGTTAACCTTTTTTTTTATTGGTTTTTCGGTTTCAGTTCGATTATCCTAAATATGTTGTTTTTTTGTACACCCCTAGTGGTTTTGGCTATTTAGTTTTTAATAATGCTATATTCCTTTAGTTACCTTTGACGGCTTAACCCAAAACATATTTTATCTATTATCTAAGGATAATCAAACTAAAATACAAATATTTTAATGAATTTTTAGTAAATATATTCATTCTTTTATAGTTTTTTGTTATTTTCTCTTTTATCTTTCCTTCAATTGAAGAAACTTATAAATTTCAACTTTCGCACATTAATATGTCTCCCATATTATAGAACTTGTCTTTTTAAATTATTTTCCACTAGTTATTTATTGTAAATATATAAAAAAAGATAATTTTACTTACTACGTGTATATATTACTATAAACTTGAAACTTAAGAAAGGAAAAAAAATCAAAGGTTTCATAAAAAAATTACAAGTTTCATTAGATACCCTATGCCTAATTTTACTTAATTTTATATTTCAAAAATAATAAAATTAAATATTTCATAATATATATCTCTATCAATAAATCGCCCCATACCTTGTTAAACTTATAAGGCATGGGTATTATCTAATGCTTGTAATTTTTTTATGAAACCTTTGATTTTTTTTTCCTTTCTTAAGTTTCAAGTTTATAGTAATATATACAATTTTACGTTGTAAGTAAAATTAGGATAAAAACTTCACTGATTGAGAATTCGCTTGGTGTTTTGAACATTCAATAATTTGAAGAGAATTTAAAATAATATTATTATAAATTTATAATCTTATATATATGCACATAAATATCTATTGGAAACTTTATAATTTATAATTATTCATTGCTAACTTTTATTTTTCTTTTAATTATGTATTCAAGAGGTATGTGGTATGCCTGTTTCATCGTATTTTGATCATTTTAGTATCATATTTTTATCGTTTTCAAACATATTTTTGTCAAAAAAATATACGAATAAAAAAACTAACAATTTTACTCATAAATTAACCAAAAAAATATGGAACATATATGATATAAATAAGTTATAAATATTGATCGATACAGATAAAAACCTGGCAATCCAAACAGACATATTAGTACTTTTGGCGAGATTAAAATCTTCATATGATATGTTGCAATCTTTATATCACTTCACACAAAATAACAAACCCCTCGTATATATTGTGCATTTCCATTGCTTAAAGTGCTGCAACTCTTTAGTATGATAGTTGGAAGTGTTGCGATTTTAGCATGACAAATTGAAATCTTTGTATGACACATCATAATGCTATATTTCCATGATTTTAAAAGTTAAGACTTTTTTAAAACGATGGATAGGATGCTATGTAAACATGAAAACGATCATAAATAGTCATCTAAGATTAAACATGTGCAGCATATATTTACAAAACTAATTAAACTATAGCTTCCGTACCATATTGTCAACAATCTATGAAGATAAATTGTCAAAGTGCTATTCGTGATAATCTTATAAGTGCATATGTTATTTCTCTTGCATATTATAAACTACAAGCAGATGCGCACCCGCTTTATGTGTGAAAAAAAAAAAGTCATAATAATAAGGTGATTAAATTAAATATAAAAACAATTATTAAAGATAAAAATTTATGAATTAGTTACCATAGGAAAGAGAAAAATAGACGGACAGTTTTTATTAAAGAGAGAAAAATATAGCCACAATTATCTAGAAAAGAGAAAACTATACAAACAATTACTTATGGTGAGAAAACTATATAATATTTACTTTTTGACACGACTAAGTAAGATTTATTCGATAATAATAGATAGATAAATTAAAATCCCCATGCATGTCATGGGATTTTAAGTAGTTTAATTATCAATTAATACTGAAAAATAAAAGAAAAAGGTAAATTACAACAATATCCTTAATAACTATTAAGGTTTTAGAAAGATTCTACATTTCTAAATACTATAACATACCCTTAGAAAGTATGTTATGACTGGAAAAACTTTCCTACGATGTAATTACCAAATCCGTCTTTTACATTAACATATACTTCTAGGTTTTGTCATGTCAATTCATCTTGTGGTTTTTCTTGTCGCATTTAATATCTATCATTCAAAATGTGTCATATTAAGAACCCACCGCACTTTAACAGCCCATTTACTTCATTGAATGAAACAGAGGGGAATGAAATTCCAATTCAAAGAGAATGTAATAGAGTTGTAATGGCTATTACAATATTCACTTGGTGTAAAAAGTAAAACAAGTAATTATTAGAGTAAAAAGGTAAAATATCTATAATGCCCCTTGTATTTATTATAGAGAGAGGATAATAGTATAAGTGTTATTTTCAAGATGGGGGTATTTATGATAAAATTGAAAAATAGACCATTGAATGACAATTCATGGGTTAGATCATTTTATGTAATAGTAATTAATTGTCATTCCTTTCAAGTGAACACCATAATATTAGCTTTACATCAAATAAGAAAGGAATGAATAGCTATTTATATCAAGTGAACGGAGCATAAAATTATTATAATTATATGCAAATGCAAATGTTTGTCATTGTACTACAATTAAAAAAAAAAGTTATTTTGTTGTTAAAAATAAAAATTCTTTCGGTGTTACAATGTCTGAAAAATTTGGATATTTTATATAATTGTTAAGTCCAATATCACAACTATATAATATTACTCAATAATAGCATATAGCACATCTATAATTTTATATTATATTATAATCAGCACCACATTCATTAAATCTAAAAGTTTATATAATAAATATAATAGTTTACATTATATCTATAAGTTCAACATTTTAGATTATATGGTTGTGGTGCTAATATTAATAATAATTTGAATAGTTTGGAGGGTTATAAGTGTAATTTAAGGGAAAGGAAAAGGAAAAACTATTGTCGCATTATAATAGTGGACTTGTCTGAGTTGCGTATCACATTTTGTTGTTGCGCCATCAAACACTGCCACATAATCAAATCAAAATAAATGGACGACAAAACGGCATTAAGAAAATTACAAAAAAAATGGCCCTTTCACTTATGAAGTCATGTTTTTATGGTTGACATTGGATCAAAATTATTAGGAAGGGAGCCACTCATGTGCATATAGATGTGAACTAAAATTTTCTAGGGGAATGGGATGATATCCAAGTGGAATAGTGACAGATTTTTTAAGTGGGATGAATCGGGTTTGTTTTTCCACTCTTCCTCAAGGGGGAAGAAAGAAAAAAGAAAAAAGAATTTCTAGAGTATGAGCAATTAGTGTAATTTGAAGATGTGTTGGGCATTCTTTGTTTAAAAGGAAGTAAAAGAAAACAATTTTCGGAGGAGAAAATCAATAAAAAGTGGTAATATCCACTTTATTATTTTTAAAAAAATTAAAGAGTAGTGAAGCCACCAAGGAAAATGTAATCAATGGCATGAATACTAGTTTCCAATAGATCAAGTTCCATTTCTCTTTGGGTTTCTAGAGCATTCAAGAACGTAAAGACTTAGTAAAACAAAATTACTTATAGTAAATTAGGCAAAGGGGATATGATTGGTGCCTTAAAGATCTTTGGATTCTAGATTTGCTCATTAATAAGTTGCATGTTGCTGACCTCAATGACAAGATTCTAGGACACTATTTCCAATTGAAGTTGAAAGTTAAGGACTCGGGAAATGAGAGCAAATGTTGATTGTACTATTCAAGGGAGAAAAGAAGATGATCAATAAAATTATAATCCACAACTAACAATTTGAATATAGATTGATTTGACCTCATAACAAGGATGATATCCATCGGGTTCAATTAGGTTATTTCATGATGCAAGCTAACAAGCAAGTGTTATAAAAGCTTCTTCTTTTTCGTTCAAGTGATAAAAATGTCTGGAAATTGATTTAGAACCTGTAAATAAAGCCAAAAATCATCATTTCTTTGGAAAGTTGACTAGAAGCCATAGCTTTTAATTTAATTATGTATAAAGAAAAAAAAAGAAAAAAAGAAGGTAAGACATGACCGTTTATGTATTTTGTGTCATCATGAGGAGTCCATTGAGCAATTAGTAATTCATTGTCCTTTAACTCACTATGTGCCATTTGCAATATTTAGTACATGGAAGTGTACTCTACAAACAGATTTCATTGTTGGTTTCTGTCCATCACTTAAAAGTTATATATGAATCAAGAACCAATTTATCAACCTTATGGTTACATCGTGGTTCATCTAGAAATCTTGTAATGAAAACTATATTAATGCATCAAAACCTAATCGAACGTTTGTCAATAACAAAGGTATAATGACTTTTCAAGAGTACATATAGCGTTCCAGACTATTAAAGTCAAAAGGTTGAACGAAAAATTTGATATTTAGCTATCTCCATTATGATTAGTACCTAATTAATGAGTATCGACTGCGGAAAGTATTAGTTATCAATTCACAATTGATAGTGCCTAAGAAGTTGCCAAAGGGTATAGGTTACCAATTATAATTTGGTAACAAAACACCATGCCTTTTACCACCAAATTTAATATCATGTCTTTGACAACCAAAATTTAATAGCTAAAATTATTATAAAATAATAGCAAATAACAACATTGGACACTAAGTATTCTAATACAAATTAAAGAATTCACATTTTTTACAGATCTAGCATTATATTGCGATTTAGGGATTTGTAATATATTTTTGGGTTTTTATAATTTACGAAAAATCGAAAACAAAAGATATGAATGATCAATCCTTGGATGTGATACGTTAAAGAGAGAATCGAACTAGTTGTTTCAATCAACCAATATGACCATGATCAAAAGAAATAACGAAGAATGATCTTTAGAAGAAAACTCAATATTACTCAATAAGCAATTTGTTACAAATGACATCAAATTGTCAAGGATTGCAAAACTATCGCAAACATAACCCTATGGACCCTTTTATACTCCCACAAGTTGGGTAAGGACAATATTGGAACATAAAAGCCAATACAAATAAAATAGGAAACTAAAATTAAATTTCAAAAATGGAATAAGACCATATATTGTTCCACACTGCCATGTGTCGAGTCGTATCTGATTATCTTCATTGACTAAAACAACTAAACCTCTAAACTGGCTAAGGTACAAGCGTAGGACCTAGGCATAGTCCATGGTGCGGTCATAGGTGAGGTCGTATCACCCTCTATTCTTTCTATCATTATAAATAATGTACGCAATGTCTTGAATATAGCAGTATCCTCTAGCACCATCTTATAATTAGGTGTATCTAGGCCGTTGATAGTGTTGCCTTCAAGCGTAGTTTTAAAATTTATAATGGCCTATTTTTAATTCACTATAAAGGCAATAGGCAGTATACCTATCGGACACATAATATAGTGCTAAAATCGAGGTCGTCCACAAGGAATAAGCAACTACTAGTAATTACTCTTATTCTACTATCTAACTGATAATTTTGATGAAATTCTATTACTAATATATTGTTACTATATTTAATTTACTAGAGAAAACAAATACACTAGCACTGATCAATAAACAAGATTATATTAAAGCAAATGATCTAGGTTTTGTCTTCATCTAATTTATCATGCGAATCCTTGGAAATTACAAATTCGATTTAGTTCTTAAGCTGTTGAGTTTCTCAAACAAAATGATAATTCTTTCGAATCTATCAATTTTTTCTAAACCTAAGTTAATCAATTAGGATTTCTCCTCAATCAATAGCAACTTAAGCCTACATTAAGAACATGAACTCATTGGAATTTCAATAGTCACAAAAGATTCTTGCTATTCTATGTCTAGAATTACAAACGAATCTCATCAATTGCATAGATCATTTCATGAAAGCAATCTTTCAATTAGCTTAAATGAAAATTAGACATAAATTTGCATTCCGGATATACAAACTTAAGAAACAGTTAAGAAACATGCAATTGAACAAAAGAACAAAATCTTTTACTAAACCCAAATCCTTATCACAAGATAAATTAGAGTTCAACACAACCCAGATCTAAAAATTTACTCTCCTATATTAATTAACGAGAATAATGAAATTCTAAAAACAAACTAGAATTCATGATATCACCCAAGAAAATGAAGCTCAAAATTGTGGATCTTCAATCCAAGATAGTCTTCACTTGTTGTTAAACACTGAAGAACTAGTGTATGATTTATATACTTGCTCTCTTGCTTCTTTTTTATTCTTTCTCCATTTTCAATTTATAATGATTCTTACATAAATGGAATTGAATGCTCATTATGGAGGAAACAGGAAGTTACGGGAGTTACGGGTCTCTTGACTTTCCAAAGTAACACTCCTTTAATGCCCAATAGATGTTACTTTAATAGATACGGGCTTACTATTTAATAAACAAGCCGTTTCTCAAAAAGTAACGCACTGTCAAATTGATGTGTTTGGGGACAAGTCATGTCACTTGAGCATGTCTAGCAAATTTCTTTAACGTGAAAACTGACACGACTGAGACTTGGCTTGTCCTAGAGTCGTGTCTCTTACTGTGGACTTTTTTCTTCATTGACACGACTTAGATACGGCTTGTCCCAAAGTCGTGTAACAGGCTATTTGTTCAATCTTCAAAACGACATGCCCAGCTACAGGTCATGTCATGGTCGTGTCTTTGCAAAGTGAAATTTCCAATTTGACATGGTTTGTGACAAGTCACATCACTGAACTTATCCTTCCAAAACTTGAGATTTAGACCTCAATTGTTCTTTTTCCTTGACATGGTTGATAGACATGACTTGTCTTTGTTGTGTTAACCACTTTTTAGTCCAAACTTTGCATTTTTAGCCCATTTTCTTCCTTTTTATAAAATAACTCCTTTAAAGGCCTAAAAGCATAAATTAATATTTTTAAGTGCCAAATTCATAATTTCATCAATAAAATGATCAATAAAAGTCCAATTTGGCATTCATAAAATAGGAATAAATTGGGTTTATCAGTCGTGTATGCATCTGTAACTTCCTTTGCTTGCTTAGTTTCATCCATCATCTTCACCATGGTTGTTTCTCTAACACGGTGAATTCTCCTTTATATTTTGTCTCTCTAACCTTCATATTTTGTCTCTTAACACGGGTAAACACGTTAGATCATGCCTATAGCAAAGTGCATCATATAACCATGCAAATACTCTGATTTACCTTTATTATGTTAATCTATAATAATCCGTTGAGCTAAGTTCATCAATCTTCTAACTCTAGATTGAGTTACCAGACCATAAACTATGATTCCTACCATCTTCCCTAACCTC